>ML769340.1:1670546-2011816 GCA_009732865.1 Stipitochalara longipes BDJ
GAGAAGGCTGAATCACTACAGGTGGAGACATTAGAGATGAGGAAGAGGGTACTAGGCGCCGAGCATCCGGACACGCTCAAGAGCATGAACAACCTGGCTTTTATATGGGAAGAGCAAGGCCGATATCCAGAAGCCTTTAAGTTGATGGAAGAATGTGTGCAGCTACGAACTCGCATCTTGGGCAGTAATCATCCGTATACTTTGGTTTCTAGTAGAACTTTACTGGGATGGCAAACAGAGGATGTGGGGATTAATGGCTCAGTCGAAGAAAGTCCAACGATAGGTGGAAATGAAGAATAGAGACAGGAGAAAGTGGATATTGGTATCTAAACGTTACTAGAAGATGAAAGTAGCTTGTGATTTCCGTTCGAGAAAATTTCATAATAAACCTGAAAACTGGAACTTGGTTCATGAAACTTACCTCCTATCAAGAGCGTAGATGGATGCAAATCGAGAACTGAGAATGCGCTCTCGACGGTCCAGCTAAGGAGACTTTTTATGATTTCAAATCACAGATTTAATATTTCTCTCCTTCAAAACCTTGAGCTTAGAGTGGCTTGAGCGCATGGAGATTGCTCATTTCTCCTCAGTCTATGATCGCATGTGAAAGTAATGACATTATTCTATTACATGTTCTCAATGAAGATTTCTTGCTTTCGGAGGATGGCTAATCGTAGAGTCGAGAAGCTATATGAATGGAACCAAGTGCTACCAAGATGCTTCCCATTGAAATACTGTACATTATGGTTCAATCGAAAGTGCAACCAGAGCCTGTATCGCCGAGTCACTTATCCGGGAACCATCCCAGACTGTAGTCAACTGTGTGATTAGACCACTGCTGTCCAGCTCCAGTGCGGTGATCCCATTTAGCGTGGAGTTACCCTCGGCCTGCCACTCATACCCCCCTCCTTGTGTGGTGCCGAGGACGTGACGGAGGGTTGTGCCTGGACCATAGGGCAGATTGGCCAATGCTCGCTGGAGGTATCTGCTAATTGCCAGTTGTCCTTCTTCTCTTGTCCGCAATGTGAGGTCCACCCAAATGGCGTCGTTACTGAAAAGTGCCGCTGTAGCGTCCGCATCGTTTGCCGCCAGCGCAGCATTAAGAAGATGTGCAGTCTCACTTATCTCGGGTGCTGCTTTCTCCTCCACCGTTTCCACCCCCAAGCCGTATGGATACTGGTCACTCGGGCTAGCTGTATCATCTGGGTTTCGCCGTCCATCCCAGTAGTCAACCTGGCGGGTTACTTTGCCGTCTCGAAAGTCAACCGCAGAGATAGACCGAATCTCCACTGTACCAAACAGGCCTGGTGTATTGACGTAGTGCACCACGGCGCTGCTGGTGTCACCAAGGATTTGAAGGGGGTACGACGTGGCATTCTTTGGCCACTCTTGAGTGAACTCGGTGAACGTTGTCAGTAGCAGAGATCTCGACGGGAATCCGAAGCCTAGAGTCGCGTCGTAATACACCACCTGTGTAGGATGAAAAAACTCCAGCCATGAGGTTGCGTTGTGGAGGCTCTTGGCAGTGAAGTAGCCGTGAAAGAACTCTGCGGCGAGCTGAGTGGCGTGGCTGGTGTCGGCGATATTAGGAAACAGGTTGTCTCTGATGGATTGAGTATCACCCAACCAAATTAGTCCTGTCACCGCAGTAACTAAAGACAACATTTTATGCAACCTCATGGCTAGGCTCACAAAATGACTTGGGTGCTAGAATAGAGAAGTTGCTGTATAATGGCGAGTGGGAGCAAGGACAAAAAAGCAAAGAGAGACCACAGAGACAGAAGAACATGATTCTAGCAGAAAATAATTGAAAGAAATAAATAATTGCTTAAATGCTACCTGTGATAATTACATTCAAAATGCTGTGGGAGCCGCGAAAGTGTGGCTGACAAAGAAGGGTAAGCCAAATTACGGAGTACGGAGCGTTCTGCTACTCCGAATTGATAATCCTATTAATAAAGCTTTTCGACCTCTTTGAATTATCGTTTGATACATTATTATTTCTCGCTTCTCTCGTCTTTTAATCAGGACATCAGCGTTATTATAGTATAGAAATCGGAGGTTGGACCAGCGATCTCAGCTTTTGAGGATTGTCTCAAGGGCAAGAAGTAGCTGAAAATTCAAGAATGTGTTCTAGAGATACCATTGCTCAAAAAACACTCCAAAATCCGATACTGAAATTATTGGAGTCAAATATCCGACTCCCTTCAATCTGTCCTCGTATATGACAAATTTATTGTTTTCATAAACCTCCCATGAAAATACGATGGCAGCTATTCAAGGATCCGCCAGTCGCATGCCGCGCACTGCTGCACTTGATGCAAGGATTATGAAAGAAAAGTGCAATTGGCCGCTGAGCTGATTTATATCGGATCTAAAGGTCTGTATGTCTCACTTTACTGCACACGTTGCACATCTTATAGGCAATGTTCTTCGAATAGCTGTGTATTTACTACTCGTTGCTTTTTATAATGTCATTACTTTATTTTTCAAGCTCAAATCATGTCGGCTGTATATTAATACGAAATTAAGAGCACAAGTGCTTGAAAGAGGTTAACTATTGATGGTTGATGGTGGGCTGGCGTTGATGCATTGCTCGTGACGAGTCTAAGCCGCGCAAAAGGTTAGGCCTCAAATCCCTTAGCAATCACGACGTATAATTGTGGAAGCATGTCAAAATCAGTCTTGCAGTGCGCGTAATTATCACAAGCGCAAAATCATAATGTAGAATCTCAATGATAATGGCCATTGTGCATCACCAAATTGCTTAGGGGCTACCAGTGGGATCTCCTCAATAGGCAAGCAAGTTTAAAGCTCCATCTTCTTCTCAAAGTGTGACGACAAGTTTCTGTGCCGATGCGCCGCCAGCTTTGCCCTTGTCTATAGCCTCCTGCAGCTTCTCCAGCCCCTGTCCCACCACCAACGGCTCCGGCAGACACTTGAACTTTCCCTTCTCCAGCGCAGCGGGCAAGAACTTGTTCCAGATCATCTTGCCGACTTCATTAGGAGCAGCCACAGCGCCCGCCTGTATGAACTTGGCGGATATACCCTGGGGCACCTTGTCGGGGGAGATAGGCATCGCGCAGGCAACGAACTTGGTTCCCTCCACCTTGGCAATGATTTCGAAGCAGACGACCTCCGAGCCTCTCTGGATGGCAAAAGCGCCCGCACATTTCTTGCCTTGGAAGGCGGCAATCAGGTCTGCGGCGATGGTAGTTGAACGGTAATCGAAGACCTTGCTGGCGCCCAGGGACTTGCAGTATTCGAAATTCTTAGGCGACGATGTGGTGAAGACTTCGTATCCGGACGCGATTGCCAGCTGGATGGCATTTGTGCCGACACTCGAGGCGCCCGCCCAGATCAGCAGCGTCTCACCTTTGGGCTTGGGGTCGAGGCTCGGATAATCGAGGCCGAGGGCTGCTTCCTCGTAGAGACCAAACGCGGCCGAGCAGATGCCCAGAGGCAGGACAGATGCCTGCTCGAAAGTCACGCTAGCCGGAATGGGGGACGTCACAACGGCCTTGAGCACGACAAACTCTTGGAAAGCTCCCTCGCGGGCACTTAAACCAGGGGCTACGCCGAATACTCGATCGCCAACCTTGAAGTTGGTGACCCCTTCGCCGACCTCGACGACGGTACCTGCCACATCATCCCCACCACAGTATGGGTATTTGAGGAACGAGAAGAGCTGATCGCCCATAGTCTGAATGAGCCAGTCCATTGGGTTCACCGCAATAGCGGCAACCTTCACAATGAGCTCGCCAGCGTCCACCGTAGGGTATTCAGCAGGACCGACTTCCATAGGGTGCGCCCTGGCCGCTGGGATCCAGGCAGCTTTGTTGGTAGGAGCCATGTTACTTATAATAAAGAGTTGAAGTTGGGTATAGCGATGGCGGGCGAATTGGCAGAGAGAGTTGATGCGAGATGGAAGTTTCGATTGCAGGAGCGTTCGACTATTTTCTGAATTAGTAAAGGTGAAGTGCAGTTTTGGTGCCCATCGTAGTTACCTTATAGTTCAATTGGCTATTGCTCGTGTGTTTCAATGGCAGGAGTAATGACAGTCATGGTTGTCGAGGGAGTTCAGAGAGGCTGAGATGGAGTTTAGCGGGGTTATGGGCTGGGACCAAGTACGAGTACGCGATACTCCCCTAATACTCCGTTATCTCCTAAATCCGCTGCATTGTTCTTATGTGACCTGTTCTTTGTCTGAGAGAGACATGGCTAGAGCACTACGAAAGCTCTACTTATGCAATGGACGGGCAAAACATCCTTTTCAAGACTGTCTAGCCGGATGGATGAATAACTGGGTATACTGGATAATACATACAGGAACTGTTGTTGCTATTCCGAAAGGGGCGCGTTTGCTCGGCACCCGGCACCCGGCAGAACTCTCCCCGATGAATACCCAGCTATATCCGACCGGATAAGATATACAAGAAATGTCAATGTTATTTTAAAAGGGGCGCTTTGCCGGGCCGGGCCGGCAGTTGGTAGAACCCTGCGGCATGGATACCCGGGCATATCCGACCCGAATAACCAGGATGGCCCCCTTTCCACGCCCCAGTCTACATATAGTCGAAGCCCATTGCACCTTTAAACTTTCAGAAAACACGAAATGAGGTTGGAGCCAGATGTTACCTCTAATTAAAGCCTTCTAGTCATTGTTTGTCGTTGCTAACTCCCGTTCCCGATCCGCGACAGTTGCTAGCCGCCACAACTGCCAGGCGCTAGCCAGGCGCTGGACACAAAGAACCAGTAAACTCGTGAAGACAGCGGGGTGACAAAACACCTGCTTCCTATTCAACTCTAGCATAGTTTCCAATGTCTTATTCCAAGCGTCCCAAGCCATTCGACAAAGCTCAGTAAGCTCGCTCTGTATAGATATAGCATAGTTTTCAACTCGCTTCCTTTGTACAAAGACGATGAGAGGGAAGTAACGTTTTGGTAGCAGCTTTTGGTTTCAGCGCTAGTAGGTGGTGAGGATCGGATGTATGCAGAGCATAGGGCTTGACCATAGACATTATTTGTCGGGTAGGGTGTGTAGGAGAGGGTAGGCGCAAGGAGGAAAGCTCATCGAGAGAGAGCAAAGATGGTGTTCGTTTGAAGAGCGAACAAGGCTTGTCAAAGGGAATTAGCTGGTCGCGGGGAAGGCTTTAATAGCACCCTCGCAAAAACCCTATGAGTGCACTTGTGAACTGTTATCTCGCCCATTGGCCATATGCTGTGTGTGTATGTTTATGTATTTGTCTACCGAGCTACTCGCAGATATGAAAGCGTTGAGAGTATTGACTTTTTGGAGAAAAACGACTGATGGGACAACAGCTTTTGGTCTCGCCCGCGCGGAGGAGCTGCGGCTATAAAAGAAACAGGATATTCGACTTTCGTCTGGGCAGTCAGTCGTAAACAAGTCGAAAGAGGTAGAATTATGATGAAACATGAGGAGGACTAGTCGAGAGAGTAGATAGAGAGCCGTTTGCAAGAGCTGAGAAGGATAGTCTTCCTGTTTTGGTGAGAGTCTGGGAGAATTGCGCTCTCTTGGCCCAAGCCCGCAAGGAAGCCAGAGGGGACATGAGAAAGAAGAAAGAGGAGAACTTGCTAATATTCCTACTCGAACTTCACAGGCATAGACCATTCATTGCAGCAGTATGATACTATCAGCAATAATAGCAAGTAAAAGGGCTAATGCATGCAGCGCAGCAGATGCAATTGACTCGGCTCTGCTAGATGGATTTGAACAAAGGAACAATAGCGGAAAACGACCTCTCAATTTTCCTTGAACTAGTGCTCTTCCGATCCGAGAATCGGCACACAATTGCATTTTCCAAATTCCTTTGCCGCGAGTTCGACTATGTACTCTTAGTGCGCGTCAACAAACTTCGTCAACTTCTATCGCAACGCCACAACCTTCAACCTTCAGACTCACAAGCTTCTTCTCGTAGCAATATCGCTGTGGTTCTATCGACAGGTTCTTCTCTCTCGCTCAATCTCTACGATGGCTTACGCAATCGGAGTGGAGGGCGATGCGCGCTATGGACAGCCGCGAGAGCTGGTACGATTGCGGTTGTACACCATCACTTCACACTTTGCTAATACATGCTAGGTCTTTGATGGCTTACTCTATGCAAAGATCGAGATGACGCCAGTACAAATTACCCCTTCACCCACCCGCATAAGATCTCGAACCTGTTGCTGACTACACATGTATAGCACATTCACGAGCTGTGGCTAGGCTACGCTGCGACGACGGTGGTTAGCTATGAACAACGTCTTGATGGTAATTTCGATGAATTTGAAGAGGGCCCGGACTTCGTGGTAAATAACATTTAAATCGAGCATTGTGTGATTGCCTTGGCTGATACTGTTTTAGGTCTTCAATGGCGCAGTGTACCACAAGCAGCTGCGTGTAGAGGGAGTACGTTTGGAGAACAATCCAAAGTTTATTACTACTTGGCTGACCCTTTAATTCTAGTACACTATCCATGATCAGATCTTGAGGACTGTGGATCCGGATGACCGATACTACCAAGACCCTTCCCCTACTCCACATGCCTCATACGCTGCCGCTCCATACGGTCTCTCATCCCCCACTACTCAAGCCGAATCGACCCCAACACCTGACAGAAACTTTGCTACACCTCCTCAGCAACATGTTATTATACCACAAACTGGAGCAGCCGCAGTCATGGGGACCCCCTTGCATTTTCTGTTTGACTTGCCTCAACACCAGCGTGCAGGTGTGAAGGCTACTCCTCCACGCCGTTTCAATCCGCCTATTAAAAAACAAGCTGATGGGAAAAAGACTCGTGCGGCATGGGCAACCGAGCATACTATATACTTGTTTGACCTCATGGAAAAAGCAATGTCTCTCCTTAGCAGACCACTGGAACATGGCGATTTTCGTGCGATTACGGAGGCCTTACATAGGCGATTTCGTGGCACGAGCAGTGGAGGAGTTCGGTATTTTGAGCGAGGCTGGAATACGGTGCACACCGCCGTCATCAAGAACAAGCGGTATGAAGAGTTGAAGAAAAGAGTACTTCCGGCGGACAGACTTGGTATCAGAACGAAGTTCCCACCTCCTCCTCGAACAAAGAAGTGATGGACAGATGGAAAGGGCAGAGACAGTCAGATAGAGCGGCATGGATAAGATGCAATTGTGTAGGTTAATAGTAATAAAATGATATGTAGTTCTCTAGTATTGAGTCTCCCTAAAGTCGTGGTATATTCAACTAAACCCTCGAATTACGGCATGAGTTCCAACAACCACTGGTGAAGTACAAAATTGATTCACAGTGGGTGCAGATAACAGTATTGAAAAGCCTTTCTCCTCAGCCCAAGATAATATATGGCAGATTGTCATTCATCCTAAAGCAGATAATTTATAGGGAAAGTGTAATTAATTTTGGCTGGGACTTGGTGGCTCCCTGCTGTCTCAGCTCCTCAACGTTCCTTACCCAAACCAGTTCGATCTTTTCAACCCCAGACACAAGCTCCTCCACTCGGTAATGTTACTTGACATCTGGATGAGCCATGGAATCCATCACCACTCCCACCTCCTGAGAAGCTTGCTCAACCTTCGACTCATCAATAGGCACATAGGTCCTCGCTTCTTGGGCATAATACCGTGGCAACTCTGGCTCGCGCTTAGGTTTCGGCGAGAAACCTAAAATTTCCCTGCCACATTTGAGCTTTGACGCCTCAGTTCGCATCGCATCGAACATGTTGAGACCATGTGCCTTGGTGTGCATGCAACATCTCATGTCAATCCTGTCCAATCGACCTGGTCCCCCATTGCGGATGGCATCTTCAGCAAGAGCCCATGCAAGCGGATTGATCCTATTCCCCTCAAGTCAGTAAATATGTTTCAATGATGTCGCCAACTCTGCATCAAAGCTCAATCATGCCACGACTCGCTCACAAGCAAGAAAACCTCGCGAAGCACCAACCCCTCGAGGAAACAGGACTTACAAAAGTGTAAAGTGAGTGTACACTAGCCCTGCAGGCTTCTTGCTTGCCACCACCTGGACCTCGCAATTCGTCACTCCAACTTGGCGTTCGTCATGCATAAGAGCAGAGGCCCATTCGCCAAACTGTGGCTGCACCAACTCATCCGTTCTGGAGTAAATCGAAGTCGTCGGGACATACGCCGAGTCGCCGCCGTTGGATAACAAGGAAGCGATGAAGTTGGAGCATCTCCTTTGTTGCCGTACGGATGGTGCACAAGGCACTCCATTAGCAGGAGCAATGAGCCAGGCATTGCTGGTGCCCCGAAAATCTGTCGAAAGACATATGAAATTGTTGACTTGTCCACGAGCGCTGGGCCAATATTTCAACGACCATTGAACAGAGAGATTTCCTTGCGACCAGGCCAACACCGCAATTTTCCTGCTGCAGACAGTTGCAACATAGTTGATGGCGTATGCAACGTACTCTGCACTCTTCACAGCGTCGTCACACATCTTTCCGGGAATATTGAGCCATACTGGATCCCCAAAATTGCTGGCTTTGAGCAGCTTTGCAAAGTTGTGCTCGAATGCTTCTCCTCCGAGGGAACCTGTACCGGGGATGAGCAGCACGGGTACTTTCCCATCTTGACCGCGTTGAAATCCCTCAGGAATGAAAATTGCGGAGCGCAAATCATCTTCTCTCACTTGATACGGAGCATCATTGGTTAATACTTGTGGATAGATTGTAGTCCTTGGATTTGGGTGAATATTCTTGGTATTGTTGATATCAGCGTGGCCATGGCCGTGGGGTCCAAAAACCATCTCGGAACTTTGTCGTGCTATTCCCAATTCTTTTAAATGATATCAATGATACAAAGGGTGAAAGCTGTCAGATGAAGACGATTATTTCTCGAATGGCTAACAAGCTGACGGTCGCATGATATATAATGCTCAGGTTTAACGTAAAATATTACCTTGCGCTTCCATCGCAACACCTTGGATAAAGACTCGAGTCTAAACTACTCTATCATGACGCATCATGAAGATGTAGATCAATTGTATTGGATGTCTATATTTATTCCTTTGTATTGAAAAACCAAAGTGATGCTCGTCTAATCAATTTCCATGCGAGTCCGCATGTAGCTGGCTCGTCAAAGCCCTCGAAACGTTCGTTCGAAATCTAACACGCGGGCGCAGACATACTTAGTAGATTTTTTTTGAGAATTGAACAGTCACCCAGCTCACGAATATTAAAGGCAGATGACAAGCCAAGAAGGATACAAGCCCAGGCCATACTTCTCAGGCCTCGGATCTCATTCCACAAAATCATCAATTTTCTTCTCTATTATTAGATGCATATTTTGACTTATTGCTGCTAAAATAATTTTGAAGCTTCAATTTAGCTCAATTTCCAGCAATCCACCATCTTATGTCGAAGTGACTGTTTTTAAAACCCCATTAAATATACACGCTTGTGATCTTGGGTGCCAACTTTTTAAAAGTTTCCCATCCGCGCAGGGAAGCTATTGCCTCAGCTTCCTCAGCCCTGACTAAAATCTTAATACCAGATATCCCGCATTAGAAACATTTTGTAGAAATCTTCGCGACGTGCATTCTCTACAGATCGAGCTTTGGGCGATTCTCAGCATTCCGCATTGATGCTAGCGAGAATCCCCTTGCAGCAGCTGAAAAAAAAGCAAAACTTGACCGCTTTTCCTTTCCAATGGAGCCGCACAACCTCTCGAGACTTGTAACCCATCCATTTCTTCAGAAACACATACATTTGGGCTTGATGCAAAGAAGTAATACTCCAGAATGCCACCTCTCACCACTTCAAAACACCCAGGCACCTGGCACTTGCAGTACTCTAGCCGCAAGCTCTGGCACGGAAAGCGTAACGTACATGCCCATTTCACAGCCTCAGATTCCTTGGAATATTCTTACCAAGAACATGAAGCTTTAGAAATCAAGGCCCGTGATGAAAAGGAGTGGAAAATCGCTGGGATTGGCAAAGATGGGAAGTTGGAGAGCTGGATGACGGAGGTGGATGGGTGGATTGCGGATACGTCTGGTAAAATATTTCCGTTTTGCTCACATCTACAAATATATAATGAGACTTGACATCTCAAGATGGCGTAGCTAAATTTGAGTCTATCAGCGCTAACTGTGCTACACAAATTAGGTGAAGTTCGAGCAGATTGGCGATCTCGATGGATGGCTGTTGCCTTCTCTCCAAGTTCAGATACTTCTGATGGGGTCGACATTCTCTGCAGTCGTCAGAAGAGGGTCAGCAATGAAACGATAAATGATATTCTGGGTATTCTTGCGCCGAAAAGTGATGAGTTCCCCGAAACGAAGGAGGTGGTGCTTCTGACAGTACCGGATGACGGTGCTAGAAATGCGGAGATTAGAAAAGCCGAGCAAGAGAGACTTGACGCCTGGGAAAAAAGGACAGGAAAGGATGAGGGCATTTCTGAGGATTTGGTTTATGATGATGTAGAGGAGGAGGAGGCTTCGAGATGTGGAATTCAGTAGCCACTGATGCGGACTTAGTCTCTATTGCTTAAACTTCGCTTCGACATATTCTATACCGAAAATCACCAACTTGATCTCCCCAAATTCCAATAGGCCTATGCTATGGAGACCAGAAGTAGTTTAGGAGAGATTTTTACAGCCATCTTTTAAAATGCTAGATTTCTGACTCATTTTGATTGAACACCTAAACTGGATTGGGGATTACTAAGAGATCTTACATAGTGAGCAGGACATGCTTCAAGTTCCATCCTTTCTTGCAAAGGCCAATGAAAAAATTTCTCACATGACTTCAATGTAGGGAAATTTACGAAAACCAGGAATCAATTTTGATGTCTAGGAGGCGTGACAAATCGTGCAGAGAAATAACGAAAACTGTTCTCTTTGATCTTAGGTTATTTTGTCCCCTTACGGAGAGCATTACAAATAGGGAACGATCGTATTTTGATTTAGCTGACTACAGGACTAGACTTTGCTAGGAAGACCAACCCTACCCCGCTTTCTTAGAAGCCCAGGTCTGTAAGGGTATACCCTGGATCCTAAGCTGGTAGGAAGACTAAATACGTCTAATCAATTTTATACCCATCCAAAGTTTCTTCAACTTTATAAGAAATTTAAGAACCTTGAACGAAAATAAGTTGAGATGGATACTTAGAACATGAGCTTGCTCGACCCTGGCACTACACCCCCTGCTAGGGTCGGACTTTTGGCTTGACTGAGTATTAGAACGGCAAGCCGTCCACCTCCGGGAAACGTTGCAAAGCTCCTCTTTAAAACTTGTCTCTTAGTTTCTCAATTCCGATTTTGTTCCACTAATGCAAATAATCAATTATGCATCGGGTATGCAATGCGGAGGGTCATAGCGAGGCGTTGTGAGCGTGATTACCAGGGTTCAAATCTAATAGCCGCCGACTGCTGGTCTACAAAGGGGTAGTAAGCCTTTGCTCTCGTTCTCGCGTCAGACGTCCACTCAGCGCCACTACCAATTGTGGGGGCATGCGGCCGAACGCTGTGCCACAACCAATTTTGTTGGTCTAGAGGAACATCTTTTGGCTGTTCAGCGACCTAGTCATGCGAGATTTTGCAGGTACTGCAAAGAAATTTGACCGAAATGGGCCGCACGGCTGCTTGACGAACATGGGATGAACTCCTTCCACAACCGAAGAGGGAAGGTCGTATCGACATGAGCATTTTGCTCACGATATCGTCAGTTTAATAGGCTTCTGTAACGTCACCAGGTTCGTTTCTATCGCGAACTTAGGATTGAAACCATTCCTCATTGAATGCAAACTCAAAGCAAGCAGGGTAGCATGATTGCGGCGCTGGGAAGGAGTGCATTCGTAAGATGAAAGCACTGAACGATTCTCACAACCTAGCACTGGGTATAAAGAGGGCTCCAATTGCCTCGAGACTAATGTCCTGGATTTCCACAGCATTCAGTTACAATCATAATTTTCAATTACTTCCTCAATACTTTCCAATCATGAAATCTTCCATTCTCTTTCTCGGAGCTTCTCTCCTTACCTCAGGGGCTCTAGCTACTCTTAACTACACAGCTAGGATGACCCACCACGGCGTCGAAGTTCCTGTCGTGTTCACGGATTTGCCTCCCCGAAACAGATTGTCAAAGCAGGCCCCGAACCATAAACGAGACGGCCCAGTTAGCAACACTGTCAACTGGGCAGGTGCCATTCAGGAGGCGCCCGTCTCTGGTGTCTTCAGCTCCATTTCTGCTACTTGGCAGGTGCCTGGGATCTACTCCCCTGGTCCTGCACTCACTGATGATACGTACTATTTGTATGAGTGGGTTGGTATTGACAGCGACTGCGGTGTTATTCTTCAAGCGGGAACTGCTCAAACAGTAAGCTTATCTTACATCTTGCTGGACTGAGATAAAACAATCTGCTGACTTTTGGGTAAGTTGAATGTAAATGGCTGGAGCAACTTTGTCTGGTGGGAATGGTTTCCCTCCAATGCCCCACAGGGTGTAAACATCCCAAGTACGTATTTAGGCCCTTATGAATTTTCATCGCTGACTTATTTTAGTTAACTACCAAGACACCTTCACGGTAACTATCACAGCGACTTCCACAGAGAGCGGAACTATGTGAGTCCAATATTCTTTGGCCAAACCCTCAAACAGAACAAAACCACTAATAGAGACCTAGCACTATTGAGAACAATACTCAAGGATACTCCATGACTGTTGATGTTTCTGGTGGCCAAGCTCTCTGCTTGTCAAACGCAGAGTGGGTTGTCGAGAACCCAGTTGCTGGTTCTCTACCCTGCCCTAACTTCAACACCGTGTGGTTCTCCAATGCTGTTGCAACCACAACTACAGGTGCCCAAATGGGCATTGATGGCACGACAGCAATCCATATGGATTCTAGTGACGGTACCGTCATCTATAGTGAGTGGGTTGATAACAACGATATGTATGTTCAATATTAAGGGAGATGGAAGAGGAACTTTTTTGATGGATTAATTCTAGCGCCGATGAATGCTTGTATATATTCTCCTTACATATTTAATTTCATTGATCAAAATTCCCTCCCCCCAGAAAAGTCAAAGTTGGGCAAATACTCACCTGATTCCACCCCTTCCTCTATTTCGACCCCGTGAAGCCGAGCTCAACTTTCGCCTTCTCGTGTAGTTATGGCCACCATATGTACCTACCTACATGAAAAGACATCCCTTCCTCTTCACACCTTCACACCTTCTCCCGGCCTCCTTCAGTCTTATCCCAGACCCCTGGGTTCTCGCCTGAGTCTGCTGGCGAGATGGCCGTTTCACTAGTCCCACTTTCAATTGTCACTTCTCCAGAACCATTTTTCTTCTTTCGACCCAATGCATGTAATCCGTTATGCTTGGCTGCCCATTCTTTCCCAGCTTCTTGCAGCTTTGCATCGTCCTCCCGTCTGAGAGGATGAGCTTTCACCAGAAAGACTGTTAGGAAGAAGGATATGCAGCAGCATGGGATCATGAAGTAGAAGATATTGCGAATTCCATGTGCTGTGGTCATTCAGTTGATAAGGTTTGCATGAAGTGTAGCAAGGCAAGGGATTACTTACAATAAGCAAGAAGAGCTGCTGATTGCTGTGGCACCGTGAGGCCCAATTTGCCGGAGGTAATTCGAGTTGGATCCGCGATAATGGCTTGGATTGTATCGTAAGGCAGAACAGACACGAGTTCAGTTCTAGAGAGGAAGACAAATTAGCCTAACATTCTTATAAGTTTGCGGGGAACTGACTTGGCAGTGTTATTAAGAATCGCCGCACAAGCAGCAAGGGCTACGGTCCCACCCAACATCCGCAGGAAATTCCTCATTCCAGTTGCTACCGCCATCTCACTCCTCTTCACACTCGCCTGAATGGCGATCAAGCTCGTCTGGAATGTCTGCCCTGCGCCTATGCCACTCAGCATTTGATATCCGATAAGTTTTGCGTTCGAGGTTGTTGGTGAGATGGTAGAGAGAAGGCCACTAGCGACGGTCCAGATGGCGAATCCGATCCAGAGTTGGAACCGGTAGTTACCTGTTTTAGAGACAATGAAGCCGGAGGTGAAGGATGTGACGGTTTGAGTGACAACAAGAGGAATGAGCATGACGCCAGAGTGGATTGGTGAGGCTCGGCGGACTACTTGATAAAATTGCGGAAGCTGGGTTTCAAGAAAGTTCTTAGAATGGTTTTAGATTGAATAAGGAGAGAACTACTCACGTAGTATAGGTTAGAGAAGGTCACAAACCCGGTTAAGAAAGATCCTCCGACTGAACCGAGGACAGTCGGGTTCTTGAAGATGTGCACTGCAGGCTGGATTAGCTCTGATGGTATCTATCGACTGTTCAAGGAATAGCTTACTTGGGATCAGAGGAAGTTTTGCTACTTTAACTTCAACAAAGATGAAAACACCAAGTAGGACAGTGCCGATAACCAAAAGAGCAATGACTCCTATGGAGTTCCAAGGATACTTTGTTCCTCCCCTGGTATTAGGTGAGAATTTCCTCTTCAGAGCAGATGGATGTACTCACCATGACAATGGAAGTAAAATTAAAAGGGACGAAGACAGCATGGTTAAGGATCCTAGGTAATCAATTTTCTTCAGCTTTTCTTTTGCATTGCCCTTGACGCGCTTCAGAGGTAGAACTAACGCGACGATGATCATCGCAATGCTCGTGAGTGGAATGTTGATATACTAAGGGCTTAATGTGAGCTGTGACCAGATATATCAGTGGAAGTTGGAGCGTACAAAACACCATCGCCATGAAACTTTCTCCGTAAATATGCCTCCAATTAGTGGGCCGATAGAGTTCGCTATAGCAACCACCATTCCAAGAATCCCCTGGTATCTCCCACGCTTCTCAAGTGAAACGACATCGGAGACGGTGATCATAACGCTTGTTAGAATGCCCCCACCGCCGATACCAGAAATGGCACCTACAGAAAAACTCATGAGCATTTCTAGTACTAGATCTGGATTGAAATCGAGTTACTCACGAAAAACAATAAGCATAGTCATGCTTTGTGATACCGCGCACAGTATCGATCCTAGCAGAAAGCAACCCATGCTTGCTAGCAAGATAATCTTTCGACCAAAGATGTCCGAGAGACGACCATACATTGGTTGAAACGCTGTTGATGAGAGCAGATAGGCGGTTCCAACCCAGGAGGAGATCGAAGCATCGTTAAACACACGACCGAGGGTAGGGAGGGCAGTTGCCACACTGAGTTGTTCGATTAGCTTTCAGCAGCTAGGTGCGAAAGGAATTTAAACTCACATGGTTTGATCAAGAAGAGAACCTTGGCATCATTCTGTTAGCGTTTCGTTCTCAGCAAATATGAGAAAACCTACAGAATAAAGCACAGCTCAAGCCCGCAAATACGATCAATAGTTGCTTCAGTGGCAGCAAATTTGTCTGATCTTGAAGCTTGACCTTCTCGCTGGCAGGCAGATCTTGCTCTGGTGTATAAATTTCAACATCTCCAACTTCCACGTTTTTGTCATCTTTTTGATTCTGATTATCGATGGTCAATATATTGCTCGCGGCACGGTCTGGGCCTTGAAATGTCTCGTTGGTAGCCACAGAAATTATTGCTCCTTGGATACGCGAAGTTGACTTAGTATCATCCATAACGATGAGTTGATGGTGCTTGAAGCTGGGAATTAATGGTGCGAAATGATAAGTACTGTAAGTTGAAAGTTGGTCTTGCTCAATTTTTTCCACGCTGAGAAATCGTAGGCTAACATGATGATTATCACTCACTTCTTCAAATCAGTATCAAGTGACTTAAGCCACTTATCGTAGATATACAAGGATGTGATGTTATACGGAAAGTGGCGTCTGCATAGCTCTGTAAGAAGCATTAGGTGAGCGAGTAACTCGGTTAGTCAGGGGTAGAAGCCGTCGCTTCCGATGAGCGGGTTTGGAACCGAGTCATCCTATCGAGTCAAAGAGCTGACCCTGCGACCATTCACAAGAAGCGGTGAACTGCCGAGTTCGGGGCTGAGATAGCTTCAACTCCTCTGTGGATTCAGCCGGCACGTATATCCGTTCCGACTTCCGCTCAAGCATTGCTCATTGGCGAAGAGAAGAAGGTCACTTCTTAATTTTTAAACTCTGTGCCAAGGAAAAACTGCCTCACTTCAAAAGTGGAACGTTACGTTTCACAAACTAATGCCTTATCATTATCATCAAGGAGGTTCAAGTCTAACTGACATACTTGGGATCGGCAGTATTCGTCCCTAGAACCATGAAGGCGTCGGGAGATTGTGAGGGATTGCGTCGCTTATTTGGAATAAGAAATCAGGTGCCATTGAATGTCCAATGTCTGAGAACTGAACGACGTTAATTATCAAACAGGCGGTCAGGACAGTAGGTGAAATATTTTAATACCTACTTAGCATTAGGTTGAGGTCTGTATTGTTTCCTACAAGCATTGGCTTTAGTTTTCGCACCTCGGAATAGATAATAGGTAGAGATTGACTATGCTTTCCAGTTGCAAAACACCCAAAAACATTGACTTTCGATGTACGAATTAAGATGAACTCACTTCAAAACCTTTGCTTCATACTTGTAGTGGGTACGTTAAACCATTAGCCCTCAATTGCCCATGTGCTTGCTGCATGCTAAATATTCATGTGCTCATTTAATAAGTGCACAGCCATCACAGTTTTCGCATCTCAATGAGGCCCTCTCCTAGCTCAGGATATTTCTCAAAAGTGACCTTTAACCCGGAAAGCTCCGCTATTTGATGCCACTGTTTCGAATTTCTCTCGCCCCCTCCCATCATTGCTATCATGCTCGCATGCATGTTCGTGTAGTTCAAGTTCTTACTAAACTCATGAATCAACAATCTTGAGTTGAAATCCATAGCTACACATAGCTTCTTCATAAGCATCAAGGACTCAATGTCTGGTGTGTTGTGGAATATATGCATAAGTGAGTATATGCTTGCTCCGAGGATAGGTTGCGCTTTCTCGCTTTTGGCATCCCATTCGATCGTTTGGATGCTAGTGTCGGGATGGATAGCAGCATTGTATTCCTCTAAAATGAGATTATCGTAGCCCAATTCTGGGTATGCATCTTTGATCTCGAGGAGCATTTGGCCATTACCTCCGCCGATGTCAACAATGACCGGCCTCGATGTTGATCGAATTACGGCGTCCAAGTCGTAGCCAAGTGCTGCAACCCTCTCCGGCATCGGAGGCGATATGACAAACTTTCCTTCCATGAAGTGGTTGAAGCTGGGCATCCGACCCTGATCGTACATGGTCGCATATAAATGCTGACTTCCAAACTTTGAGTTGCCTTGTTTCTGATAAGCATGCTGGAAAGCCGTTTGGTTCTCCTTAAACGGATAAATGAATTTCGACTCCAGCAGCTTTGGGTAAAGGAAAGCCGCTGCTACTAATGGTTCCGTTGCGCTTTAGCTAATTAGTAAATTTCTCGATTATATAACCTACTGACTTACAAGTGGAGAATTCCTTGTATCTTCGTTGGGTGCTCTACTAAATGTCGCGTGACATCATTTGCCCGAAAAGAATTATCTGCTATCAGGTCAAGGAGTCCGAGACCTGCCATGATATAAAGAGTGTCCTCTTTTACTATTAGAACTGCTGAAATCTAGGAGAGCCATAATTTACCTGCGAGCCGCTGATCTATATTCTATCAGTTATCATTTTTAACGCATCACTTGAGTCCATTAACCTACTGATTTCATCACCATTGTCTCTCTTCCCGTTTGCCATGTCCGCAACATGCTTAGATGAGACTTGACAACCTGAGTGGACCAGAATATCGAACAGCTCGAAGTGCACAGCCACAGGTATGAATCCTATCGAACATGCCTGACGTTTGGAAGGTATTGATTAGCATGTTGGCTACCAAACTTTGTTCAGCTTGAAGAGCTACTCACGGGTGTGACGGCCCTCATGAGAATTGTAATCGGAGGTTCTGCCATCTTGTACAAGCTTGTAGTAATTTCTAGCACTGTGAGATTGAAATTATATCTTCATGAGGGTGCAAGAGCAGGAGTCTCTGAAGAGATTCAAGAGATGTCAATATAATCATGCGTACAACCGCGCTTGGCGCCTTTCTGTACTTTTCCAATCGCGCAACAACTTCCCCTTCGGGCACTATAAGCGGGGTAAGGCTGTGATAAGCGAGAATTAGGAAGATCTTGAAGATCTTACCTCTAACTTCTTCCTATCATTGATACACGAGCCAATAACCGCGAGCAGCATGCCAGCATACTTGAAAGCGCATAAACATTCGAGCAACAGGTCTCTTGCACGATCTTGTTGTCCGGAGTGCATGTCGCCTCTTTTCGACTTGCTTATTTCTGTTTCGTCTAAAGTTTATGACTGTGCTCAATTGAAACGCCAAGAACCCATCATCGGGGATAAGAGTTTGCTAAAGGTTCTGGCCATGTTTCCAATTTCGGTCTTCTTGTGGGACAAAGTGGGTAGTTGCCCCGCTGTTCATTCTCGCTTGTGTTTCAAACAAGTTAATCTACAGATTTATTTCTTGGCTCCCTCTCTCCTTTCTAGAAGTCTGTGGAGAAGAAGTTGAATACATAGCTATACTATGGAATATGATGACACTCACTAATCTCTATGGTTTCTAAAGTTCATTTGTTTGATGTAGTTAGTTTCTTGGCTTCTCGGAAATGATTCTTTGGGAATAATTTAGAGCATCCTTTTCAATTCAAATGAAGAACGGTGCTCCTAGACTCCTTCGTTTCCTTAATCTTATTTTCTATTAAATTCTTGCTCTCTATCAAAAGGTCACCCACTCACTCGCTGCTTCTCTTCTCTACTACTTCTTTGCAATTTCTTTAACATGCACGTGATCACACTATTCCTTGCAGCAGCCGCAGGCGGCACCAGCGCATACACCATCGTTGAAGCAGATCTTTTCATGCACAAGAACATCGACCCAGTTGTCAAGCCAGGTCAATACAAAGTCACATGCACTCATTCTTCGGTTCCAATGCAGTCACTACAAACACAACAACTTCAGCAGAACTCCAGGCAGGTTGCACAACAGCTCACAATCCCAACGATTTCTCATCCTACTGTATGTAATTCTCTCCATCCCATTTAGAAGACAATAAGAGAATACTAATTTGAAATTCAGGGGTGCCCACGCTCTACTACGTGGACGGCACAACATACACTGAAGTCCCCTTTTCCCGCTTCAGCGCCTACTACATCAATATCAACTCCGCCGAGGTCGCCATCCCTCAAAACTTCAAGCTCGTAGTCAGCAACTCCTCCGCAACATCACAATCAGACATCTCCCCTCTCTCTGGTGTGACCTGGTTCTGCGAAGGCGATGCCAGCGAAATCAAAGACGAAGCTGCATTTCCAACCTCCACATGCTCAACTCACTTACAGACATTACTTCTGTTTCACGATTGTGTGCATGAAGAAACGTTGGAGAGTGCTTATTCCGGCACGCAAAATTGGAATACGATGTTCAAGGCCGCAAACCGGTGTTCCGAAGGTATGAAGAGGATGCCGCAGCTGAGATTCTCCATTCGGTATGATTTGAGGACGATACTGCCTGGGGAATGGAGTGGAACTGCGCCGTTTGAGTAAGTGATATACCTTCAATATGCTTAATTGCTTGAGGTTAATGGGAATACGCGTAGGCTGGCATGTGGAACGTCTTATTGCTCGCATGGCGATTTCATCAATGGTTGGCTTCCTGAAGCCGCTGAGAATATGTTGAATGCGACGTCAAAGACAGAGTTTTCTGAAGTTACGGGCCCGCTTGGTGGGGATTCTGATGGAGCAGTCTGCCAGAATCCAGTTGATGCGGATCCGGATCACGGAACTGATGACTACAAGACAAGTTTGCCTATGATGCAGAAACGAGCGATTGGGAGATACGATCGCCGACTATAGCTCATCATGCTTTGGAGAGAACAATATTTGTTTTTGTTGCTCTACTTCATGTACATACTTACTTCTTGCTGGCAACTGTTAAGAATCAAAAATCAAAAATCAAAATCTTGAATGAGCGGCTTCCATCGAAAGATGAACAAGTAGGCGCGAAAACGAGAGAAAACCAATCGGAAAGGCAAATGCCTAGTAGTCATCGCCACGGCTGATCACTTCCTTTCCACCACTGTGAATAAGAATTGTCTGGAATGAGTGATTAGTTTTGAAGGAAGTTGTAGAAGGAACTCGTACGTGTTCAAATTGAGCCGTGTATGAACCTTTCACGTCAACCAGGGGGGCATAGGACTCGATAATCCCATTCTCCATCAAGTTTCTCATCTGTTTATTCTTCCATTAATAACCTCTCAGTAGGCGAACCGATTTTCACTTACTCCGAGATGATAATGCTTCACTCCCAAACGCTCAAGATATCGACGACAGAAAACAATGGTTCCAAAGTTCTCGTCGATCGTTTTAAGAAGAGATTTGGCGGAGGAAAGACGCAGGTGAGCAGCTGAGACGTCTTCGTTTCGTCCATAGCCGTAGACGCCAACCTGTTGAGAATTTAGAACATGTACAGTACCAAAAGTGAAGGTCGATGCGAAATGAATTTAAATCTTACATCATCCCTTAGGACTCCTTTGCCAGTACTCCCGAAAGTTTCAATGGCAAACACTTCTCCCTCCTCCATCTTGTCTCGATTGTTGTTCTTGATGAAGGGGATCTGTTTACCACCATGGATATGATACCGAAGGATATCATGACCTGTAATGTTTCGGACCGCTTTCACAGGGGAGACCTTTCCGGCAATCTCGACTTCGTAGCTTTCCATGACTTCTTGGATTGCGGCGCCGATCTCACTCATCCTTGCGTCAACGCCAGCATGCTATTCATATATCAGCTCCATAATTTTCGATTTAAGACCCGTACGTACCATAATGCCAGTATTCGTTGCTGCCTTCACAGAGGCAAGGAGATTGTCATACGTGTGATCAAATGCGATCGTAAAAGCGGAATCAACAATGCGACCATTGACATGCACTCCGAAATCCACCTTCAGCACATCGCTCTTCTCCAGAAGGACATCCTTTCCGCCCGGGTTAGGCGTCCAATGAGCTGCAACATTATTCAAGCACAACCCAGTAGGGAATCCCATGCCGGCTTTCAAGCTATCTCCAACTTCAAGTCCTTGATGACCATGTAGGGCGCGGACTCCATCTTCAATGCCCTCAGCAATTGAGAGAAGACTGGCACCAGGCTTGATGAGCTCTTTTTGGGCGTACTGGCGCACCTGACGATGAATCTCTGCCGCCTGGCGATAATCGTCGAGAAAATCGTCATCCCAGAGACGTGAATTGTAGCGCGATTCCTCGTCAGTAGTGCGGGACAGGTTTTCGTATGGAACGAGCTCTCCGGTTGGATACCCTGATGGGAACAGAGTCGAGACGAGCACGCGTGGTGGGATGGTTTGCTTGAGCTCCGTTGCCGGCAAGCTTAAGTTCTTGGTCTTCTTCTTCTTGGACCTTTTACGCGTCTTTTTCTTCTCTGTAACGCGGTAACTTGTCAGTAACTAGCTTGTTGATTGAGTACTAGGGTCGGATGCATCTCCGAGTGCATATTAGAACCTACCAATATTTGACAAGGAGGGATTTATCTCGGTTTCCTCAATGGCATCGTCGTCGTCGTCGTCACTGACAACCCCGCGATCCAAATCGGCAGAGCTGGATCCGCTTTGAGAGATTTGTGGATCAGGGTTGGCTGGCTTGCTGCCGACGGAGTTAGAGGCTAGGTTGTAGGGTTAGCTGTAGCTGGAAATTGTTGATTGTCACGCCTGGAGGAAGAATCATACCATCAGGAGTTTGCTGATGTCCTTCTGGGTTTTTCGATCCCATTCTGATGTTTCGAAGCGCAGTACTGACATGAAATGTGGCGGGAAACCTCGATAGATGGTAGTATCGAGGAAAGAAAGTTGAGTGGTGAAGGCCAGCATCCCCAAGGCCGTGTCGGTGCGGCCGCGCCTTTCGAATGACATCCGCCAATAAGCGAGCCCCTTTCTTAGCAAGCCCCACTTGACCCCACCCACAGCTTCACAAGCTTGTGGATTTTGGGACAACACATATATATCTTTTTCAAATTGATTGGAATTACCCTGGTTCAAGGTGAGCTTAGGAGTGGGAGTTGGGTAGGTTTACTCTTGTTAATGTTTTACTCTGTTGACATTCAGATTCACGAAAGTTTGAAACCCCAACAAAGTCGCACCGCACATACTGCTCTAAGTATGAAGCAGCATCTCTACATTTGTGTACATCTAAAACAAACTAGATATTGCACCACAAAGATATAAGCTCAAAACTTCATACAATTCGCTATAGGGACTCTTTCAAATCCCAAAATATTCCCGATCGGGTGAAGAAGAATACGACCTGAAATTTCGCCTCGAGAACCTATTTGTAACATTCAAACTGTGGCAGTAACAGTCTTTGTCACGGTCCGAGATCCAGATGTCACGGTAACGACCTTCTCAGTGGAGGTTACGGACTTCGTCTCCAGGAGAGTCACCGTGGAAGCCGGGCGGACCGAAGTGACCGTGCCAATCTTTAAGTCAAACGAATTAGTAAAGCAAGATTAAGACAAGAGTGAGAGTTCCGAATATATTGAAAGATAGACCCCGATGTATTTAAACGCGGCATCCTGGCTCTCATATTTTGTCTGGAGGGGACAGAATTCGGTATAAGGGTGAACTGACCTTTGTGACTGTTACAATAGTTCCAGATTTGGTAAGTGTAGAAGCTGGTTTCGTAATGGTAACGACGGGCTCAGTTAGCGTATGAGTTGAGGCTTGTTGAGTCACGGTTCTGATGGACGTAGATGCAGGTTTGGTAACGGTAACAACAGGTTCGGTCAGCGTGTACGTCGATGCCTGTTGAGTTACGGTTTTGATGAAGGTAGATGCCGATTTCGTGATGGTAATGACAGGCTCGGATAGCGTGTAGGTAGACGGCTGTTGGGTTACGGTTTTGATAGACGCAGATTTGGTAACAGTTGATGCCGGCTCGGTCAACGTAAAAGTTGAGGCAGGTCGAGTGCTTGTAACAACATTGCCAGATTTTGTGACCGTCAGAATAGAATCTGAAGCTGATTTCGTGGTTGTAAAAA
The DNA here is from genome assembly GCA_009732865.1 of Stipitochalara longipes BDJ. Taxonomy (NCBI): domain Eukaryota; kingdom Fungi; phylum Ascomycota; class Leotiomycetes; order Helotiales; family Hamatocanthoscyphaceae; genus Stipitochalara; species Stipitochalara longipes. Next base: position 1,693,625 of record ML769340.1, read on the forward strand.
TCGAAGCCGGCAGAATTACGGTTCTGATAGACCCAGATTGCGTGTATGTGTACGTCGAGGCTGGTCGAGTGGAAATAATGGTTGAAGCTGGCAGGGTGGTTGTTTTTGTGAAGAACACACTGTCGGTCTCGATCTGGATAGATACAGAAACTATGGTCGTTGGGATATCCTGCGTCGTTGTTTTAGTATACGAGTCAACTTCAGTTTGTCCGGAGATAGCCGCAGTTGTGTAAGGAATCGACTTCATAAGTTAGCATGGATGTAGCAGGGAGCGTCTAAACTAGCATACCGTGGTAAATGATATATCATCAGTCAGGGTAGAGATAGCCGTAGTTGTGTAAGGAATTGACTTCAGAGATTAGCATCTCACTTTAGGCGAGAGAATCAATACGTCATACCGTAGTGAACGATATATCGTCCGTAGAAATAGAGACAGAGATAGCTGTAGTCGTGTACGGTATTGACTAGAGATAGATCAGCATAAAATTCATTCAGCAGGGAGCCTAATTCAGCATACCGTGGTGAAGGACAAATCATCAGTCTCTGTAGTCGTTTGCGTGAACGAAAACGAGAGGTCATCGGTCTCTGTAGAGACAGCTGTGGTTGTGTAAGGAATCGACTTAAGAAGTTAGCCAGAAGTTATGAGACAGGGAGATTCAAGTTAGAATACCGTAGTGAGAATATTAGTAGAGAAATCATCAGTCTGCGTGGAGACAGCCGTAGTTGTGTAAGGAACCGACTTGAGTAGAAGTTAGCATAAGCTTATTTGCAGTGAGCTTTGGATTAGCATACCGTTGTAAGAGTATCAGTGAATAAAAAATCATCGATCTCGGTAGAGACTGCTGTAATTATGTACGGAACGGACTTGAAGAGAAGTAAGTATTAATTCATTTGTTGGGAGACTCTAAAATCCGCATACCGTGGTGAGAGTATTAGTGAAGGATAAATCATCAGTTGCAGTGGTTGTGTACGGGATAGACTTTAAAACAAGTCAGTACAAAACTGATCGACAAGGGGTTTTGAGTAGTCATACCGTGGTGAGAGTGCTGGTGAATGAAAGATCCAAAGTAGAGATTATCGTTGTCAGACTACCGGGCTGAGTCATAGTGACTGTGATAATCGATGCTGCGACCTGAGAGGACGAAGATAGGCTTGACTGGGGTACACTGCTTGATGATATAACCTGGAAGGATGAAGATGAACTTGTTTGAAATACACTGCTCGATGATGTGACCGGAGAGGACGAAGATGTGACTTGAGAGAATGACGATGAGCTTGTTTGGGACACACTACTCGAGGTCGAGCTAGGGGTAGGGCTACTTGAACTCGAAGTGGCAAAGCTTGACGAGCTGGAGATTGTAAGCGACACCGAGCTAGAAGTAGCCAAGACTGAGCTAGAGGAAGTAGACGTAGAGGAGACAACCGCGCCTTCAGTTGACCAGACAATATTCAGTGTGTATGCCAGGGCAGTGGCATATATAGTCGGCTTCGTTGCTCCAACTGGGGTAGAGCCCCCAGGCAGTTGTGAGGCATAAAATAAGTCCGATCCTTGGTAAGTCAGGTTTCCGTCGGGTGTCTGGCCGAATACTGTTGCTCCAGCAGCAGCGGCTGCGCAACCAAATGATGCATCGGAACCGATAGTGCAGTAGCTGCTGCTGTGCTGTAAAGTAAAAGAAGATCCGCTGGCATTGAGGGGAACCGCAGTGTAAGTAGCCACTGCCATCAAATTAGTCAGAAATTCTTCTAATTCTCAAGAAATTGGCAGTGAGGATTCAAGCCGCCAAATCCAACTCGGCTTGGCGGATCCCGTGTAGACGTCGAGCTATCAGCGCTTGATGGAGGAAAAGAGACTTACCACTCTGGGAAACTTGATTGTACCACGTTCCTGCGCTTCCAATATCGCCTTGATGCACGCCCAATAGGTAGACAAGCAAGTGCCCTAGGCCACTAAAGTTGGTGTATGTTGGACCAATGACCGTGCTGGTCGTCGTTGTGGGGCTGTTTGTGGTTGTTGTAGGTGGAACAGAGCTCGACTGAACAGTTGAGGACGTGGTGGAGAAACTGGCTGATGAACTCGTTGACGTGCCCACAACAGTATTGTGCTCTTTGTAGAGAACTGCAGTATCAAAGATAGTATTATTGGCAGACCACAGTCCATTCAAGGTCATATAAGTGCTGTTTGTGAAAGTGAGGGTTGCCCATGAATAATCTGCGACCGTATGGTAGGCACTGTAAGGCTCGATTGATCCAAAGGTATCGAGACCATCATAGTGACCTGCTGCGCCGTTGGTGAGGTAAAGGGTAGCCTTGGGATTGTTGAGACCGTTCGGATCGATGATGTTATTGTAAATGGGCACAGTTCTTTCATAAAGATGAGCATGTCCATTAACATAAACATCTACGCCGTACTGGTAGAAGAGATTCTCAAATGCGGCTTGGACAGTTGGATTCGTAGTTGAGGAGAGATACCACCCTAAAATATATTAGAGTTAGTATCGCCTAATTGTGAAGTTGAAATCCGGCTTCAGAGAATGTCACATACCTCGATGTCCAAAAACCACCACCCACGGCGTCAGGGTACGGTTCACAGTGGCCAGGTCGTTGGTGAACCAATCGATCTGTTGATTATAAGTGCCAAAAGGCCCCCCGAACTCAGTAGAGCCCTCATCCGGGCCAACTACACCGTTACCAAGATCCGTTTCTGTATCAATGTGGACGAAATGCACCATGCCATAATCGTATGAAAACCACATATTGCCAAGACCGCCAGATGGGCCGCTAGGCATCCGGAAATGGTTGATATAACCAGTGAAGTTAGTCTGGCCAACCATGCAAATTGACTCGGTGTACTTTACGCCGGAGGTTTTGTTGGTGGTCCCGCCATTGTCACAATTCGCTTCGTGATTGCCTGGATTGACCATGTATCTAGGGGTGTAAGCATTGCCAATCTCTTGAGATGAGAGATACTCACGGCTTAGATGATGTGACCTGTTCCAGTTCATCATAAAATGCATTCAGAATGCTCTCATAGACGACTGCACCTTGGCTTGTAGTCGTGGTTGCAAGATAGTTTCCTATTTCTTCCTTCAACCAGGCGTCGGCATAAGAAATATCGCCAGCATGAACCAGGAACTCGTAACTGTCAATCATTTCAGTGAGTGCGGTAATGGTGGTCTGCTCGCCGGGCCTCAGAGGGTTTGCCGCCCCAGCTCCGACGGTGGTGCTCAAACCAAGAGGACCGAATGTTCCCATATCAACAACAACACCAACTGTGAAGGGGGTCATATCGCCGGCCGCTCGTGCAGTAGTGAAGGTATATGGCGTGGTCGCATTGCTGTACTGGGGAAGATAATAATAAGTCGTGAATGGCGAAAGGCCAGTGATGTTAACGTGGTTATTGTACGTCAAAGAAGTTGGGTAAGTGATAGACACGGAAGATGAAGCGCTCAAGGTGAGAGCATTTGGGTCAGTACCGTAAGTGACAGTGGGGTTAGGAAGTTGTTCGAAAGTATTCCACGAGACCATCATCGCAGAAGGGCCTTGGTAGGCAAGACGGATCTGCACCGGATCCGTCGGGAGATTAACCGTCTCATAGCCATCATTATACTGAGCAAATACACCAGTAAAGACTGTAGCAGCGACAAACAGTTGCGTAAAGGAATGCATGACGAAAAGAATTAAGTGAATGTTGACTTTGTGTCCCTAGGAGACGGAAAATGTGACAAGCACCCATCCTTATAACTTTAGCCAGAGCTGGACATCTTCAAGCCCCGCATGCACACTAGACACTTCCAGCAGTAAGAGACTGAGGCGTCAACCTGGAGCTAGAAAATGAACTAAAGCCGATATTGAAGCACCCTGAAGTGAGAGTCTTTTCCACCAAGAGCATGTTCAGGTAGCCTGCGGCTCAATAAGGCTGTCTCCTTACCGGCGGAAACCGTCATTGCAACCAAACACGTGCATACAGTGACATCCTTTGCCAATCTTGAAATTTGCTGCATAGGGGTCTAAGGACTCGCTAGAGCATAGTCCACGCGCCACTCGAACACGGCAGACACGTCTGGCCAAAATCCGTAGACATAAGACAAGAACGAAGCCATCGGCCCATCAATAGAATGCTGCAGGAGAACTTGTGAGGGATGCTTGCGAGTCTTAAGGTGAAGTGCAAAAAGCTAGAGAGGTGTCCCGCCTCCAAAAGCGGGAGCTACAAATCTTAAAAATCCTGGTAGCCGCTAAAAGCAAAAATAGCCGGAGAGTAGGGTGAGGGTTGGAGCTCCAGTCTTCCCCGCACGTGGGCACGACGTTGAGATCGAGGAGTTGCTCCAGGATTCACTTTGAAGACGTAATAGATAAGATAGGGAATTCAAAGCAGAGCTATCACGTTTGTGGAAATTGGGAGCAGGAGGTCAGGGGAGCTCTCTTTTAATGCAGGGAAAAGGGGAAAAGCGCTAATATTCGGTTAAATTTATCCGTACATTACCTCGGTTGGTTCTCCTAATTTGAATACAACCTCATCTGGCTTTGGGCCCTGAAAACGCTACCGTACCTTGCATTCTATCTATCGTAATTCATCAGATCGGCTCGTCCCGAGGCTCGATCAGTACCTCGTTCACAGCAACGTGCTGCGGTTGCTTCAGGGCATATACAATCGAATTCGCAACATCCTCAGCATCCAGCACCTTCGCTCCAGACGGTTCTCCATACTTCTTCAGAGCTTCTGCATCCGTCGACATGGCCAAGAGTTCTGTAGCCACATTCCCAGGCTGGACACTCGTGACGCGGAGTCCGGTGCCTGCAGTCTCTACACGCAAAGCTTGCAGTGTTGCTTCGACGAAGAACTTGCTTGCAGAGTAGACGCCAAGACCGGGAAAGACTTTCCTGCCTGCATCGGAGGAGATGGCTACGATATGCCCGCGGCCTCGAGACAACATTGCGGGGACTGTGGAGGAGAGGCAGTGAAGTAGTCCTTTGCAGTTCACGTCCACTGTGCGTTCCCATTCGTCGGCTTGAACGTTTGCCATCATCGTGAAATACATGACACCTGCACAGGACACAAGTATGTCGACCGGACCAAGCTCGGCTTCGGTTGCATGTACAAGTGATTCGACCTGTTCCCTCTTCGTGACGTCGGTTTGGTGAACGAGTACTTTTCCTCCGTATGTTGCGAGCTTCTTTTTGAGAGATTCGAGGGCGTCAGTACGCCTCGCAGCAAGTGCAACGTGAGCACCTTCCCTAGCAAGAGCAACAGCAGTTGCGGCTCCAATCCCAGAGGAAGCACCAGTCACGACAGCTACGAGTCCACTCAAAGCTCCTTTGTTTCTCTGCTTCACAAACCCATCCAGCTGGTTTAGGCGTAAGGGTGGCCTTGTCAGCCAACCTCTGGCGTACCAGTGTCGAGCGTAGGTTTCAAGCAGTTTGCCGTCAATCTTGGGTCGCTGCAGATCACCGAGTGCAAGCCTGGTAGCCTCATCATTAAGAATTGTGATGTCTCTCAAGAATTCGACGGTTGGCATTCCACCCCGAAGAATATCGGCTGTGAAGGCGCCAGCACCTCTCTTCGCGGTGCCCCGCTTCTCGGTCCAAAGCCGAACCCACTTGTCCCAGCCAAGTCGTTGTGTGGGATATCCGAGTTTGGCTAGGTCATCGAAAAGCGACTGTGTCTGTACAGGATTCGAATCGCCGACATGGAAGACACGTTGCGATGTGTTCGTATTGTCGGAGAAGTGGATGATGGCCCTGCTCACAAAATCAACTGGCGTCATCTCAGCTCGCCAACCTGTGATATCTGGGGAATATCCGATGCGCAGCGATTCCACGATCAATGCGTTAAAAAGATCGTAAGTGTTCGTCGAGCCTGACGCACTGTGACCGCTGATAGTTCCTGCTCGCAAAATTCTTACAGGCATTCCGCGACGGCCGGCCTCATGAACAAGCTCCTCGGCAACGTATTTTGTCTGCCCATAGCCATCAACTAACTTCTCGGGGACATCTTCAACCGCAATCATAGCACTCTCAGGCCATGCATCCTTGGATGGTGGCAAGACGCCATTGGACGAAACATACTGCAGAGTGGCGCCACTTTCGCCGGCCAAGCGCAAAATCTCCCTCGTGCCACCCACGTTAGCATCCCGCAAAGCAGCGTAAGGATACACCAGATTGACGGTAGCGCCAGCATGTATAATAACTTGAACGTTAGATACCAATTCTTTGTATGCATCTGGAGCAAGGCCAAGCCGCTTGTGCGAAAGATTTCCTGGCAGCACCTCAATTCGTTCCAGAATTGAGTCCTGCCACAGCCCCAAATCAAGCAAGTTCTTGCGTATCCTTGCAACACCAGCTGAGGCATCGTCTTCTGTGGGGTCAGTGAAGCGCACCAGGCACAGAATGCGGGCTGTTGATGCCACTAGCAGGTCATAGAGCAGAAAAGCGCCCAGAAAACCCGTGGCACCAGTCAACAAGACCGTGTTGGCATCCTTGAGCGAGCACATAGGAGCGCCTGAGGGCTGGATATCCTCAGGAAGAGCACAATCCGCACGCAGCACTGCAGGTAAATCTGCTTGTACTGCTGCTGTATGTCCATCCCGAACAGAGCATACGGCTTCCAAATGACCTTCAAGCGTCGGATTTACAACGAGCCGCGCAACCGGGACGGGAAAACCAAATGTTTTTGATAGTTTAGTGGCAAGATCGGCAAGTGTCAACGAGTGTCCTCCCAGGTCGAAGAAAGTGTGTTCCTTCGTTACGGAGCTGAATGGCACATTAAGAGCTGCTGCCCATATTTCTGCAATAGCTTCGACGGTGATTCTGGTATCGCGTTCAGTCTTCGTGTGGTTGAAGATGGTTGAGATGGAGACGCCAGGCGGAGGGAGGCGTTTGAGATCTGCCTTCCCAGAGACTCTGTTGGTGGGCAGCTCATCGAGCTCAACCCACAGAGCAGGAATCATGTACTGTGCAAGTGATGTGGATAGCGTTCTGCGAGCCACCAAACTATACCCAGCCTCATCAATAATTGGAATTGGGCGGTCGCCTGGCTCTTCCTTGTCACGGACGATATATGCAACGAGTTGCCGGTCGAGTCCATCGCCATGAGCGATGACTGCGCATTGCTTGACGGCTAATTGCTCAATGATCGCGTTCTCAACTTTGCCAGGCACGACGGAATATCCTCTGACTTTAATCATAGCTCCAACGCGGCCTGTGATCTCCAGGATGCCTGACGGAAGCATCCGTGCTAAATCTCCAGTTCTGTACATGCGGGATCCGGGCGTTGCATTGAAGGGGTTCGCTATAAACGCCTCAGCAGTGGTATCAGGCAAGTTGAGATAGCCCCTCGCAAGAAGAGATCCGCCGACGAATAATTCTCCCGGGACGCCGATGTCGACCTCTTGGCCGCTCTCATTCAGGATATGGATGTTGTGTGGTTCCATGGGAGGTCCAACAGGGCAATAGGGGGCGTCATGGTCAATGATAGTTCGGATATCTCCGCATGCAATCTCGTGCGTCTCACTTGCACTGTAGCAATTGAGCAGTCTTGTTTTCGGGAGAGCTTTTATAGCTCGCCGTGCCAAATCAGTCGTAACGACCTCGCCATTAAACCACAATGTACGAAGATCTGGGAGATCACTCTGGATATCGGAGTGTCTGGAAAGCACTGCAGCAAGGAGAGTTGGCGTCATGAGAGTTTCTGTAACGTGTCGCTGTCGAAGCAGGTCTACCAGTGCCACAGGGTCGTAGCTGGCTTCGTCCGGCACGCAAACTACAGTCGCCCCTCTCAACAGCGGTCTGAGCATCTCCCAAATGAAGAACACGTTGCAAGCCACGCGATCCCCCGGATAGAGATTATTGAGCCGGAATCTCAAATCATATGATAATACTGGCGCCATATGAGGGTTTGCAATCCCCTTCGGACGGCCGGTGGTTCCAGACGAGTAACTCACGAACGCAAGGCGCTCCAAATCATCCTCAGCAGGCAAGGGCAAATTCTCCCTCTCCATCCGAGATCCCGGGGGACTGTAATCGCCCATTCCAACCTCATCCAAAATAACGAGTGGGATTTCGGCATTGATCTGGTTCGCCTGGGTCTTGTTCGTGATCACCACCGTCGGTTTGGCATCCTCGATAACATCCGCCAGAAGATTGGGAGGGTAGGCCAGCTCAAGAACCAGGAATGCCCCTCCGGCGCGGAGGGCTGCAAGGCACGCAATCACATAGTTTGCGCTGCGTCCTAGAAGCACACCGACAAGGTTGTCGCGGCTGACTCCAAGGTCTCGGAGGCGAGCGGCGAGGACGGCAACGCGCTCGTCTAGCTCGCTGTACGTCAATTTCGTGGTCTCATCCTCTAGGGCGATGGCATTTGGTGTTGCTCGCATCTGCTGGGAGACGAGTGCCCACAAGTCTTTCGTGATGTCAATGATAGGGGTTTGTTTTGATTTCGTTATCCCGTGAGATATTTCCCCGCCATTGAGAACCGGGGATCCGGCCCCTGATGGCCCACTTCCCGAAAGACTGCCATTTGAGATTTTGTTGCCGTTGTTGATTTGACTTGGATGTTTAGCTGCTATCTCATGCGCATCACCATTGACGGCCAATGAGCTGCTGCCGGTCTCGGAAGGCATGCTGTAGACGACCTCGACGATCTTGACGTTGCAAAGCGGGTCTCACAGGGGCAGGAATAAGGAGGTAAATATTCGGTACTGAGGCATATATTCGTCAACGAGCCCCGATATTTGAAGGGTTTGTTGAGGCGCGGTTTAATGTACCTTCTGTCAGGGGAGTGGCGGAGAGGCAAATTCTAGCGTCGGGCTAGAAAAATCAAAGCTTTTGTGGGGAACGGAAAGCCTAGTTTCACATGTGACGTAGATTGAAGACTTGGAGACAAAAATGTTATTTTTTGTTGAATAGATAATGATAGAGGAGAAGAATCTCCAAGTAAATTGCTAGTTATATTTTTTTGGAGCCTAGTTTTGAGGTGAATGAAAGTGCAAAAAGCAAACAATGTAAAAAGTCTGTTGGCCACGTGAGTAAATAAATGCCCGATGTCGGAAAAGCATCAACCGAAAGGGTGTCGACCAAAGAGATATATACCAGAGCGGCGAGGTATCAATTGTTTTCAAGTAATAACCCCGTGGGGTAAATCTTATTGTATTCAGTACTTTTCGCAGAATGTGCCACACCTTCTCCGGCTCTACAGGAGCGAATGTAGCCCCTGAAATAGCTAAGCGAACCCCTATAAACTTAGCGGATATAGGTCGAATTGCGCCGTTAAAGACAGAAAGGTAGTGGATTTGAAGTAAACACAGGGAAAGGAGAGAGTTGGAGGTCAAAAAGCGAAGTCACGGGAGCATCTGAGGAAGACGAATAGAATCAATGCAGTTTAATTTGCCAGCCGACGATGTGCAGCTCGCCTGACTTCATTGGCCTTGCTGCATCTAACCCTGGTTCCGCCCGCTGCGTAGGCACACGGCCTATTGTCGACTCCGACCGTGGTAAGCAACCCCCGCGCATCATCACGACCACATTCCATTTATAAAATATATTAATAAACAGCCTTGCGAAACCTTGAGTTCGACTTGGACGCCTTTGATGCGGAAAGAACGAGGCTGATCCTCGTTGCAGCAGGAAGCAGCAAGTCGCGTCCCATTCTTCTACGACTCTGCATCGATTGCTTTCGGACATGTCACGAGGCTGAGCCAATACGGCTGTTTCTTCTGACATTTCCAATCACTCCTCTCAATCCCTTATGTAGTGCGCAAGCTACTCTTCGGCGCCGGAGCCTATTTGAAACCTAGACTATCCTCCTATACTACAACTTTTGCATCTCAAGCCGACTTTCCCAACTCCACTCCAGTTCCGAGGCACAATGGGTCTCTCGCGTGCCTTTGGCTGCTTCAAGGACACCGATGCACGAGCTCCGAAAAGGCAAAAGAAAGCAAGAAAGCCGACTCGGAATGAGGAAGCGCGACCTAACAGAGTAGTCGCAGCAGCTGGAAGAGGTCCTCAGCCTGGGAGTGCGATGCGAGATGTGCCTGGGCAGCCAGCCATATCCGTAAACGTGGCTACGCGATACTATGAATCGCCGTCTCTTGAACCAGGAGATGATGAGCCAGAGCCGTGGAGCGTAGGCGCAGTCATTCGTCGTACATCGATGCTTCAAGCCAAGCTTGCTGAAGCGGCTAACGAAAGGAAGCGGACTGAAGAGGGGATTGGTGCACCAGATTCGAGAACAAGTGGTCAGGTGACGGTAGAGGAGGACATAGAAATACCAACCACAGAGACGAACCCTGAAGTAGTTGGAAAGGACAAGGGAGAAGGGGAAACGAGTACGGGAGAGACAACTGGAGGTAGCAGTGGCGTCCGTGCCACCATGATATTCGGCGTCCCGACGACGAAACAGGAACCGAAAGTGGACCTAAGAGCAATAGAAGAAGAAGCCGAGCTCAGGAAACTCACGGAAGAGCAGAACGCACTGGCAGCTAAAGGATCCCATAGTGGAAAGTATGGTGGAGCAGTAAGTTGGGATCCGGCGCATAGTCAGAGAGCGACACCGGTGTCATTGCAAGGCAGGGACACGAGAAAGAGCGGCTGGGGCAGGCCAGGTGTGAGCGAATCGGCGATGGATGAGCAGTATTATGACTATGGAATTGGGATGTCGAGTAATGCGGCGAGATCACCTGTTGGGCGCAGTCCGTACGGTTCGCCATATGGTCATCTTCGGCAAGGAAACTCGCACTATTCTTACGTGTCTGGTCCAGCTAATTGATGCGATGGAATGCTGAGGATCTGGGTTGGACATGAAAGCTTAAGCGGGAATAGGTGCAAAGGTGAAGGCGGATAACTGGGTATATTATAGGAGGTGACTTAATGAGAGAGCAGATGTATATAAGTTCAACGCCGGATCACGGCATTGGCGTTAATCAATTGTGTTGAAAAGCTAGAAGTATGTCAAAGGCCCTGTCGTCTAAGACTACTACGGTGAGAAGCAAGTTAGGTAATTGACTAAAGAAATTAACTTTCTGGCGCCAGCGGAGATATCGATGCGATTGACTTTGCCTCATCTTTCCTTTCTAGTAAGTGCAAAAAAATGGCAACAATATAGCTTTGAAGAATAAAATCCCTTAGAAAAAGCTGGGATATATTGAAATCAAAACGAATAGCTCAACCGGTCAACTTCCCAGCCCTCTATTCCCACTTCCGCTCAAAGGTTCCCATCCATCTACCCCAGCCCACAACTTTGCCCTCAACCGACTTCACAAATTCCTCTTTCGTCGGACACTCACTTAACCCCACCAACCCCTCCCTTAACCCAACAACATCAAACATATACCGATGCACTCCATGTCCCAACACCGGTCTAGGACCAAGATACACATTCCCCTTCCTATTCTTCCCAACCCTAAACCCCTTCCCCTTCATCTCCCCATTCGGCACTATCGCCTCCCCACCAAACTCGGTAACACCCCCCTCAATCCCAAAATACAGCCCATGCACAATCGGGCTCGGGAGCGGCGCATCCGGATCCTCGACAATAACCAACCACTCCTTGACCTCTGGATTCGCCGGCCATTTGAGAAGTGGGAAGCGTTCAGAGCCAAGCTGCGAGTAGTCCTTGTCCATGGCGCTACCAGAGGCTCCGCAATCTGGGGAGGTTATGGGGATTGTGGGTTCTGGGAAGGCGGAGAATGGTGGGGTGTTGGTGAAGAGCTTTGCGTCGCGGCCTTTTTGGCCGGAGAGGAGGTGGCCGAGAGTACCTTCTATGAAGGGTGGGAGACCCATGGTTGGACTTTTTTGCGGGAGGCGGTGAAGTACGTGAGTATGGTGCTTGGAGATTGAGGTGTTGGTGATATAGCTTTGGAGGCTTCTGAAATGAATTGATGGCAGCTCGTAGGTCGGTGAGGTATGTGGACCAGATGGAGGTGAAATTTTTGATGAGAAGAAAAGGTGGAAAGGATGAAGGAGGAGAGAATAAGAGTGAGTCTGGCAATTTAAAGGAATATCCTTTTAAAGAAAAATTGATTGGTCGTGGTCAACGAGCTTTTTGCTGATTGTAAGATCGGAGGGCTTGTCGGCGGGATCGGCGCCGATAAGGAGAGAGATTTTTTCCTTGATTCATTAATACCAGAATGGAACGAAGGAAGATAAACCGGGATGTAAGGAAAATCGAAAAATGGTCGTAACTATATCTTGCACTTTAAATGAGATATGTGATGATTTTTAAAGTCATGAGTCGGTCAAAGCCACGTGACTTTCACTTTTCTTGTGCTTGCTTGTAACTTTAGCTTGGAAGATACATCGAGAACATAAGTGGAGACTCTTACCTCTAGTATTTCAAAGTGTCCGCCTTCTGCATACCGACGATTGGAAGACTTGTTTTTCATTGTTAGACGGAGCAGATCAGGTGACCAGCCACCAGCCCCGTAAACGCCACACGCAAATTTGAGAGGAAGCCACCTCTGCAACCGCATCTTGATCAGAGAACACACCTTTGCCCTCCTTTGATATCCTTCAAGCACTGAACGCCATGGTTCCCATCAGAGACTTTGTTAAGCAGGTGTCACCAAGTCTTCAGCAATCTCTCAAGAAGCACGGAACGCACTGGGTTGATTGGTGGTTTTTTCTCGGCTGCATAGGCCACTGAAGCAGAAGGCGAGCTCTCCTCTTCCCCCAGGCCTCGCCCCAGTCTGCCCCATTTCCCCTTCTTTAAGCCGCCAAGAAAAGTAGGCATTTTGCAGCCGCCTCTGCAAACAAGCGGCGCACCACTGCCTTGGCTCTTGAACACAGACCCGGGTCAATGCAGCTGCTGCAAGTCACTCCTCGGGGCATCTCTGGGGTTGCAGCTTCCCGGCTAGATCCCCTCGACCTTTCGGACAATCGCATGTCGAAAGCGCAATGGGAATATCAATCAAATTAGTGGTCTCCATTCGTTCGGTAGACGGGAACATGTGCGTGCGGTGGTCTCGTTTGGACTGCCGGACGTTTTTCCACCTGCTGTCAGGGTAGTCGCCCTTCGTGCTGTATTGTGCCGAGAGAGACGTGAGGGAGCTCCAGGACTCAGGTCAAGGTGACCTAGCTATCCAGATAAAGAGAATATATTTATCCTGGAGAGGTGTAACCTTCTCTCGACGACCATCCTCAACTCTCTTCCTCTGTGTTTTGAATTTCGTCACCTTTCCTCATCACTTCATAGTCGCGAAACAACTACATACAAGTGCACTAGGTGCATTACCCAACATTGAGAACGACTTCAAAACGCGCAATCCACCAAAATGGGGCTCTACAAACGCAAGATCACGGTGTCCGATGACACGGTCACGTCTGCGGTGCATCTCACCTTAAAGCAGTCTCTCCTGCCATGTTTTCTCGGTATGATTCAAATCTTCAATCTGCACTCCCACGTACTTACTTGCAAAAGTCACCATTCTCTTCTTTCTCTGGTAAGGTCTTCCTCTGACTATCTACATCTTCACAATCCCATAAATTATCAGGGGCTTCGCCTACGGTCTTCTTGACGTCTTGAATCCCCATTTCCAGACATCGTTGAACATCACTGCTGGCAGAGCCTCTGGTCTGTCCGCTGCCTACTTCGGTGCCTACTTCCTGTGCCCTCCTACTATATCTGGCTGGATTTTGCGCAGATGGGGTTTCCGCGTAACTTTCATGTCCGGACTTGCCATCCTTTCCGTAGGATGTCTCCTCATGTGGTATGTAGACTTGTTCCCCGCTCCTTTGACATCTTCAATCAAGTTCAATATTGACCTGTGACCTCAACATAGGCCCAGCGGAGTCAAGCACTCCTTCGGCGGCTTCTGCGGTAGCATGTTCGTCGTTGGCTCTGGTCTTTCAACCCTCGAGACGGCAGCTGATCCCTTCCTATCGATTTGCGGTCCTCCAAGATACTCTGAAATCCGTCTCAATCTCGCACAAGGCTTTCAAGCCGTTGGATCGTTTGCTGCCCCTCTCTTGGCATCCCGCGTCTTCTTTGCGAAAACTGTCGATACCGATCAGGGGCTGAAGAATGTGCAATGGGTTTACCTTGGCGTTGCCTGCTTTGTTGCTCTGCTCATCATTTTGTTTTTCTTGGCTCCTATGCCTGAGATTACCGATGCGTAAGTTTAAATTTTCGAAGACTTCTCATCTCTCCCCGCAAGTTAATCTTCGGTGATGGAAATGCTGACCCATTTGAAGAGATATGGGCACCCAAGAATTTGAAATCGCTGAGTACGATCCCGGACTATTACGCAAACAAATCAACCTTTTCCTTGCCGTCTGGTCCCAATTCTGCTACGTCGGCGCTCAAGTCGCGGTCGCCAACTACTTTGTCAACTTCTGCGAAGAGGCCGGCAAGCAGCCCTCGGAAGCCTGTACGTCCTCCATCCCTTACAAAATGAGCCCCACTGACACAAAGCAGCCAACATCTTCGCCGCAGCCCAAGGTCTCTACGCCTTCAACCGCTTCCTCGCCGGCGGCCTCATGACCTGGCCTCTCATCAAGCCCCGCTACGTCCTCGCCACCTACCTCGGAATGTGCTTCATCTTCGTGATCGCGGCCTCCCAATCTGCCGGCAACGCCTCAATCGCCATGCTCTGCCTTGTCCTCTGCTGGGAATCCGCCTGCTTCGCGACAATCTTCACACTCGGTCTCCGCGGGCTGGGTCGCCACACCAAGATCGGCGGCTCCTTCATCGTTGCCGCCATCTCCGGCGGCGCTGCCTTCCCGCCCATGACCGGCGCGCTCGTTGACCATCTCAAGAAAATCGGTAGCCCGCACCCGTTCCATACCGCGATGTTGATTCCGATGATGGGGTTCGTGTGCGCGTGGGTTTACCCCGTTTATGTCAATATTTGGAATAGGGAGACGATGGATATCAGACGTGCGACGGATGTCGGTATTGTGCCGGGTCCCAGTGAGAAGGAGTTTGATTTACAGCAGACGCGGAGTCAGGGTGATGACCATGCTGTGAGGACGTTGGAGGAGACGAATGTTTAGGCTTCGTTCTTTGTGTGGTGGGATGGGTGAGCTGGCGAACAACTCTTTTATGAGGGCTCTTTATAAGGGAAAAGTGAGAAAAAGGTCGTGATTAAGAGAAATAATTGCTTTATGAGGAGCTCGAGATACCTTTTTTCTTAGATAGCAAATCTATGAGAGTGGCAATTCGCTCCTGAAGAGCTCCTGCGGTCTACGCTCATATTCTATCCTCGAGCATCAAGTAGACCATGTGTCCCTTCTGCTTCACATGGTGCAACTAGAGAGGCACGTGATACTTGCTGTACGTTATGTTTTCAACGGAGCCCATTCTTGCTTTCTACACTATTCACGCTCCTTCCCGTGGGCTGGCGCTCATGGGAGCCGACCCCGGTATCGTCTATAAATGAAGTTGAACCATCAGATTCCTGAAATTAAGGTATTTTTTCCTCGGGTGCTCCTGTATAAGTTCTAGCAGATCTGCTCTTCTTTTCCAATAGCGATCTCGCTTACGGATCACCTCGGAATTCGAAAAGGGGGGTCTGTAATACGTCATGGTCACGTGATTATATCCAATAAGATTAAATTATCCGCCATCTCATCTCAATTGGTTTTTATCCTCCGACTTTCATTTCAAATTTACTTCACATTTCGCTGTGCTGTTTTGCGTTTTGCATCTTCGTCGCCTTCCCTTGTTTCTTTGCGTCCTCTGATAAGATTGGCATTGCAGGATGACTTCAATTCTCACATTGAGACGGCATGGAGACTTCTTTACACGAGCCAGCGGCCGGAAAGAGCGGGAGAGCGATAATGCTTCAACAACACCATCGCACGATGGCCGCGATCTCCAGCGCTTTGAAGATTTACCAGCCTGGTACCAAGACAATCCCTCCATCCAGTCCGGCTACCGGCCAGTCTCGTGCTCCTCGAAATACTGCTTCCGATCCTGGACCTTCCTGCACAATGAGACCATCAATATATACACCCACCTAATCCCCGCCATCTTCTCAATCTTCGCACAAGTTACCCTCCAAGCCATGCTAACCCGGCACTTTCCCCACGCCTCACTCGAAGACCGCGCAATCTTCAGCCTCAACCTCCTCGCCTGTACTGCGGCCCTGCTCCTCTCCACTTTGTACCACACACTAATGAACCACTCTTACCCCATCTCGTCCCTTTGGCTACGCATCGACTACCTCGGCATCCTACTCCTCATTCTAGGCAGCTTCTTCTCCGGGATCTACGTCGGGTTTTACGACTCTCCAGCTCGACGCTGGACATACTGGACCATGATCCTCACTCTCTCGCTTCTCACCGCCCTGCTCGTCATCCACCCCAAGCTTCAAGGGCTCTCCTACCGCAGCGTCCGCACCGCGGCCTTCGTCGCAACGGGCCTATCAGGCTTTGCGCCCGTCGGCCACGGATTGTGGCTGTATGGATGGGACGAGATGTGGGTCAGGTCCGGCATGCCGTTTTGGTTCCTTGAGGGGATTGTTTATGGTATCGGAGCGGGCTTTTTTGCGACGAGGTGGCCGGAGTCCAGGTGGCCTGGAAAGTTTGATTTCTTTTGCTCGTCGCATCAGATTTTTCATGTGCTGGTGGTGGCGGGGAGTGTGGTGCATTTTATGGGGGTTTGGGATGCGTATCGATGGCATTATGAGAGGTTCATTCATTTATGAAGGGCTAGAGGTTAGGTATTCCATCGTTGGGGTTTCACGATGTCTTTGAGTTAGATCAATTGAGTACACCCCACTGGGTAAAACAATGTCCGAACACACTTCAGAATAATGCTCATGGAGTCCAGACATTGTACATTGAAACTTCAACCAAACAACTCATCTATGCAAATCAAACGATTCTAATCTTTGAAAAACCATAATTTAAAGCAGGGGGTGCAATGAAATCGAGGCCCTCTTCCTTCTCATGTCCAGTCTGCATTCAACTCCCTCGAACATATTTGATCAACGATCCTTTCCATCTACCACTGTATCTTGAAAACAATTAGCTTGTGAATGCAAGATTTTCTAATACCCACTAGTAAGTCTTTTAAAAAAGCCCAGTTCGAGGGGTTGTGCTGCAAATAAAGGGGGTGGGGCAAGAACTAAGCGAGCTGCTAAAGTGAAGTAAACACTTGTGTCCTACACAACTTCTTTGACCGTTAAATTAATACCTGCCATTACTCCTAATAAACAAGAAGTAGCAGGATATCCTTGAGAGGTGTAAATTATAGTTCGGCGCGGGGTGTATCTTGCGCCGACCGGCGAGACTAGCATATATATCTGACAGGGGTAGTTTTCTCAGTCATACTCTTACCCTTAGAAGAGAACGAACCGGTGTCAACATACTGTGACTTCGTTTCACCGCACGGCAGAACGAATGCTAAATGTTTCCTTTGGAGTAATACCGATAAAATTTCAACCTTCCCATCGCAACATCAGAAATCGGCACCTTGGACAACACCTCTTGCACCACTGCTACCGAATATCAGACCATTGTACCTACTCCTTTAGAACAATCAATTGTTAACTTTCGCAAAGCAGAAAGTAAGTTTGTCCCTCCTCCTCCTCCTCCTCCTCCTCCTCCTCCTCCTTCTCAACGCTTGCAAACTTTTTGCTGGTTTGGCTTCATCAAACTGTTATGGGGCATTGTTCCAAACAACCTCAGCACAAATACTTTCCTCATTTACTCTCCCCTTGAGCACTTGCTCTTTGTATTACTTAATATTCGCAAAGATCTATATATGCTAATGAGGCAATAGAAACAGCTATCATGCCTCCCTTCGATTTCGCCGCAGCTCGAGCGAGAATCGAGGAGTACGAGACGAGAACCCACCCCGCCGAGCGCAGAGCTCCGACTGAATCAGGCGAAAAGCCTGAACAAGAAGGATGGGCGAGTAGAGGCGAGATGAAACTTGCCGTAGCAAACAGGAAACAAGTTGGTCTTTCAGCCGACCAGGTATGGCGGCTTAAGGAAACAGACATTTCGGACGAGCAGCTCCGGTGGTTCGACGATAATAAGATCGAACCGTCTGAAGACGAGTACCTTTTGGACGATAACGGAAAAGTTATTGGCTTATATCTGAAGCATGGCTTCAAGCTCCCTTGGGACGACGAGACCGCAGATGAGATTTTGGACGAGCTCGAGCGGGGCTCGCAGGAGTTGGTCACTCACTTTCCTCCGCCAGGCCGAGATAGAAAGGATAAGAGGTTCCAGAAGGACTTCGAGGAGGACAAGAAGAGATGCGACAAGAATGGTCACCCCATTGGGGTGTTCCACTTTGGATTCAGACGGTATGTTGAACTGTTTTTCTCATCTGATGAATAGAGGTTTTCTAACTCAAGATCTAGAGAGAACGGAGTTCCCAAAGGGATTCCCGTTATTACCAAGGAGACGATCATGTCGGGCATGAGCCACAGATATAAGGCAGTGATCAAATTCTTCAAGTCCATTGCCGCAGTAAAGCAGACGATCGGCATGGTTTACCAGATTGCTTTTCCCAAGGAATGCGAGAATGCACTGAGCATTGTGGAACACTGGAAGAAGGAAGACCCCGGTTTCGGCGCTCTCATCCACACGCCGCGAGAGACCGCAACATACTTCGTCCTGAACGTCAACTCGATCTCCGAGCCTCACGTTGATCCCAGCGATTCCGAGAGTACCTTTACTGCGATGCATGTCTGGGGCGACTTCGACGTGGAGAATGGTGGACACTTCGCTCTACCTATATTCAACAGATCGTACAAAATGGAGAGAGACTCGATGCTGTTCCTCAAAGCCAGCTTGGTCCGACATCATGTCACTCGATGGAAGGGCATGTTGGGTCAGCGATTCAGCGCTGTGCATATCACACAAGACAACATGGCAAACTTCCGGGATATGGTTGAGCCACCGACTCCGGCACAGAAGAAAGAGTGGCAGAATGCTTACAAGACTGAGGATACAGTCAAGGAATGTCCGTTCTGCAAGGCAAAGATGCGAGGCTCGTCAGCTGTCAATGGTCATCTTTCCAAGATCATTGAGAAGGGTGGTGATGAATTACACGACTTGGAGGCTACGAAAAAGTGGTCTGATGACAAGAAGAAGGAAACACTGGCAGCTCGGCGAGCACGCAGCAACAAGAGGAAGGCTGACGCTCTGGAAAATGCTGGAGGCGCTGATAATAGAGAGGGGGATGAGGATAACGACGAGAAGAACGATCAGAAGCTACAGCAGCAGGTGGAGAAGACACCCAAAGCCAAGAAAGCCAAGAGGGGTAAGACGCTGAAGTTCTCAGACAAGTATGAGCAGTTTGGGAAGGAGGTATATGACGAGAATGAAAAGGGGGCTGTCGAGAAGTCTCGTGGATAGGACAGGGAATGGAGAAGAAAGCCTAGATGAATGTTCGAGTGTAACTAGAGACAATTGGAGTGGAGAGAGAATCAAACGAGTGCAGAACTCCTGCTTGGCCCATAGAAATGTAATATTCACATGATGTCGGAGTTCAGGCTCAATTCATGAAAGATAAGAGTTGGATGTTTTCAAATCACGTGTCTGGTCACAACCCCGCATGACGCGACGGGCTCTCGAGCTGCAACAACAATCTCCTGTTATTTCCTGCTGCACCACCGCATACATTCCCTCCCCTCCGTCAGCAATTGCATGCATGAGAACGATACATAAGCACTGTTCGCCACCCACTTGCTTCCCCCAAACTACATCTCCAAACCATAATCGCGTCAATCCCGAAAATGCCAGAGCCAACCCCTCCCCCGGTCGAAGCTCCGGCGCGACATCACAGCCCCTCCCCCTCCTTGGGACAGACTATCAGCCACCGCTCGAGCTTCGCAGAGAATCTAAGACACTCACCACGCTCCCAAAGACACCCCTCGTTCACCCAAGCTGCCGTCCAAGAGCTGCTCAATCATCCTCCGCCCTCGAAGGCCGGCGATCCGAGATTTGTGGGCAGAGATTGGAGACAGATACGCGTTGGAGAGCTGGTAGAGAAGAGTGATGTGAGATGGGCTGAGCTTGATGTCGGAGTTGAGCAGGCTACAAAGGTGCATACTATCTCGAAGTTTACAGGCGGCGCAATGCTGACTTGTGTTTAGATGCTGATTGAAGCTGGTCCTCCAAACGTTATCCTCCTTCGCGAAAAGCCTCACGATACCGCTGCCTGCGGAACATTTGATTACAGCGACCTCAATGCATATCTATTGGTTGTTGTTGGTCTGGCAAATCCAGAAGAAGATCAATTGGTAGATTTCGACGCGCTCGCAAAGAAGACTCGCGATAGGGAGTCAATTCCACTGCGTGAAATTCAGACCTTGGCCAAGAAAGGCCCGCTGGTCACTCTATCCGAAAAAGCAGATCTATCCAAAGCCATCGAGCATTTTGGGAGCGGCGTTCACAGAATATTGGTTTGCAAGCATGGAACCACCGAGGTAGTCGGAATATTGAGTCAGTTGAAGCTGGTTAAGTTTCTATGGGACAATGGAAGCAGTTTTCCTGCTATCGATGCATTATACCCCGTGGTCTTGAAGGATTTGAATATTGGAACACCGCACATCGTTGCCATCAAGTAAGTGAGACGGCCTACGGCTGTGACAATGCTGACGATGTTATAGTGGTGACAGAAGTTTATCAGATGCTCTTCAAGTTATGAACAATGAGGGCTTGACAAGTATTGCTGTGGTCGACAATGCTTTCAACGTGGTTGGAAATATCTCGACAGCAGATACCAAGCTTCTCACGAGCAGCAGCCAGCTACCTCTCCTTCACTCCACTTGCATCCACTTCATTTCAGTTATTCTCAGTGAGCGAGGCATTGGCGACGGAAAAGATTCATTCCCAGGTAAGCGTTTGTTTCCATAGACTTTCCAAACCTCAGACTTATGTCAAATAGTATTCCATGTCAACCCTTACTCCACGCTCGCGCATACAGTAGCCAAGTTAGTCGCCACCCGCTCTCACCGCATGTGGGTCGTCGAAGCTGCTTCGCCATCTCCTTCTGCTCCATCAACACCACTAGCAACTCCCTCCATTACCCACGCAGTCCTATCTTCTCCCGCAAACTCCACGCCCGCCTCACCATCCATACAAACCGTTTTCCCTGCCGTCTCGGCCGCAGCCCTTCCCGGCGCCAGGATCTCTGGTCGTCTGACAGGCGTCATCTCACTCACAGATATCCTCAATCTCTTTGCTCGACAAAGCGGACTGCACCCCCTGAGCCCCAACGATCAACGAGAGAGAAGACGCAGAAGTTCAAGCAGCTCGGTCAGACCAATTATCGATAGACCGAGCTTCGACTCAGCCAGAGGATCCAGTGTAGATTTGAGAAGATGATCAGACAGGAGAAGTTTGTTGGAGTTTAGCAATTATTCATTTTCGGCAGCATGCCAAAGAATCAAGGCCCGCTAGGGCAACAAAAGAAAGCTTCCTTTATTTCGCATACGGCGTTAGGGATCCGGATGCCACTGGAGGCACTCCGGCACTGCACCAGGCGACAATTACTACATTCGAGGCGGAGAGTTTGGTTCTGGAGAGGAGGATCTGCAACTACGAGCATTATACAGAGACTACGAGGTATGAAGTTACGACAGAATGATCATCAGAGCATAGCAGAGCAGAAGAAATGAAAAGCATTCAATGAGAATGTTGTGCATCAAAACTTGCATTTGGTTTGTTGTTGAAATGGCTTGCTGGGCTGAAACGCATGAATCAACACCGCTTCCCTAGTTCCTTCTATCATTCCCTCTATGATCACATGCTCCTTCCAAATCTGCAAAATAATTTAAGGCCATTTAGTGAAGAATAAAGAAGAAGATCATCAAATACTTACTCCTCATTTAGTTCGCTGGACGTTGATTCCAAATAAATCCTGCTCAAATAAGAACAGCATATTTCGAGTTTGGAGAGTAAGTGGAACAGAACATTTTCTTTTTTTCCGAGATGCTTCGCTCTTTAATTCAATTTATCCATATACACTGTAATGCTCGATAAGTGAATACCATCAAACTTGGATTCAACAAAAACGGAACCAACGCATGGCTTATCAAAGGCACTGCCAGGGGTAATATCGCCGTAAGGCCGTCTATGCAGGATTAGGGGTTGGTGGGGAGTGCTTCTGTGGGAATACCATTGCGACGACGAGCACTCTGCAGACGCTTGCGAGATGCCAGGCGAACTTGTGTAACGGCAATCAGACTGAGTTTTGTGGGGGACCGAATTTTCTATTAGTTTATTTTTCTTAGATTCAGTTCATATGAAGCTGCTTTGCAAGATGGGCTACTCAGTTTTCTTTCGAACTGTTATGACTTAGAAGTGTAATTTTTATTTTTATTCTGCTAGCTATTATCTCACCTGTAAATACCAATTCCTAGCCTAGCATGTCAAATCAAAGCGCGGTGGCATATCCGTATAGGCAATTTTCTCCGAAGCCCTGCAAGCTCCATGCTGAAAGTGGCGAAATGGAGTGGGCCATGGTGTGATTATTGCTCCTTGAGCACAAATATATCCTTCCATTGTATGAAGGACATTGCTTCCAGGAGTGTAGTGCCCTTAATCGGATGGGACTGATTTTGCAATGTATCTCGTGGGGTTATGATGGTTCATTTCTGGATGGTGGTTATGATGGTTTATGACGAGTCTGGATGTATTTTATCTACCTGTTTCCAGCATTGCCATGAGGACTTCTGTAGGCAGAGGGCCCAGAGTCATCGTAGGGTTATGAACTTTTAACAGCTTTCTTTCCGCGACTCTGGTTCTTGTTGTCATGGACCTCACATCACGCTTCGTCACAGGAACAACCTGAATAGCTGATTTTGTGCTGCTACCCTCGCTTGGCTGCAATCCCAGGGGATCGCTGCCAAGATTAATCCCGTTGCAGAAATTTCTCATCCCTCCACAGAGCGGTGAATCATCAACAGGAATGATGAAAAGGTTCTGAGCCTCGAGATTTTGAATCACGCCGCAGTAGAAATATCCGAAGACATTTTCACAGTCCCCAAATACTCCAGAGTGAGTGTTGGAGGGAACTTGGGTCGTATTGGCGCAGATATCGTTGAGTAGATCCCAGCATGTGCTTACCGAAGTGGGATTCGGGAGCAGGGAGGTCAGAGTTGTGGTTTGCGTTGTGACCTGAGTGGTAGAAGTTACCTGCGTTGTTGTGAATGAGATATCTTCCGTTTGAGTAATCGAAACCAGTTGTGTTGATACCAACGTGGTAGGACTTACCTGCGTCGTTGTGAATGAGATATAATCCGTCTGAGTAGTTGAGACTAACTGCGTTGATACAAGCGTGGTAGAACTTACCTGTGTTGTTGTGAATGAGACATTGTCTGTCTGAGTAATCGATACCAGCTGTGTTGATACTAGAGTAGTAGAAAATGTAGTCGTGATGAAGATAGTCGCATTCTGTGGCTGAGAGGCTGTATGCTTTTTGTGAGCCACTATAGGGAGTGCTATAACAAGTGCGATAACCACCAGTAGGAGGGAAATAATCGCACCAATAAACAATTTAGTTCTGGCATCTCTCCGAGGCTTGAAGAATCCGAAGTTGAATGATCCATCTCCTGGAGCAGCTGCTGCCAGTCGCTGAGCCGGTGGGTTCGGAGGTTGTGGCGGAGCAAGATTTTGCATTTCGATGGACTCTTGGTTCTCGTACCTTGGAGGGAAGCCACCAAGCGGCCAACCTGAGCTGACACGATTAGGCACGGCAGTTGATGGTCCGGCCATCTCTTCTGCAGTAAACGCCAAGTCTTCATCTCCCTTCTGGTTTCCGTTATGACCGGAGTTCGACATATTGAAGATCAGGTGTTTAAAAAAGAATCCCAAGTTTTGTATTTGTTTCGGATGTCTGATTTTCCTTGACAATAATTTGAGTAAGGGATAACTTGAGGCTGACTGCAAGTAAAATATCCGGTGAATCAAGTTTAAGCTCAGAATTGTTTGAGAGACAATGTGGAGCATAGGACTTTTTATAAAGCGCACATGTCTTGTTCCAATACAATGAAATTGTATTCTTATTGTTCCAAGGCTGTTATATTCTCGTCCTAGTTAGTCACATCAAGTAACAAGTAAACAAAGCCTATCAAGGATTTGTGCTGTTTCAGATCAAGAACAAAGAAATATGAAGTCTTCCTTGCGGAAGGAAAAGAAAACTGTGTATTTTGCTTTAGATTGTTTGGTCCTAGGATCAGGGACTTTGATAACGTTCCTTTCTGAATTCGCTCGCTGTGTCTCGTATTTCAGAAGGCAGGAAGTTGGCCATCCACCAGATCCTCTCGCTTGCTTACCTTTAGACCTCGAGAGGTGTCAAAGGTCATATTTTAGTGCCGAATATATCCTATTATGATTTCTTGTCTAAATGCTTGTGGTTTAAAGGCGACTGCGCAAGCTCTTATAAGACCTAAGTTCCAAAAGGCCACCACCTATTCCAGACTTCTCTCTCTTCTTCATTTTTATGCAAACTCGTCAATAACTTGCTCTTTCATCTGACCTAGAGCATCCAAAGCCTCATCATAAAGTTCTGTCCTCACGCATCCCTGCTCGGGAAATAAATTCCCAATACTTTCCTGAACCGACCGCATTACATTCATGCCCAGGAGTGCCCCCTCGGTGTGGGCATCCATTTCCTGTTTTTCCTCTGGGGAAAAGGAAAACGGGTATGGTGAGCCTTTATGGCCGGGAATTGTGTCCCACAGCTCCTCTAGTGCAGCAACTTGGGAAAGATAGCTTGCTTCACCATCGATGACCATGTTACGAGGCAATAGGAGAAGCGTGTAACTCATTGTTTGTTGGAATTCTAATGCGGAGTAGAGACGTGGGTTTTTCCGATGCGTAATGGTGTTATAGAGGGCACAGAGTGATTGTTGGAGGAACAGCACCTTAGCACGTTTTTTCTCATCGGTATCAAGGGTATTGAAGTCGTCTGGTAGCCTTGGGCGCTCGAGGCCTACATATCGTGGGCCATCATAGTCGAGAATGTGTGGCTGGCGTGCGTGAAAGTAAAGAGGGCTTAGCTCTGTGGATTACCAGTCTATGAGCCCTATAATCTCGGTTGGCTTAGAAGGGTTCACGAAAATGTTGGCGACGTGTAGGTCACCATGCCAGAGATGGGACGAGGTGATGGATGGATCAGGTGGAATAATGAATGGAATAAGCTGAAGGTAGCATTGTAATGCCTTCAATTTTCTCTCTCTTGTTGGGATATATGTTCCTGGGCCGTAGAGGGTGATGGGTGATTTTGGAAGTTGGGGGAGTTGCCTGACTGCTGCGATTTCTCGATGCCCAATTGCAGCATGGTATTCTTCAATGGTTTGCCCTAGTAATTGTTAGTCTAGTAAATAGAGATTTGGGATCGTAGAAATACATGGCCCCCTGTCGAATTCCACAGTCGCTCTTCTATTGTCAATCAATTCCCGACCAGGAGAAGGGCCAATTGTAAATCTGGAATCTCTGACTGCAACACCATCTGCATCTGTATACAATGCTTCATTATCCGAATTTGTATCGAGGTCCTTGGCGTAGTAAAGGCCGCCGTACTTTTTGAACGAGATGGATGTCCAAGATTTCTGGTAAGAGGCGATAGTCTGGACAACAGCCAGTCTATCTTCGGTCGTCATAGTTGGCCAAGCAAGTTCTAGCTCAATTCCCGGAAGTTTCTCCATGATAATCTACTCTGAACCTACAGGATTCTCTTGAGCCTTGGAGCTCCAAGCAAATACCCTAGGAACCGGAGTCTTAAGGATATTCCGTACCTGCAAGGAATCAGTATTTGTTAAGATTAATACTTAAAAAGGAGAACGTACGAAATCCATAGTAGCGACTTCGCTTGCGGTCGTAAAATGAGGTTTTCCTGCATTAGGGTTTGGAACTTTCGCTACAACTTGAGTACCGTTGTCCATAGTGAGAAGCACCGCTTTATTGTACATGCCATCAGGATATTTCTCGATGCTCACACAAATATTGGCTCCCACGGCCTCGGCGCCGAGGCGAGCTAGCTCGTTGACATTGAATTGGACATGGCGCTGTGACATCTCAAATGCCTCATCAACAACAAATCTGCCTCGGGTGAAATTGAAAAGATCATTGTTGTATTGTAAATCTAGATGTTTGAGCGGTAAGAGTTGTGTTTTCCAAGTGTGCGAACTTACTAGGGAGCGAAGCTGGTGGGCTTTGCGAAGCTGGTTTTGGAATTTCAGTCGACGTTGTTCTCATGTGTGATCCCTTCAATTGTAGGTCATGCTCGAGAAGAACAGTAATTCTTCTATATAAAGTTCCGTGGGACTTCACCAGCATTGTTGCCATGTAACCGTGTCGGGCGACGCATGTAGAGGGTCGAGAGAAGTGTGCAGCGCATGTCGGGCGCCTATTGACAGTCAGTTGAAACCGATAGAATGAGCGCATTTATCATTAGGGCCTGTAAGCTGATTTGACGCTGTAGATCACACCACAGATCGCGATATGGGAAGTGGATGAATTGTCGTGAAGGAAGAAGCTCGTGTTTTCGTGCCGATCGAGACTTCTAGGCGCTGCGGTGGGCTGCGTGGGTACGATTACTTCTGGGGAGCGTTTTCGTGAGGCCTCAACTTTTCCTTCTCAAAACTGCTAGGCTAGGCACTGCCCTACAAGGAAATTAGTGCCTCCCGAAAATCTTGCCAGAATAATCGTAGCCGACGAGCTCGGCACCGCCATACACCGATCTTCATTCAGGGGTTCATCGCCTAAGTTTACAGGGTAAGTAAGGAAAGTATCCGTTGCGCTGCCACCAGCGTTGCGTTGGCCTGTGCGCATCTAAACGAACTGGGCTAGCAAATCATATCTCTGCATTCTTCGAATTAAGACCTCTCATTCGCTGCAATTTGGCGGTAGATTTAATCACGAAAACGCAACGCTGGTGGCAGCGCAACGGATATCATGTCAGGAGCTAGCTGGTTAGAATAAAAGCACGCAAACTCTTTGATTGGTCATTTAGCTCAAGATACACATTCGTAAAATTGGATAGTTCGTCTACACTAAAATTTTACCTATAAGAAATAGAGATTTAATCTATAGGAAAAGAAATTCATACCTATATGACCAAGGTACTGTATGAAGTTAAACGAGTTTCTACCCTTCCCTAATTTCGTTCTGCATACTCCTAAACTCGGGATTTTTTTCTTTCGTTGGTTCCGTTTTAGTCTCGACGTGGGCAGCAGCCGCTTCAACCTAAGCTAAAGGTGAGCATGCCTAAGCAGAACCTGGTCATAGCCTAAGCTGTCGTGAGCCAAGGCCTGAGAATCCTGAGCACGTCCTAAGTCAGCCTGTTCACTATAAATGTGGAACCCGTTCGGGCCCCGACTACAGTTTCCTTACCGAGTTTTGGCCAAGAACCCGTTCCGGCTCCATCGCCATGATCCGCCCATCTTGAGGTGGTTGTCGTTGCCGGAATTTGGTGCGGGGCTGTAACAAACGCGTGGGTGGAAAGCTACGCGAATCCGTTAGCCTAGATAAGAAACTTTGCACTCGAGTATGCTATTGGACCACGAGAAAGGTTCCTGGGATTATATATGATGCCTAAGAAGAGTGACGAGGTGAGGTCAGCGACCAATACTTAGCCAAAGAAGCTCCCAATAACTTGCCTGTCAACCAGATTAGGATACGTCTATAATCGGAAATAAGACAGAGGTTTGCTTGGCTGGTTGGGCATTCAAGTCCGAGACATGCTAATCGCCGGTGAGTACAATTCTGCTAACAATTCTGCCTCAGCAACGATTGAAACTACATATAAACGGAGCATAAGTTAAAATATAATTAAACTAATTCTCGCTTGTTTAAATCGAAAGCGTTTGGTATAATTATTTTTGATAAGACGACACTTGAAATGCGCAATATTAAATGTCGATTATAATGGGTTATGACCCTAAGGATAGTATCGGCCTCGGTACAGTTGCAGGAGCGAAGCCACAATACTGTGCTGCTGCCTTACAGCCTTGTGGACTACAACTCCGAGGCTTTCTATGTTACTACCCAACAGTACCCAACAGAACGAGAATATTTGACTCAATCGCTCGGGCAACATATAATTTGGGATCATTTCTCTGTTTTGAAGCAGTCTATATTTGAATAGGATCACCATGGAGTATGGACTTTCGATCAATTACGACTCAAGCGACGAGAGCTTGGGTCCTAGCGAAGAGATTTTTCACGTCCGACGTGATTATGATTACTTCCGTCGACAAGAGCAAAACTTCAATAGAGGGGAGGAGCGCCATCGAGATGGATTTGACATCTTTATAGATCCCGGTCAGATACCCACATAATTCTTTCACAGCCCCTGACCTGAGTGAAAATAATTTTCAATTCTCGTTCAAGTGCCTCAGACTTTGCTGATCTAATATGAATAGGTGGCCTCGAGACATTTCCTCTCCGAGTGAGGCCAGATGACAGTGTGCGGGAATTGAGGGCTTGGATAGCGTCACGTCTTGGAGCTGCGCCCGAACAAATACGCCTGGTATACCTTGACTTTGAATTAAATGACCACGACACACTTGGCCACTACTCTATTACCCCAGGACATACTATTGTTGCTTCCCTATTAACTCCAAGACCTCCTTTCGCTTCTCATCCCAATTACCAAAGTGGTGTCTCAGGTCATCCACATACTCTACCTTCTTACGCTGCGGGACCGGCGAGGAGCCATAGACCCGCACCAGCGGTACCACTACATTTTGAAGACGCTCGAAGGCCAATCATCCCACTGAGGGACGATCAACCACTTCTGGATATTGACGAAACAAGAATGAGAATTGAATACTGGAGGGCTCAAGGACAATACGGCAACTTTGACCCTGATTTCGAAATCGTTGACCCTGAGGCGCATTATTCTCATCTCGAGCACTTGGAACGCAATATTATCCAAGATTCAGAGTTCTTGCGATGCGGCGGGTCCTACAACCTGGGAGACAATGCGTGCATTAATGACCTCTCAGGACATCCTCAATTGCACGATATACCAGATGAAATTTGGCACGAAACCATTACAAGACTCTCTCTGAACCTTGACAGGACGGAATGGTTCTCGGGTCGAGGACATGAGGTGGACGAGGAGGGCCCGACCTCGTTTGTTCTAAGTCTCCGGAAGAGCTTTATTCTGCTTCGAACCATATTGGCAAAGATCGAAAATCTGCGTAACTCTGGTTTTTCTACCGATTTCCTGAGCGTCCTAGCAGATCGTGGCGAGAATGTTGCCGAACTCAGCAAGATCCCGTTTCAGCTACTAAATCGCCTTTTCGATGACATGTACGATGCCTTTATGCAAATCTCTCACATTGGGAATACTTCCTGGGACGAAATCACTCCAATATTAGAGCACAATGTGCGAATCTCATGTACTAATCTCTTGATGTGTGCGCAAATCACAGGCCCCGCACTCAAAAATCAATCGTTAGCTCAAATTCTCGACCTTTGTAGGTCTACCATCCTGTTCCTGGATCTGGCTCTTGTGTCTTATGTTGGCTGCCATGCGTCTAGATTTAACTCTTACTTGAATCCGGGCGCCGAAGAGATAAGAATTCCAATCTTTGACAACCAGGTTGTTGTCTGCAATCGGCGTCGGCTTGCCTGTCTAGATTCCTTTCTGAAGGAGGTTGTTTGGGTATTCCAGCCGCCTGGAGTTCGACTTTTGAATACTAGAATTGGTGGTGGTGGCCATGGATTATCTATTTTATGTCAAATGGAAGTCTTTGCGGACGTTTGGGGGCCTGTATGGAGCGTCACAGATCAAGAAGGGAAAGTCCTGCAACACAACTTGTCTACCGGGTGTATTCGCCAAACCGCTCCATTTCATTCTGGACAAGTAGCAGTCACGTGCCACTGGTTTGATGTGCAACACGCAACGAGGATCTCGCAGGCTGTGGAACAAAACCTCCTCGGGATGAATGATTATCTAGTAATCGGGGGGAGGCTTCGAGAAAACGACCAGTGTTTATATACAATTAAACACTACGAGAGCGACTTCAGCCATACGGGTTACATGAATCCTCTCAGTACTTCCGAAGAACAATGGCGATGGGAAAATCGGGGAATGAATGGAAGTGTGGGATTTGGGGGAGCGACTGCAGGAGCCTCCTTCGGTCAAAAGAAATTCCCCGCTGTAACTCAGAGAGATGCAACCTGGAATAAATGGAACCTCAATCCCGAAACGGGGAACATAGGATTCTTGAATAATTTTCACGGCGTCGAAATCAGCCATTGTACAGGTCACGCTAGGAGAATCCGAACAAATGATTTACTAAGGGTTAGCTCCGTACGAGAATATTTAAACGAACTTTTTCCCACATGGGAAACGGATGAATATGGTAGCCGCTTCTTACAAGCTCTTCAATCCAACGATCCGAGACGGATTTACGATTTCTGGAGAGAAAACCCGAATTTCCGGAGAGACATAGGGAAAGTTCTATGCCAGCTCCTCGAACTTCTGCACGACACCGGTAGCAGAGCACAGGACGATCACTTCAAGGCAGCCTATTTGAGAAAATACTCTCCAAATAGACAGATGGAAATCCCTCTCAAAGGCAATGAATGGGCTCGCCGCCTTCGTGATTCCAGGAATTCTGCTTCGTATGTTGTGATTACCGATACTTGCCTAAAGTGCATTTCAGACGGCAAAGAGATGAGAAACTGCAAACAAAACCGCCTTACCCGCACTATCTATCAGACACGAATTCAAACCGATTCCAACGTGCCACAAAATCTTGCATATATTCAACTTGACCATAAAGGGGAGTATTTCAGGGTGCAACGTATCAGCAAGAGGAATAGACAGTTTATACTTTCTGCTTCTGCAATACCTCAAATCTATAGGCTGGAATGTACTAAGGCTTGGCGGGAGTTTCTAAATCCCGGACCGGACGGTGATAACACGAGAAATAGGGAGTGGGAGGTTTTGGTTGTAGCGGCAACGAAGTCTTTTGGGGGTATGAAAAAGCCCATGAGGCAGCAGATTGGTTCGCTGCTTAATGAGGGCCAAGAACCAGACCAAAGTCGTAATAGAAAAAGACAGAAGGAACCAGGCTGTTGTGTAATATTGTAAAAAATTTATTCTTCATAGTCATCGAATGGCCTGTTCTGGAGGATCTCTTTCCGTATCTCGTCATCCTCCCTGTCAAAGGCTTCATTCTTAACATACCAGTTCTCCTAAAGTGCATCCTCACATCTGACATTTGATGTTCAGCCATCCGTGCCCACCCTTATTCTATCACAGATTTTCTATATTTGGACATTAACGAATTTTTGCTCCGCCTCAATATGTAAGCATCGTTTTCCCCTTATTTTTCGAGAAGTGTATTGGGCATTCAGGCAATTTGTCGTTTTTACCCATGGTAAGTGTAGGCCAGTTCCTCACCGCATGAATCAGCTCCGCCTTGGGAATTATGTTATCTCCTTCCCAAGGCGCGCTTGAATATTGCACCAGTTTCTGTTTTTGTATCGTAGAATTAAGACAAAGTGCGTTGAAATGTCGTTTATTATGCTTACAAGTAGCAACGAAGCAGTAGTAGTGTAGCTACCGTCTCCGATACTGCCCTTTCCTCTTCCCCTTTTATCCAACCATACAAAGTCCTCATTCCTGTAACTCCCTCACTACATATTCATCCTTCAAACCCTATGCGCTGCAGAAATCGCCCCTCCAACCCCAGCCTGCAAAATCACAACCTTTTCCAGCCCACCTTCCAAACTCTCCGGAAGACCAACTCTTACATTCCCTCCCCTCCACTCCCCAATCTTTCTAATCTCTTTCACCAAATTCCAATGCGCAAGCGTCCTCCCCTTATTCTCCCCCCTCTTAATCTCAACACTCTGCTCCCTCGGATCAAACGTCACAAGCAGCACATCATATGTCCCCGCCTCCCCCGCCTTATCCCTAATCATCAACTCTCTCCCTTGTACAAAAAGTTCCACCCTCGTCCCCAAACCCAACCTCTCCCTCTGCGCCCTCGCAACGATCTCCACCACCTCATTCTTTCTATTCCCGACTCCATCCGTAATACCATCAACAACCACCTGCGGCGTAAAAACGCTCCTCCGTCCCCATTTTGAAGAATAAGCACGTTGGCGGTGATCCCATAATTTGTTACCGAAAGTATCGGTCCAGCCTAGATGGTCCCAGTAGGTGACGTCGTAGGTGAGAAGGAGGAGATTTGGGGTTTGTGGGATGAGAGCGCGCAGGTTTGTTTCTGTGGGTGGACAAGAGGAGCAGCCTTGCGATTGAAAGAGCTCGATTATGGTGAGGGGTTCGTCGTCGCGGCCCATGGCTGGGAGGGCGTGCTGGTTGTTGCTTTCGCCGGACGCGAATACTGTCAAGGGAGAGGTGGTTTTACGCGGGAAGAAATTTCTTAGAGCATCCATTTTGTTTGAAACACAGAGCTTATGTTACGAATGTCGTATTATACGCGTGATTGTATGAACCAGAAGAAGCTGGTTGTTGGACGGATTGTGGTAAAGCGATTGCAAAGGAAACCTGTGGGTTTTTATTTAACCCGTGGACGATTACACAGCCTGGATGGACTCTGGCGCATTATATGACTATTTAGGAATCAGACAAGTAGATTCCTCACTGGCAGGGAATGGATAACGGGTGTTGGAAAATGATTCCACATCATCTCCTGGATCTTACGTAAACAGCGACGAATTCCAAATCGCTTAAAGTTAGTGACGATAACACTCATTAGGTACGTATACACCGCATGAACAGGAAGGAGAGATATAAAATGAGTATTCTTTAGTGCCCTAAAAACACTAGTGTAGCAGGATAACTGCTATAGTAGTGTTAAATCGCGGGACAAGTCATTACTATATCCAGAATTTTTCAGTCTGAAGAAGACTCAAGTCGGAATAGTTTTACTTTTACAAGTAAATAAGACCTTCAAATTGCCGCTATGCTCAAGTCTAAAAATAATTACTATTTATTCGTCTACTATATAACATTTATCGAGAAAGCTAGGGCCGTATATGAAAATGAGATGAGCAAACTGACGCCAGATGAAGGTCTCGCTTAGGATGATCAGGGCTGCTCAGGCGAGTTGATTAAGAAGCTCAGGGGGCTCAGGCTGATCAAGCGCATTGACTGAGCCGAGGGTGAGCTGCCTGAGCAAGAGCGACAAGCTTACTAACTAAATGCGATACACAAGAAAAAGAAATCGATCCATGATACTTCTATCGTCGATCACTCTCAGTTTTCTTGAGAACGAGACTCACACCAAGCTATACCTTGCCAGCGATTTTCCATCCAGCAATCCTCCCCCTTAGCACCAGAATCCCAGCCAAAGAAACCAAATAACTGGCCCCACTAAACACACACGCATACACATAGCTCCCACCATGTCTTGCAACAATCGCACCACCAATTGGCGGACTTGTCAAAGTCCCGATGCCTGCAATAGCCATCACCGTACCCATCCGATATCCCGCTTCTTCCATAGGGGAGATATTCATAATGAGTACAGGACCCAAACCTATACAGGCGCCGGAACCAATGCCGAAGAGTGCGGCAAAGGCGATGATGGCTGCATGGCTGTGACCAGGTAGCCAGAGTCCCAGGACGATGATGGTTGAGAAGAGAATCATGAGGGTCATGACATTGAAGCGGCCATATTTGTCGGCGAGGACGTTGGGGAGTGTTCTGCCGACGAAACTATATGCTTTTTAGAGTGCTGTTGGGTTTCAAGTAAAGGAGAGTTTTTGAAAGAGAATTTCCCACCTACCTGGCGCCGTTGAGAATGGGGATTAGGTTGAATGCCATGGTCGCTGACATCCCATCATGAATAGCTGAAGTTACGATGTAGTTCAAAGGAACGAACATCCCCCCTGTTTTGAATTTAGCTTCGTTATTGATGGGGAGAATAACTTCTCGTACAGTATAAGAAAAAGCTGCAAATACACATGAGGAGAAAATTAATTTCCCGTAGCGGGCCAATATACTGGCTTAATTTGAAGGGTCTTGGTGTGTGTTGGAGGTATGATGAGACAGTTAAGTTGGTAATGACAAGCAGACCAAGAATGAGAAAAGCACATATTCTCATTGTCCACCCGAAGCCGACTTTGGGAAGGAGGTGGACGACCATGATTGGGAAGATGACGCCTCCTAGGGAGGAGCCCGCTATTGCTAAACCTCCTGCAATCGCTCGCCTCTTGCGGAAGTAGGTCATGGGCTAGAAGCAGATTTAGATCAGTTACAGTCGTGAAAATGATGGGATGAGAAGAGCTTACTGCTGCAATTACTGGCGTAAAGATTAGAGATGCTCCAATTCCAGAACAGACTGATTGACTTAATATGAATTGATAATATTTTGTTGAAAGGCTTGTCATCATTAAACCAAATACATGGAGGAAAGTACCGATGGCGATAGGGAGGTGTGGACCGTATTGATCGAAGAGTCGACCACTTAGC
Source organism: Stipitochalara longipes BDJ (assembly GCA_009732865.1). Lineage (NCBI taxonomy): Eukaryota > Fungi > Ascomycota > Leotiomycetes > Helotiales > Hamatocanthoscyphaceae > Stipitochalara > Stipitochalara longipes. The sequence goes on from ML769340.1 coordinate 1,727,988, forward strand.
GGAGAGACGAAGAGCATGCAGAAAACTAAACAATCAGTAAACAAAGTTATGAAACTCGAGAGCAGACAAGCCTTACACTCTATCGAGGTGATCCAAGAGACTTGCGAGCTCGTGTAATCTTTCAATTGATTGGTTTGGTACTCAGCTTGAAAAATTGCGATGCAGTTCACCCAGCCGAACGAAACGAACATGCCAGCAAAGGCCCCGGCCACAGACAAGTATGCTTTGGTGCCTCCTTCTGGAAGCTCGGGTAGATCTTCGTGCTTGGGATGCTTTTCTAGCACTTCATCAGACACAACCTTTGCCGAGCCATTCTCAAGATTGGACGTGTCGGCAGGGAATGTGGTATTTTCTGTTTGTTTTTCCATGGTTGAAGTGGTGACGAGATATGATTTTTGCAGAGTCAGAATTTGGGAGAAGAAGACAAACTTGGGGTTTGAACTGAGCTATCGCCTGGCGTTTCCTACTTCATATACCTGCAGAGGTCCCATGCTTCTCTTTTCCTCCGTGGCGCCCCGTGGAAGAAAGGTGGGGACACTGGCATTTCCCAATCTGTGTACCTGGCTCACGATGGACCACCTAAGAAGCGGCACGAATTATACCAAGTCCACGGAAACTTATAATCACCGCCCCCCTCAACTGTTCTTTAAAGGTCTCATACAATCATCAAAAGATAGGCATCTTGGAAGTCTTCAAATAGTTTTATCCTATATGCTCAAAGTCGAACTCCACTGTCCTAGTAGCCCTTGGTACATGAAGGTTTTAGTATCGCTTTTTGTGTCCAGTGCGAGCCTGGTTTTACGTGGATTTTCCGCTAATCTCTACTCCTGCGGAGCTGCTAATTAGAGGTTTTGCTTCCAACCGCCTTTCGAACCCAACACTTCAAAGCTGCACACCTACCTACCGCTTGATTTTCTTCGAAGTTTTGTGTCACGTACTGTAAACTTCCAATATTGTTGCCACCATAAATTCTTTGTTTATAAATTGATTTATTATGTAAATAAGTTGAATTATGTGAGTAGAGACTTGGGAACGAGCAGAACCTCAGTTTGGTGCAGCCAAAGAATTCAACACCAATATTTGCCCCAGCGGAGTTTCTGTCTCTTTTTTTTTTTTTTTGCTACATCATCGCGTTTTCTCACACGTGAATCATAAGACAAGAATTAGCCAGGAAGGTTGAGAGAGAGACCGGAAGTTTTTCAACTTGGCGTGGCATATTTTATCGGGCCCCACACGCCCGATACTGCCAATCAGCTCGTCTCCGTGGTGCTCCATGGCGCTATAATCCCTGCCATCCCGCGGACACACTTCCCATTAGCCTCCGTTTTTGGTCTGTCAACCTTCCGATTCTACATTTCATGTATCCTTGAATCTCGGGAACAAAACCCACTCCGAATAATATTCTCACTTTTCGACTAAGGAGAGGAGAATTGGACTCCTCGGTTGGTACACCACAGCACGATTGTTGACACTACGACCAGCCTTGATATCACGCGTCTCATACAAATGCAGAGAAAACATGAAAAGATCGTCGTCGTTGGCTGCAGGGCCTGAGAAGTCGTCTTTCCAGCAGCCAGTCTCATGTCAGCTGTGCCGCACTAGAAAGCTCAAATGTGACCGAGGTCGACCATGCTTCAACTGTTCGTCCCGGAACTTCGAGTGCGTATATCTTTCAGGTGAGGGATTATTTCATGGCTTCCTGCTGCATAAGCTCAGGGCTGAAGATACCTTTTAGATCAGAGACAGCTATCACAACCGCCTGTCCAGACATATGTATCTGGAATCAATATTTCGCACTCCTGTGAGAGGTAACTACCTCAACCTCCACCCTAAATAGCTTTATCCTTGGCTAATGGCTTGATAGAGACTGTGCTGCTCTTAACCAAAGGATCAGGCGACTAGAAGCAGCCATATTTGGAGATAATGAATCGGAACTGGTCCAGAAAGTTTCATCCACCAAAGCCAATGTTCATCAAGACGAAGAGCAACAGAGAACATCGGAATGGCTTGAAGACCTCCTAACAGATCCACAAGGAAGAGTGCCAAAGCCTGTAGAGGTATTACACAATTATTGAAGAGGTATGAAACAGCAGCTGATCCAGCTTTTAGGCATCCCCAGCAAGAGTTATTCCTGCCCCGGTAGACACGCTCGACCTGCCAACCATTCTCCGCCAGTTTCCTACGCGGCATGATGCCGAGCTTTTACTTGAGCATTTTATCAAAACCTTTGATGCCATGTATCGCAACTTGCACGTCCCTACCACTTGGCTACTGCTCAAAGAGATATATGATGATCTGGAAGTCAATCGACTCCCTTCCACTACCCAACTTGCCTTCTTTCTAGGCATCTTCGCAGGTAGTGCCTATGTTTCCAAAAAGAACTTCCAGCTTGAGTGTTTTGCCTCGTGTCGCATATCTCCCCTTGCACTTGCAGAATCGTGGCACCAGCAAGCAGTCTTTCTTCTGACTAAACCGCCTGTCCCACCATCAACACAAGCATTGATCGCAACGATGACTCTAGCTCACCTGTGTACTCAAATTGAGGGTTTCTCCGGAAGCTTTGGTATTCTCGCAATGTCTGGTCTCCAGATGGCTCGGATGATGAGGGTTCATCGACTCGACTCTCATCATTTTCTGGAGGAGAGACGGAAGAATGGTGCCGACATGGTTGATGTCGAACTTAAAAGGAGAGTTTGGTGGCATATAGTTGCTTCGGACTGGTTCGTATCTTCGCTCCATGGTATTTAAGTACGTTCGGACATTATTCTGACCATATCACAGGCTTTTATCGAACGTGGGCGGACCACATGAAGGCACATATATGCTTCCCCCCAATCAAATGGAAGTATTTCACCCAAGCAACGTGGAAGACGAAGACATTCCCACAGGAGCCACGTTCATCAGCGAAGAGTCCTACAGTAAACCCCTCAGTACTCCAACATCCATCACTTACTTCCTCTACCGTTTGGAAATCGCCACTCTCTCCCGAGAAGTGACCGACCTCCTGACTCCCACATTCTGCACCTCCCCAGAAATCGACAACAGTGATGAGATGTACGCCAATGTCCTCCTTCTCGATCAAAAATACCAACAACTCCTAAAGTCTCTACCTCCATTCTTTCAATTGATCAATCGAATGGATTCTACAGCATATGCTACACTCATAAAAGAGAAGCCATACTTGGAACCACAGCGCTATCTCATCACTTTCGTGTTACATACCAACCTCGCACGTCTCCATCGACGATTCCTGATACGAGGCAGCACACAGCCAAAATTCGCATACTCTCGTATGCAATGCATCCAATCTGCCGAGACCGTGCTCGAGGTACGGAATCTGGTCATCGGGAACGAAAGCGTAGGAAGCTTTACCTACATATTTCTCGCTCATTTCTTCATGGCTGCGGTTATCTTGGCTATGGATGTCTGTTTCAATCCGAATGAGATACGAGTAGAACAGAAGAAGCAGGATGTATTGAGAGCGTGTCGTGTGTTGGAGGAGGAGTTGGGTGCGAAGATGGAGCCGGCGAGTGATCTGGGAAATGGAGGTGATTCGAATGGTCACTTGATGTTGAGGGCTTTTCAAAAGGCGGTACTGAATCTCCGTGGTTTGTTGAGAAGAACGAATAGGAGAGAGAAGCTGTTGCAAGTTGATGCTGTTCAAGGGGTCAGCAAGGTGGCGGGGATACCAGAGAGACATGGAAGTGCTCAACAAAGGACAATAAACGAGTACTACACTACACAACCCGGCAACCACGCCCCAACGCTTGAAGCGATACCTCAAGAACAACAACCCCCCCTCCCTCCTCCACCATATAATGAGTTCCAACTCTCAGGGGACTTTGGTGTCGACGACATGTTGGAAGAGTTCTTCACTGTTGGTCCAGATTTCAACAGTACGGACTGGGATACGTTCCTCATTGATCTTGACGAGCAAATGGGTGGGATGGGTAGTGGTACACAATGAATTGCTATCTGCATATTTGCTCCAACACTTCCAGCTTCCCAGAGAACCTTCATCCAAATATTCAACTCACCCGATCCTTCGCCCTTCGGATTTTCAACAAGACAGGTATGGCGAACTAGTGTCTGCGACCAAACAAGCCCTTCTTCTTGTTCAAGGGAACTCCCGCATCATCACACTCAGTGGTGGCCCAAGCCAAAGTTGCTATGTCTTATTAACCTTATTCCCCATCACTCAGAAACGAGAAGTAACGTACTCTCAGTATCATCAGTATCACAATCCGTCAACACGCACACCTCTACATCCCCAAAGAACGTGCTATCAGCGCATAGACACGCGATATCCGTATCTGCGCAGGCACTGTTGGCGAAGTTGTCGGTGAAGCAGGTTTGTGCGCAGTCTGGCAGGCCGGTGAGATTTTGTGCTAGGACTGTGGTTGCGGCTGTGGCGAACAGCGCGGCGAGGAGGGATGGAAATTGCATTGTTGCGAGTGCTTGTTAGAGCTTTGTGCTGATGCTTGTATATTGGACTGTCGATGAGATTGAGAGGGTTCTAGGAAGGCAAGAAGGAGGTTATATACCTTTTTGAAGCATTGTTGTTCTACTTTTCCGTGACACGTGGTATTCTTCTATTATTTTCTGGGGAAACGAGGTACATGCGAGGACTCTATGCCTCTGTACTAGATGCAATCATCTGATGTTCTCCGCATCTCGGGTTACGCTCCAGATCTTGCTAAGATAAAGCTGCAACCAGCTTCAATTCAGAGGTTCTTCTTGAAATTTTGTCCAAGCGGAGAGTTGTTGGTAGATGTGCCGCTGTAAGGACGGGGCGAGCACGGAGCGAGTCTCGTGCTCTGAGGATATAATATCAATTTCAGGACACCGGACTCCGAAAAATATCTCTTCTGACCAAAGACTCGAAATTCCATGTGATATTCGGGTCAGCAGAGATGCAAGAAGCGCCTCCCTACTGCTAGGCCTAATTAAAGATGGCCCTAATCTGGGCGGCAAAGTGCCGAGATAAGATCTTACTCCGGACTCATCTTCATGATCCCATTGCGGGGAAACCCTGAGCACTTCTCAAAAAGTGAGCTGGGAGAGCACGTGGATACTGCGGTCTGGTCAATTATGTTCCTGGAGCTAAGTACGGATTCGGAGGAGTTTCGGACTGTGGCCCATAATTGCATAACAATCCAACTTAGAACCTGTTATTCGGTCTGCCGATGGAGCTCAAAATACATAAACAGAAGAGGGAGTTGCACCAACCCGACCATCTGATGTCTTCTCATGACTACCTCGGCAACACCGATTTCCCCTTCACACGTTCTCACTTTCCACATCTTCGACCATCCCAACAGAAACCCCCAGGAAAATCATCCTTAAAACCTCAATTCCCGAATTCTAATAAATGCAAAACAATTGTTAGTCGTCCTGCAAGGCACACCTCCCTCCCCTACGTCTTCGGCAACATCCCCGAACCCCACATATCAGCACTAATATACCCCGGACAGCGCCCTTTTCAGCCCCATCGCCGCGTGTACGTAGGACATCTCCCCGCACAATCTCATCAGGGAATATATCTCCGAGATGTGTGACCTCGGCATATTTGCTTTCTTCTTCTTTCTTGTGAAAATCGTTTCCTTGTTTGATTTGGGATGCCGAGATCTCGCTGTTCGAGAGGCTCAAACAAATAACGTGCATTTACTGAATATGAATATGAGAGCTTAAAATACAGGAATGTCCTGAACGCCCGCTGAGGATGAGATATATACACAGTTAAATTCAAAAAGGATATACAGGAAAGCAAAGAAACTGGCGTGAAGATTATATGCCAGTGACCATGAAGAAAACTCCCCCAAGGACACCCGCTAGCAGCAACGCCGTTAGAATCCCCGCCCCCGCTCTGTCCGCGCCAGTCGCAGGCGTAATAACAGTAGCACTGGTATCACTGCTCCCACTGCCCGCCGCCGCATTACCAACACTCGTGCCACCCGTTGCATTCGTAACCAGTTCCGGCGCTTGTGTAATCAAATTACTCTGAATAACACTCAGGGCACTCATCTGCTGTCCCAGTCCATAATTTCCATCGTAAGTTGCATTGTCTGTCCAATGTTCACCGCACGTTGTGCCATCTGTGCCTCCCGAGCATTGTAGAGCAGCGGCTTTGGCGGACGAGGAAAGCAGAGGGAGGGAATATGATGCTGTGAAGGGCGCGATTTTGGTAGTGGCGGCCATCCACCGTGACAAGTAGGCTTTGAAGGATTGTTGGTCTGTATCGCAGTTCCCGACAGTGTTTACTTGCTCGCAGGCTTCTTCGTACATGATGCCGTTCTGGAAGAAGATGTCGGTGTGATTCAAGAGACCTTCGACACGCTCACGCCAGAGGGAGGAGCCATTTGTCTAGAATTTTGGTCAGATAGAAGGAAAAGGTGTGAGATTATACGTACGTAATTATACATCATTGCTGCGCCAAATAGGTAGATGCCTTGGTTGTAGGAAAATTGAAGCTTGTCGATGATGGTACAGTTCGTTGTGTCTGAGGTACCATCGTAGACCTGATACTCATCACTCATCAAGCCAACACCTTCTACCCAATCCCACGTCTTTTCTGCCCAGTCGGCATAGCTGGAATTTCCTGTGTATCGAGCCAGCCGCGCTGCGATATTGAAGAGACACCCGTTTGCGATAGAATTCTTATAGTCATACCCAGTATTGAATGTGAAGATCTGCCAGCGCAGCCCTCCATCGCAAGTACTTGTATCCCACCTCGCTGCCATATCATTGAAAACTGCTTGTGCAAGAGCAAGCCACTGCGGCTGGTCTGATGGCGGGTTCGGATAGTTCACCTCGGCCGCGGTCATAGCTGTCATTCCCCAAAACCCTTGATCATCGTTTCCTTCCGTCTTGGTTTGATTCGTGGGCATGAAGTCTTGGTCGTCACCAACTTGAGAAAGAATGGCAGCCGTAATGGATGGATTATATGATGTGTCGTTCGTGTAGTACCAGTACTCGACCATTGTCCCGAAGCAAGCACCAGCTTCCCACCAGTAGTATGGCGACGGCAGATTACCCGGATTGTCGCCTGTATGATTTCCAGTATAGTAACTCATCATTCCAAATGCAACTGTTGCAGCGGCATTCTTTATTGACTCTGTTGACCGTCAAAAACAGTTGGGTGCGATCAAATCTATCACCTACCTGTTGAAGTAAGATCCAGATCAATAGCACCAGCCATTCCACCCCATGAGGCACATATCGCAGCTGCGTAGGCCAAGACCCTTCCTCCCCTCATCCTCTGCCTTTCGATCCCGATCTTCTCTATTCAAAAAGCTATCGAATACCCAAATCTCAATTCGGAGCCAATATATCTCGCCTGGTATAGAGACTGATAGTCGACAATATAACGATAACGACAGCCAAGTTCTTCCAAGATTTCTAAGATTTCCAAACCAGAACTCAAAAGACGGAAAATTAAAACCGAGAACAAGAAAGGAAATCACCCACCCAAATCTCCCATCGCGAATCAAAACTACCAATGCTGATACAGCACACTCCACCCACCTACGGCAAACGGCAACATGGCTGCCCCCACCAGAGACTTTCATCTCAAACATCCTCCAAAATTAGAAAGAAAGACCTTCCCGCCTCATCCCGTTGGCCAATTCCCACAGGTCGACCCAGAAAAACGATCGTGTTACGAATAAAGGTGGGTACGGCTTCCCCCCACTAGAAGGAAAGCTTCGACGCTGCTTCGTAACCCACTACGTCACCGCGAGCCTGCGCCATCCATCCCATCAGATTGGCCCGTTTCATCTCAAAGAGTGGACGTGAGAAGGAGAGAGGAATGTTTAAGACGAGCCAAGTTCCATCGCGTGCTTGGCGATGATGGGTGGCATTGCTTGTTCGCACTGCGTGGTGCGGAAATGCTTGTGTTGAGTTGGTTTGGAAGGAGACGTTGGAACGAAGAGCGCCTGACGAGGTGGGCCGCTTGATTCAGGTACCCGATGTTCTGCCGGGTCCGACGGTCACGTGAAGAAATGGGGAAAGGGGTTAGGGGTAGACTATTCTGCTGCCGAAGCGAAAGAACTGGGGCTACAGTTGCTGGGAAACAACTGATCTTGTTGATGCAGGTGTGAAGTAGTGATCATCTCACAAGCTTTCAAACGGAGCACACGGCCCTGCCAAGTGCTTGAACCATGCCGGAGCTGCTTTGGGGTTCAGTTTCTATTAGTTGACCCGGCGAATCAAAACCTCAAGCAATATATGCGGCTCCTGCTCTGGCAACATATTCTTTGTCGCAGATTTCCTCTTGTTTGATAATCGTGGATACCTCCTATGGCTTTTGGCACTATTATATGCTCAGGCTTTGATATACCATTGTCGAATCCATTCAAGGAAAGGTCATGCTCCTGGAAGCTCGATTCCCGCCCTGTTTTCAACGTAGCACCAGTATATACAAAGTATGGATTCAAAACGGGATAATTAAATTGCACGGGCATAAGAAACCTTAATCGGATGATAGGGTAGGTCGATATAGGGGCAGCAAGCTTCGTTGTATCGTAGATCCGGGTCAAACTGATCTTCTAGGCTGCAACCTCGAATACGGGTAAACCGAGTCACGATTCAGCACCTGGATAACAATGCGAAACGGCCAAAACCTGTCAACTAGCTTGATTGTCGTAATATTTACGAGAGGAGAATTTGACTTGGGATCAAGCCAACAGGACGTAGATTGTCGCTGCATCTATCTGAATCTCTAACCCTTCGGATTCTCGAAACCACGAGAGACGACTTGAGTGACTAGATCTACTATTGGAAGAGAAGTCATCTGTGAAAAGCGCTGTACCGAATATCTGAAGGCTCGCTTTATATTCGTCACTATTTACTCGTAGTATCAAAGCTCTGTTGACTCCGTGAACCCAGCAGACCAGATCTCCTGGTTTGGCTAGACTTGAAGCAACTCCCATCTTCCAAGGTGTTTGGCCGCGAAAGGCGTTCTCTACGAGGAAGAGATGCGATGCACACATGGTAGAGACTCGAATATCCTTGAAGGCGGTATTGGCTTTTATCTCCATTGAAGTATCATCCCGGCTTTTTGCTTCTTGAATTTTGGGCTTATAAAGTTCTAAGATCGAGTCGTAATCGAGTCTCTTTGAACAACGCACATTACTGACATGGCTGAAGCACAGTGATGCCAACTGTGATTTATTGAAGTCCAGAATAGAGCGCATCAGATTATCGTTCTCACAATGAGCTTCACCTAGTTCTCTCCTGCAATACTGTTGAATCTTGCCAGCCCAGTCATCAGCCTTGCGTGTGCTCGAGATGATCTGGTCTGTGGAAGGTCCGATGGCCAGAATGTACCCAACGACGAAACCACGGAGTGTGAAAACTCGGGGACTGTTTGAGTCTTCAATGATGAGTGCGGAATTCGCCTGTGGCTCGTAAGGTCGAAGCGTTTGTTCCAAGGGTCCAAGGCGGTCTCCAATAAGCAAACTTTTCACAAGCCTTCCAAACGGTATGATATCAGAATCCGGAAGCAAGCTTTGTGCGTTCATAAAGATCATTGTGTCCTTCCAGATCTCAATGAGAGACTTGTTGTAGTCCATGGGAAACCCAATTGCATCAGCTGCCAAGCCGACCAAGCCGTATATCTTGTCTCTCGGCTCCTTGCACAATGCTTCTTGGTGGTCTTGCAAGAGCTTGCGAAGAGTATGGCTGCCAGAGTACTTCTCTTGAAGTAGCCGATTCAATCTTAGAGGGCCCTCGCAACTGCTGTTATGTAGGGTTGCCATTTCGATGAAGGCGTTCCAGTCTCGGGACATAGTACCAAAGCACACTTCCTTCTGACGTGCTCGTCCGATCTCTTGAATGATCCATAACCTGTCCCAGTAACCATCAGAGCACAATTCCATGACCATGAGTCGTTCTTCACTTTCCTTCACGGTCTCCTCTTCAGAAGACTCTCCTGGCTCAGGTGTAGTTTCGGGGGTAATCATTCGGTCACTCGATTCTTGAAATTCGATTTCTTTGGCATCTTTAGGGTGTCTGGTATCTGGAAGCTTATTCGGCATCTGGTATTTCGAGTACTTCTTCCCCAGCCAGACGACAACCGTCTCAGCTCTGAAATATATCCATCTCATCATGGCCAACTGCCTATTGCGTCCCTCGATATCGCGTTGATTGATACAGATAGCGTCCATCCAGTAGAGTGACTGAATTCCCGAACTCCGGAAGTAATGAAGAGCATCCCAAAGATTCTGCCCGACCTGGAAGTGGGCGCCATTGAGGAGAATATCAGTCTTCACAGCCTCGTCTCCCCACATGTACGACAAGGCTCTGTATTTTCGTTTGTCGGCAAACTTGGCATGGATCAAGCTACAAGATATCTGATCGTCATGGTTTGTAGACTGTTCTATCAAACCCAACCGAATGGAGTCTGCATCTGGGTCAAAGTCGAGAGGCTCATAACTGAAGGCCTTAGGAGTTGGAAGTATCGATCCGGTGTCGTGGGAGACAGGATCCAAATCTGTTCGGCGCCGCGCTTGGTTTGCATCCATCCTGAGTACGAAGAGATTTGCAGCATGTGCCCTGCACTTTGCGATGGAATATTTTTGTTCAGATGAAAGTGAAGAAAATTTCCAGCACAGCCGTGCTCATTGATGCCTACTAGAGGTTTGCTGTAACCGAACCAGTACAAAGCCCGGAGCACGCCCGACTTAGAAGTGGAGGCGCTTTTGTGAATGGCTGAAATATATCGACGCTGTATATCTATGCCTATCTTTGACGCCATCAGCCTGGCTACACGGAAAGGTATAGAAGAGAGAAGTACTTATCGATATAGTTCGCAACACAACTGTGAACAAGAGGTCAGGCTGGAGGTGACAACCCTTGCTGTTCGCCAACCCATCCATGAGGAGGCCTCCACGATTGAGGCGAGGCTGCGACAAAGTGCAGTGCCAAGTGGGTGTGACAATTCAAGAGTTTCAGATCCCAGATTTATTGGTGGAAGGAAGAGCTCAAAGAGAAGAATGGTTGACCTAAAAGCTTGCAGTCACGTGCTAAGTTCGTTATTCGCAGAAATCTCTTTTGGCTATTCAGGGGAAGGCACAGTATTATTCATCATTGCTTCTATTCTAGTACACAGATCTAGCCCATCCATCCCCGTATAAATGCAACGCACACCAAAGCGCCGCAAACCCATGCGCCAGCAGACTCGCATCTATACCACCTGAATTCTAAGATCCAGTGCCATCCATGCAGACGGATCTAACAAGTCTAATATGCTACAGCAACAAAGCGGCTCGCTCTCACTACCCAATTGGGAGTGCAGTGCTATTTGAGAGTAGAGATCTACTAGTACCCGTTCAAGGAGTACTAACATAACTCCTCGCCCTCTCCAACTCGCCCTCACTGGCCTCCCCACTACTCTCTCCACCCGCCTCCATCTTCTCCTCCTTATCATCCCCACTGTATGCGAACCTCGATCTCTTCCTGATCTGCGCTCCGTAGAAGTAGAACACATACGGGATTGCGCAACACGCGAGACTGATGAATGCCAACAAACTTGAGGCCCATTGATAGCCGAGTCTGTGGTACATCTGCACGGTGAAAAGCACAACAGAAGCACCCCAGAATGATCGCAGGAAGGTTTTAGCTGCGAGAGCAGAGGCTGCTTGGTGCTGGTAGGAGTCGACTAGGTAGTTGTTTGCGGAGTTGTAGAGGAAGATGAATCCAAATCCGACGGGGAAACCGCCAATCGCGGGACCGACCCATGAGAGGTGTGGGTAGGAGGTCCAGGCGAAGATGAAGAGTCCGATGGGGATGAACCAGCAAGAAACCATCATAGGGATGAGTCGGACTTCTGCGGGTGGTGAACCGTTGTACTTTTTTGAGAGCTTCATGTAATGTTTGTTGACCAGAGGGGCGCAAGCTGCTGAGCAGAGGACACCAAGAGCGATCGGGATGAACATCAGGCCTGTGATGCCGGGTGTGTACCCTTTTCCTTCTTGGTAGACAATTGGATACTGCCCAACAAATTAGTACTGTAAGATAAAAAAAAATCTGAGGGAGCTGAAAATGGGACTTACCGCGACGAAGAACATATAAAGTAGGCCGTAAAGAACAGACATGTAAACCGCGACGAGAAGAACGATCAACTCTCCAAAAAGTAGTTGGAAGGGTCTGATCAAGAAGATTCGCAGACGTTCGCTGAATGGTCGAAGATCCAGATCTTGTTCTGTGACATGATCGCTCTCTCCAGTTGAAGCACGAAGCTTCTTAGCTCGTGTTGCCAGGATAGTTGGGGCGTAGGTCTCTGGTACGGTGAAGGTGATCAGAATCCAAGCAATTGCGGCTAGAATCAATTGGATCCAATATAACCATCGCCATCCACCGGCATCAAAGAGAAAGCCGCCCACGAGAGGGCCAACCGCTGGGCCAATGAAAGGTGCTGCTGAGAAGGCGGCCATGGGGACTCCACGTTCTTCTGTCCTCCATAGATCTGCTAAAGTGCCCCCTACAAGTGTCATTGGTGCCGAGAAAGCTATCCCGTCGATAAAACGGCAGACTACGAGTGTCTGGATGTTGGAGGCGACAGCGCAAGGAATCACAAAGACGACGGCAATCAGAAGCGTTGTAGCATAAATGATACGTCGGCCCAAGATCTCTGATAGAGGGGCAAAAACCATAGGACCTAGAAGTTGTCAGGAATAAACCGCTTCAGGCAACAAAATGCTTACCTATCCCGAATCCAACAACGAAAACTGTTATAGGTAGAAGAGAAACTTCCTCAGAAACGTGAAACTCTTTCTCAGGTCCGACAGTCCCAGCAGTAATGACAGCTGAACAGAATGCCACTACAAAGCAGGTGATAGCCACAACCATAGTACTATAATGAATCAGCAAAGAGTTCATAAGAGAGCTAGCAGGCCGAGGACGGAAACTCTATGAGAATAAAGCTTACCAGTACCACTTGTAGGCCTTCGACCAGTTCTTGGGATTTGCGGGATCGTTTGGGACAAATGTGACGAGCTTGTATCGATGTTTTCCATCAGACTCAACCGGCCCCTCAATCTCTCCTTCGGGCTTTTCAGATGTGTACTCCTCCAGATTGGCGCCGTCGCTGAAGGTTCTGTACGGAAGATTGACATCAAGATTAGGATCCCTCGCTTCTTTGTGAGAAAAATTGGTGCTAGTTCTGTGGATTCGAGACCCCGCGGTATTGGTTCGATGAACTCTCGATCCATTTGTGTGAGTTCGAGTTAGTGTTGGAGATACAGGGCCATTTGTGGCTATTGACTGGAAGGTTCGGAGTGGAGGTTCAGGTTGTTCTTCTGGATTCGACATGATGAATAGTTTTCAAACTGAATATGCAGAAGTTAAGGAGAGGAGTGGAAATTGTGTTTGTTTGTACAGGCAAGTAAAGGCTCAGGAACCGATATGAAAAAGTGGTATGATGAAACTTCTAAACATGGGCTCCGGTCTAATATATATCAATCGCCGGCACGCCTCCCGGGCACTGTGCATATCTTGATGATCAATACCAAAAGCCTCATACCACATAGAGAGCATGCCAAGCCACAAGCCCACAAAAAAACTGTTCTCAGATAATTTGAGGACTTTGGATTGGACGGGGATATCTCGCTGTTCGGAAAATCAAGGAACAGAACGAAGAAGAGGGCTGAGAACATCTGATTTGGCTTTAAAATTCCGCTTCAGCACGGCACGTACACTGGTAACGAGTGCGGCTGCATTTGAGTTGGCCAATAAAGGGAGTTGGCTCATCCCTAACGGAGTATATCATTGGCATGACTCGGCTACGTGCATACTTGATAATCAGGGGGCATGAAATGACGACCGGGTACGGATTCCGCACCGGCATCAAGCCACACAAATGTGTTGTGCCTCGGATAAGGCATACTATGGGATGTTGAAGAATTGCGGTAACAGAAAGATGAAAATGTTAGCCAGAGAACCGCCACGCCGTCATCGACGAACTTTTGGCTGTGATTTGCGTTTGACAGCATCAAAAACAAACCCCGGAGGCTTGGCTATGGAGTGGCTGATACGAGAAAAGACTAATCCTTGTATAGATGGGTTTGCGGGTCCTACTGAAAACAGAGATGAAAATTGAGAAAATGAAGAGAGGTTGCCGAGGAAGTGGCTGCGAAATCGGCAGTCAAACACGTGACCGTAATGCCACTTCTGCTCTCGAGCTGTCAGCCGGCCGATCTGATCCTCCGCACACTCTATTGAGCTACATGAACAAGACATAACTCTGTTCGCTGAACTCCATGCTCGGCAACACGGGCCGTGCCAATTGCTCGATCGTCGACTTCGTGTGTTGCAGGTAAGCCCAGCTCTTGACCAGTAGGTAAGCAATGAAATTTCAAGCTTCCTCCCCGATGGACCATTTCTCCTTATCACTCAACGTCTTCCCAAGGTAATTGAGTACTTTGCGCACTTCAAAGATCAAGATGACCACTAGCATCACCTCAACTTGTGCATGCGGCTCCTTCAATCTGAAGGTCGACTTCCCCAGCGACACGCTACCGATTCCTAGAGGGTTTTGCCTTTGTGATAGCTGTCGGCGACTTACTGGCTCCTGCGGAATCTCCTATATCATCGTCCCTTCAAACCAGTCGATCGACATTACGAAGTTCAAATTAACAGACTACGAGACGACCGATCGATTGACGCGGTATTTCTGCTCAACTTGCGGTTGTCATGTTCTCGTTAAAGTCTCCCATAATCAGTCCTGGCATCTTGCGACTGGGCCTTGGGATCGCACAGAAGGAATCGTCGACTGGAAAAATTGCAAATGGGTTGAGGACACACTGGATGGGGGCATCAGTGTTTGGCTGAAGGAAATAGTTGGACCTGATGGGAAGAAGAAGCCAGTGCCTAGGTACATGCTGCAAGATTGGAATGGTGGGGCGTTGGTTCCGGACCATATCCCGTTGAATGTGCTGCCTGAGGAGAAGAAGGTCCACACAAATCCGAACAAGCTGGAGGCGCAATGTCATTGTGGAGGAGTCAAGTTCTACATCACTCGTCCGAACGAAGAGTCGAAGAAGGCCCAGTCGCCCTTCCCAGATTTGATGGTTCCTTACCATTCTCATTCGCCAGAAAACCCGAATAATGAGACCTGGTGGTTGCGAGACAATGATACAAAGTACCTAGCGGGCACTTGCACATGTAGGTCTTGTCGAGCAGCTTCGGGATTCGAGATTCAACCTTGGGTAAGTTCCAACTTCACGGGATTGAATCAGCTTGTAGCAGTGGCCCACAGCTATTGAAACAACCTAGTCGCAATGTACCGTAGCTCTCGGAACATTCGCGCCCAAAAATATCCTGAAGAAGCATGCTGACTTTGATCCCTGTTGGTTTAGGCCTTCATTCCAAAATGTAATATTTTCCAGGAGGATGGATCGCCAATTAATTTTAACTTTGGAACAATGAAGACGTATGAGAGCTCAAAAGATATCTGGAGAGAGTTCTGTCGGGTTTGTGGAGCCACCATTTTCTGGCACTGCAAAGAAAGACCGGAACTGCTAGATGTCAGCGTTGGGTTACTGGATCCCAAGGAGGGTGCGAGAGTGGAGAGCTGGCTGGATTGGTGGACTGGAAGGGTGAGCTTCAAGGAGGATGGGGTCTCGTCCTCACTCATCGAGAGCTTGGAGATAGGCTTGAAGCAGTGGGGTGAAGAGAAAGCCGGTCAAGGATCAAAGTCGTGATCTTGCTGGTGTCTACGGGCATTTTCACCCTTCACGCCTTTCGTAAAGTATTCTAGAAATTTCTAAAAGTGAACCCCAAATTCTCGTATAGATTATGCGTGAAGATTCAATAAATATTGTGCTGTCTAGCAACGAAGAAATGCTATTTTGATTTTGCATTTCTTCTACCGTATCTCGGCAACCAATCAAATTGCGTGCACCCCTCATCACCAAAAATATTTCCCAATTTTCCCACGCACTTCACGCGCGCGTCGATCTTGCACTCCCACAACACTTCTAGAACCCCGCGACAGAATCGTTACCTTCCTATTCTCCGCGCTCACGGTGCTGCTCTCATTACTCGGCGATGAGGACATTGTGAACGGGGGAGGAAAGGCCACAGGATATCCAGTTCTCCTACGCTACACCGCGCCGACGACAAGGTAAGTCTCCCTGGTTCCATTCACTCCTCCCATAGCACGCCGCTCGCATTTCTCTTGCCGAGTGAAGTCTTTTGTTCGATCGCTGACATATTCTGGTCATCAGAGTTACAGCACCGACCTACATCCCACGCGCAAACCGACTGCCTTGCTCAATAAATCTTGTCTATTGCTCTACACGCGAAGCCCGTCCAACACGTCTTTGAAGAACATTTGTAGCCGGAAAGATGTCGGTCCTCGCGCCCGAGGTGCATAATGAGCTTGCACAGTTGTTGGATGCACTGCAGTCATCCGACAATAGCGTGCGATCGCAGGCTGAGGAGCATCTTGCGAACAACTGGACAACGAACAAGCCAAATATGTTGTTAATGGGCCTGGTTGAACAGATTCAAGGATCCAATGACCCGACGGTAACACATACCAAAATCATCACCTGGTACCTCTTGCTGATATTCTTTGATATTCCAGACCCGCTCCTTTGCTGCTGTCATTTTCCGCCGGATAGCCTCCAAGGCTCGCAAGATACCGGATGGAGAGACTGTTGAACTGTTCCTCTCTCTGCCACAAGAGGAGGGCTACATCATCAGATCCAAACTCTTGGAAGCTTTGAAGTCGGAAGGCACCAACCCTGTGCGAAATAAGATTGGTGATGCAGTAGCAGAGATCGCTCGAGAGTATTCTGACAGCAGTATGTCTTCACGCCCCGGCACCATATTTCCGCTGTCTGACAACTGATATCCAATAGAAACTCAATGGCCCGAGATATTGGGTGTTCTCTTCGAACTCAGCATGTCAACAGTAGTTGGACAACGTGAGATATCATACAGAATCTTCTCAACCACTCCTGGAATCATCGAGAAGCAGCATGAGGATACAGTTCTTACAGCTTTTACGAGAGGATTTAAAGATGATGATGTGTCGGTAGGTCATATGGACTCATTTCGGTGTACGAAGGTATGGCTGACGCGGAGAAGGTCCGACTAGCAGCTATGGAGGCCTTTGCCTCGTTCTTCCGAAGTATCAACAAGAAATCCCAGCAAAAATATTACGCTCTTATTCCCGAAGTCCTCAACATCCTACCACCGATCAAGGAGAAGCAAGAGTCAGAAGAGCTAACCAGAGCTCTGGTTTCGCTCATTGACCTTGCTGAAGTTGCGCCAAAGATGTTCCGACCTTTGTTCCACAACTTAGTGGCCTTCAGCATATCTGTGATTCAAGATAAGGAGCTCACGGACCAAGCCAGGCAAAATGCTCTCGAACTCATGGCCACATTTGCAGACTACGCACCAGCAATTGTCAAGAAAGATCCTACTTACACCAACGACATGATCACACAATGTTTGAGTTTGATGACAGACATTGGAATTGACGACGACGATGCTGCTGAGTGGAATGCTTCCGATGATATGGATCCTGATGAGAGCGATCTGAATCACGTTGCAGGTGAGCAATGCATGGATAGATTGGCCAACAAACTCGGCGGGGCAACCATTTTGGCGCCTACCTTCAGCTGGCTTCCAAGAATGATGAATTCGGATGCTTGGAGAGACCGACACGCAGCACTTATGGCCATTTCAGCAATTTCGGAAGGCTGCAGAGATCTGATGGTTGGCGAGTTGAGCCAGGTCCTGGAGCTCGTTGTTCCCGCACTACGAGATCCACACCCCCGGGTTCGATGGGCGGGTTGCAATGCCCTTGGCCAGATGAGCACTGATTTCGCAGGGACCATGCAAGAGAAATATCACGCAATTGTGGTTCCCGCTATCATTCCAGTGCTAGACTCTCCCGAACCACGAGTCCAGGCCCACGCGGCAGCCGCGCTTGTCAACTTCTGCGAGGAGGCTGAAAAAGCCATCCTAGAGCCATATCTTGACGATTTGCTGACCCACCTCTTCCAACTCCTGCAAAGTCCGAAACGCTACGTGCAAGAACAGGCCCTTTCAACAATCGCGACCATTGCAGATTCCGCTGAAGCTGCCTTTTCGAAATATTATGACACTCTGATGCCTTTGCTCTTCCAGGTCTTGCAACAAGAAAACACCAAAGAGCTTCGTCTTCTCAGAGCTAAGGCTATGGAATGTGCAACCCTCATCGCTTTAGCTGTTGGAAAGGAAAGATTAGGAAACGATTCCATGAGCTTGGTTCAACTTCTTGCGGCCATTCAACAGGGGATCACAGATCCGGACGATCCTCAGTCACAGTATCTCATGCATTGTTGGGGACGCATGTGCAGAGTTCTCGGGCAAGACTTCCTGCCATTCCTGCCAAGCGTTATGCCACCTCTTTTGGCATTAGCCAGTGCAAAGGCTGATATCCAGCTTCTTGATGATGAGGAGCAAGTCGAGCAAGTTCAACAAGATGAGGGCTGGGAGCTTGTACCTTTGAGAGGGAAAGTTATCGGCATCAAGACAAGCACTCTCGATGATAAGCACATGGCGATCGAGCTCTTGGTTGTCTATGCCCAAGTTCTAGAAGGCTCATTTGCCCCTTATGTCCTCGAGGTCATGGAGAAGATTGCCCTGCCTGGTTTGGCTTTCTTTTTCCACGATCCTGTCCGAGTCGTCTCAGCGAAGTGTGTGCCACAGCTTTTGAACTCGTACAAGAAAGCTTTTGGGGAAGCGTCGAACGAGCTGCAAACCCTGTGGATAGCCACTGTCGAGAAGCTTCTGGAGGTGCTCAGTGCAGAACCAGCAGTCGATACCCTGGCCGAGATGTATCAATGTTTCTATGAATCAGTTGAGGTTATCGGCAAGAACTGCCTCACCCAAAAGAACATGGAAACGTTCATTGATTCCGCACATTCAGCTTTGGAGGACTACAAGGACCGAGTGGCTGCCCGCGCCGAAGAGAGAGAAGGTGACGCGGTGGAAGAAGGCGAGGAAGAATCGGAGGATATGCTATTTGCCATCGAGGACGATCAGACCCTTCTTTCGGATATGAACAAGGCATTCCACTGCATCTTCAAGAACCACGGAGTTACTTTCCTACCAGCTTGGGAACGTCTCCACAGCACATACGAGCAGTTCCTCAAGAGCCAAGATGGCACTCAGCGACAGTGGGGTCTTTGCATTATGGATGATGTTCTAGAATTTTGCGGAGAGGAGAGCTGGAAATACAAGGACTATATCGTTGAGCCTCTTATCGCTGGCTGCAGAGACACGGCACCAGCCAATCGACAAGCTGCTGCCTATGGTATTGGTGTCGCAGCTCACAAGGGTGGACCCCAATGGTCTGCCTTCTTTGGCCCAGCAATCGAACTGCTCTTTCAGGTCACTCGATTGCCCAATGCCCGAGGCGACGATGATGTGTATGCAACCGAGAATGCCTGTGCTGCCATCGCCAAAGTCTTACACTACAACGCTGCGAGTGTCCCGAATCAGGAAGAAGTTATTCGTCAATGGATTGATACCCTCCCTGTGGTGAATGATGAAGAAGCTGCACCATATGCTTATGCTTATCTTGCTCAGTTGATCGACCAGTAAGTCGAATTTATTCTTTCTGAAGATATAAAACTGACAAAATAGACGAAACCCCCTTGTCATCGGCCAAGCTGGAAAAGTCTTCGTCTTCATTGCACAAGCCTTGGAGGCAGAGACGTTGCAAGGCCTAACCGCTCAACGAATCGTGGAGGCAGGCAAAGTCTTGTTGCAGGTGGCCGGACTTGATCCCCAAACAGTGCTTGCCTCTCTACCTATTGAAACGCAGCAGACAGTAAAGGCGATGTTTGGCTGAACAAATCCATTTATGAATATCAAGCGACAAGTTGGGATGTGACATTCGGATTTGGGAAAGGGAATGGAAGGGACAAGATTGACGACTCATAGAATGATTTTGATACCACACGCGCTACACCTCCTTATTTCCTTTGTCTCTGGAACTGAATTTTAGCATAGCGAGATCTGAGGGGAGAATAATGCACCTTTGGGGCACTTGCGGGTGGTGGCTTGGCTGCGGTGTTGGCCACCTTCTTCACAATGGACTTTCCAAATACACGCCTAGACTTTGATGCCCACTCAGTTGATAACTTTGAGAAGTGACTCTAAATATATGTTACTAGCATAACGGAGCGCTACTGTACAGATCTGGATGGATTCATTGTTGGTTTGTTTGTGTCAGCCGGTTCCCGTGGTACGGAGGCCGTAACTCGGAACCAGTACCAGTTTCTCGGGTATCGGTACCTCTCCTGACTTTCGATTGACCGGAAATATTCTTTCCCTGGCGTGGGGTCTTGAGACATTTCGAGTGGCTCTGAACCAGATGGCATTGCCGGACCTTATTTGCAAAGCCTATTTGCCGGTTTGACGTTGATTTACACAATATATGGAGCAGAGAATGCGATTGGTACCAGATGCCATTCTCGCACAATACGATTCTTCGCAAGTCCTGTTTCAGGCGGGAAGTGGAGGTTGCGAGTGGACACCCCACTAGCTCCATGATCAGCGCAGTCCGGCGACCACTTCAACTCCATTATCAAGCCAGCAAGCAAACAGCTCGACCAAGCTCGCCTTCGCCCTTGCCTCCCCGCCCATAATCTCGTCAATCTAATCCGGCAGATCAATCTCACGCCTGTCTCACCGGCTCGAGCTGCAGTACGACGCCGACACGATTGGCCTATCCCGAGCTTCACCCACGTTACACAACACACCGTCAAAAGAAACCTGGACTGCCGCTTCAACCGTTAAAGAGCACAAGCAATACCTCGAACTTCGAACCTCCCACCTCACTGGCAGCCTCGTCCAGCCAACTTCCAGATCCCATTCTCGACTCTGCAGCTCCAGTCAGCTTGGAGGGGTAGCTCCGTGCAAACACGGGAGATCACAGTTCCCAAACAGCGTGATTGTGGCAACCCCACAAACCGCCTCCTCGCACCCTTCCCTCTGTCGAGAAACGTTACGCAGAGACCAATAGTGCCTGCTCCGATCCCAAGCTCCAGGACACGGCCGAGAAAACACGACCGCGAATCGAAGCCTGTCTTGATACTCCATGATACCACCGCTCTCGCTCCTCAGCCATTTCCAATACTCCCATGATTCCGATACGAAGTCAGCTCAACGACTATAGAGGACGTGCCGCAAGGCGGATGTTGGCATCATGAATCAGTTCTTTGGGACGCAGTACTCGCAAGAGGATCTGCAGCAGCGGCTGGCGGAAAGGCGACGCAGCAATGCACCGAACAGGGCAGGCTCGTCGATGGTCCCAGGTCCGCAGCAGCAAGGCAATGACGACACGATGGATATGTTGATGGGTGGCGGAGATTCCTTGGACGATATCATAATGCAGAATAATCAGGAGTTACAGCGGAGACAGAGTCTACCAAGAGCATACCCGCAGGGTATCGACCGCAGATCCTCGATGATGGAATTTGGCTCGACGGATCCGAATCTGGGTGCTTTTCAGTTTGGCCCGGCGACCTCGATGTCTGGAGATACGAATTTGAGACGGCAGTCAACGGGTGAATTGGATATGGCGGCTGCGTATGGGAATATGGCCAATATGGGGCCTGGGATGAGCTTACCGGGTCAACAGATGGGATACTCTGCGACTATGGTCTCAGACCCCTTGTCGATTAACACGAATGCTCAATTTCAAGGAATGTCTGCGGATATGGTACACGGGATGATGGGCTACGGGCCAATGGGCATGGAAGGAATATCGGAAGAGGATTCAAATGCGATGAACATGTTCTCCCCGACAAGCTTCTCTCAGCCTTATGGACCCGGTACCATGGATTCGATGACCAGCGACTTTATGATGTCTCAAAACCTCCAAGCTGGGTTGACGCCGCAACGTGATAACATAGTTCCCGAGGAGACTAACGAGATGATGCCGACGATGCCCTCACTCAATGTTGCTGATCCCTCTTTGGCCAACTCACCTCAGACCATGAATATGAGCCAGAGCATGCCGAGTTACAGTTCTCCAGTGACGGCCAATATGCCTGCTCTTCCAACTCAAGAGCCATCTTTCAACGCGCCTGCCCCACCGCCTCAAGCAGAGGAATCACAGGGTATGGTCAAATCAGAGAAGAAGCCGGATTACTCTGGAATCTATTCTACGAGTGGTTTTGATATGCTAGGCGCTCTGATGAAGGTGGCCAACAGAAGAAACCCAGAAGTTGATTTGGGAAAAGTTGATCTGTCATGCGCCTTCGTGGTCTGTGATATCACAATGTATGATTGCCCCATCATCTATATCTCAGAGATTTTCGAGCGCTTGACTGGTTATACAAAGCACGAAATCATTGGCCAGAACTGTCGGTTTTTGCAAGACCCAAATGGGAAAGTCCAGGCTGGAGCATATCGGAATTTTGTCAACAATGACAGCGTTTACTATTTGAAACAGCGGATAGAGGCGTGCAAAGAAGCTCAGCAAAGTATAATCAATTATCGGAAAGGAGGACAGCCGTTTATGAATATGCTTAGTATGATCCCCATCACCGGAGAGGATGATAAGGAAATCAGGTATATAGTCGGATTTCAAGTTGATCTTATGTTGAAGCCAGAGGCGCTCGCGGCCAAGGGTGTCAGTGGCTTATATACTGTCGATTACTCGCAGGAGAACTTGCCAAAGTATATCTGGCAACCTCCGGAACAGAATCGGCCTCGAGACGGTGGCCAGACGATCAGTCGAGATGATGTTTCAACAGTTCTGAGCTCCATCAATACAAGCATGGAATCGGAGTTGACAAAGCGAATGTGGGATAAGGTATTATTGGAGAACACAGATGATGTTGTTCATGTTCTTTCACTCAAAGGCCTCTTCTTATACCTCTCACCTTCGAGTCGCCACGTCTTGGAGTACGATTCGTCTGAACTCGTTGGTACGGCACTTTCATCTGTCTGCCATCCCAGTGACATCGTTCCTGTCACTCGAGAACTCAAGGACACATCCGCTGGAGCTTCAGTCAACGTTGTATTTCGAATACGACGGAAGAATAGTGGCTACACCTGGTTCGAGAGCCATGGATCTCTATGCGTTGAGCAAGGCAAGGGACGAAAGTGTATCATACTGGTTGGCCGAGAGAGGCCTGTCTATGCCTTAGCTCGCCATGATGTGGAAGCCGCTGGTGGTATCGGGGAAAGTGAGATTTGGACGAAACTGTCAACTTCCGGCATGTTCCTGTTCCTTTCATCCAATGTCCGAACTCTGCTGGACCGGAACCCCGATGACCTTGTCGGGACTAGCATTCAAGCTCTCATGCGCCCCGAATCGAAAGTTGAGTTTGGCCGGTCTCTGGAGAAGGCGAGAACTGGGAAACGCGTTACACACAAGCACGAAATTCTCAACAAGAGAGGTTTGGTACTGCAAGCACAAACTACGCTGTATCCGGGAGATGCTGCGGAAGGCCAGAAACCTACGTTTCTGGTTGCTCAAACGCGCTTGCTGAAGAGTTCCTCTCGTTCTGTCGCACCGGCCTTGGTTTCTCATAACAGTAGCGCCTCGAAAGGCTTGAGCTCGTTAGGTAACCACCCCTCTGAAGAAGGGACTCCCATCAGCCATCCCTCAGGATTATCGTCTGGACCTCCTCCAGATGGGTCAACCCCAACCTCCTCCCAAATGGTACCAGCGCAAATGATGGGCGCTGTCACTCAAGCTGGTGGTCCTCGACTACCGATTGGGAGCCAAGATCTCATTCTTGCTTCAGAGGACAACATATTCGACGAGTTGAAGACGACTCGCTGCACAAGTTGGCAATTCGAACTTCGACAGATGGAGAAGAGCAATCGAATCTTGGCTGAAGAGCTTGCGGCTTTGCTGCAAAACAAGAAGAAACGCAAGCGGCGCAAGGGAGGATCGACGACACGCGACTGCGCAAACTGCCATACTCGAGTGACGCCAGAATGGAGGCGAGGGCCAAGCGGGAACAGGGATCTGTGCAATAGTTGCGGTCTGCGGTGGGCTAAACAGGTGAGTGGCAGGACTTCTGATCACAGTAGCACTGTCCGACGATCATCGTATAAGGGGTTGTCCCAGTCAGACTCGTCCACATCTCGAAGTTAATCAGCTCGACGATTACCCATAACATACCCTCCCCTAAGACCATCACCATCGCGGTTGCTTTGCTATTTCTATCGATATTTGCTACCATTCTCGGCGGAGAAATAATTTGGGGATGAAGAAGTTTGAGAGTACGAAATTGAAAATACGAGGCAAGATGCCGTATTACTTTCGATTAGCGCCCCGCCTGTTCTACCCTGTTCTGTTCTATACCCACGCCCTCGTCTTTTGCTCTGTCTTACTTGCTCGCCCTGTCCTGCTGCTCTTAGTAAATGTCAGCGTCCCATTACACTCTGTCTCACCACCTACTTCCATTCCTATCTTCCTTTCATTCGTCAAATCACTATATTCTGTCACATCGCCAGCGCAACACCCCACTAACCCAAAATCAAACAGACCGGCCGCGTCTCGCCCCGTACCTCTACCCGCGGCGACAGCAGCTCCAAACCCTCGCAGACGCAGAACAACAGCCAGACCCAATCCCAGCACTCCAACTCACCAGTCCACTCTTCTCCCCTTGCACAAGAGTTGCCCCCCATCCAAAGCACGTCCAACACCCCGAATCTAAACAGGGAGATAGAGAAGGAGGGCGATATGAAGGGTGATGGTGCTGCGGTGCCGGGGAGCCTAGGTGGGCGGAGCACGGTGGACAGCAGGCCGGTGCATGGACTTAGTCAGGGTTTTCGGGAGGGAGGCCAGAGAGGCATTACGAGAATTAGAGAGGAGGGGGCCTAAGTTTCTAGCCACTCTCTTTGAATCTGTTGGTTCTATCATTGCACAGATATGGAAGAAAGTAATGTTTGATGTTCGAACTTAATCTCACTTGACGAGAAACGAGAGGGAGGAGGAATTTTAT
This sequence comes from Stipitochalara longipes BDJ, assembly GCA_009732865.1. Lineage (NCBI taxonomy): Eukaryota > Fungi > Ascomycota > Leotiomycetes > Helotiales > Hamatocanthoscyphaceae > Stipitochalara > Stipitochalara longipes. The sequence continues at coordinate 1,752,962 of ML769340.1, forward strand.
TTGCTATCCTTGGCGCTGGTGGAGCCGGAGTCCTCTTGCAGGGTTAGCGTTTTCGTTGCTTTTCAGGGGAGTTGGGCCGGGCGGTGGCTTTTTGTTATCGTTACGATTCATGCACCATGGGGATGGGAGGCTTAGATAGTATATTTAGTTTGAATGAGCATAGCTGCTTTCGCTTCTCACTTCTCGCGAGTCTTTTCTTCGCTTTGCAGTTGTGCAGGTCGGAGGGCATCTTCAGCAAGGCTGGATTGTGGTGAGAGATGTTCGCTTAGTGGTAAGCGAGCACTAAAGGGGGCCTCTTCTTGCACTTTGTTCACACTTCACTCAGGCGATGAAATCAGAAATCATTTTCAGATATGTAGTACCCGTTACAGTATCTCTTAAGCGCTTGGAACCAGGGGATGCGACATTGATGAAAGCATTTCTTGACATCTTTACCAGGTTGAGGGATAGTTTGCGGCATCGGAATATTATCAATTGTGCGCAAGCGTAAGAAAGCCTTCTGACGGATCTGGTGTCGTGTTACTTGATCTGAGTAAGGGAGTGGAAACTGCAAAAATGTAATTTTCTTTTAGCATGAGATATGTCATCTTGGGAGCTGGAAGACCCGGAGTGTTGTGGTTGAGATGCTGTGGGTGAAACTGCAGATATAAAACTCTCGGTCTTTGAAGGTTAAAATTGATGATTATGAGTTCTCTGCATCATGATAAAAAGCTTTATTCTGCTTACCGCTCTGTATCAGCACACAAAATCCCATCTAGTACATAGCATACGTTCTCGCAATGGACATAAAAAGCCACACTGACCTGCATTGTCCTCAGCCAAACTGGGATAATAGAGCTGAGCTTTGAGAAAATAGCCCAAGACTTCCAAGATTTATGTCTGTTTTTAATTATTCAAGACCTTGGAGGAACATGCGAAGTAGAGCTTGTCAAATTGTCCTTCTTAGGGCTGGGACATTTAGTGCCGCTTTTATTTTGTCTACATTGAGCTGCCATAAGCATTATCCTGCTCCGGAATTTGAGAAACACATGTGCTTGTAAGCTTAATCCCAAGCTATTGTAAGAAAAAAAATTGTATATATAAAAAATCTGCCAGCTTTGAGAAACCTCTCGAAATTTAAAGAATTTCTAAAAAGATTTCAAGTGAGAATGTTTGATTATCCAGCTATTCATTTGCTCATCATCAATCAAATGTAAATCAAAATGGTGAAAATTATCCCGATTTTTGAACTACCCGCCCTCTCAGGACCTCAATTACAAAGCACAGGCGCCTGCCCAACCCACTCACTGTCCTCCCCTATCTCGCTCAGCACCCAAGCCGCCATACTCTTCCTAGTCAAAAACATCCCGTCCTTACCACTCCCGGTAAACGTCGCCGTGACAGCTTGCTCCTCTCCATTCCCCAGGAACGGAACTCGGAACAGGGTCCACTTGATCTTATCGACGTCTTGCGAGGTCACGAATTCGCCGAGACCGTTGAATTCTGCATAGGCGGAGCCGCCGATCAGCTTGATGGCAAAGATCAAGGCGGGCCATTTCCAAGATGGTTTGTCGGGAGGGGCGGGGAAAGAACAAGTTCCGAGGACGAGGGCCCGGTTAAAATTGTTTTGGATTAGGAGGGGGAAGAGGAGTTTCATTCCGTCCGTCACGGCCTGGGGTCGTTGTTAGTCGCATCTCTTGAGAAGCTGTGTATTCTCCTCCAGGAAAGAAACGTCATACGGAGCAAGAGAGGTTTTGACAAAAGCATATGATCTTCATTCGAGACTCACAGTTCCTCTCGGCCAACCGGTCGGCCCAGCGAAAGACACGAAAATGGTAGCACCACACGAAGCAGCAGTCTTCAACGTGGCTTCATTTTCGAGAGTCCCTTCGATTACATTAACGTTTGAATTGCTGGAAATATCTTCGGGAACCTTGGCTGGATTCCGGACGTAGAGAGTGAGGGTATGGTTGTGGGGTGGTGAGAGGGCGAGGTTACAGAAATTGACCCCCGTTTGTCCTTGATTGGTCAGTTGAAAATCGAAGCTGGAGAGGACAGGGAGGAATACCAGTTGCACCCAAGACGAGAATATGTGAAGGCATGGCTTGGAGATGTGCTCGTGTTGAGAAGCTTCGTGGTTTGATGTTGTGCTCTCAGGAGCTTGGATGTTAAGTTTGAAGGAGACTTTGTCTTAGGGTGGTCTGAGGTCATTTACCAATGGTCGTACGAACGGTTATTGGAGGGGAGACTCTGATAACTTGTCCGAACCAGAAATTAGGGGTGGCGTATCAGTTGAAAATAAGGGTAGAAGTGGTTTGCAAACCAAGAACTGTCAAGAGAAAAAGCAAGTTGAGGAGTGCGAAAGTGCGGGGTGATCACGTGCGTCGACCCCTTTGGGTGTTTATCCTGAATGGCTTTAATCTTTCAGGGTTAAAGGGTAGAGCTGACGAATGGAAGCTTAAATTAGAGTATGAACTGATGTAGTTTCTTTGCAGGTTTCGTAGATTGGTATATAGGAGGCTCGCTTTTTCAATGCCGACCTCCGTTCCTTCCCAACTCACTTCACTTTCGACCTTGCCTTCATAACTTACAATAACAGGGTTCCAGATCAATTACAAGGACGCTTGGTGTAGTGGTAGCATTTCTGATTCCAGTGTTTTCATCCAATGAATTCGGGAATTCCAGACGGTCACCTGTTCAAATCGGGTAGCGTTCACTACTTTGTTTGGAGTGTATTTTTTTTATGTTTTGCTTTTTCAGGATTTGACTCTCTTCTATCTCCCATAAAAGACATACTGAACGTGTTTTCCAGATGTCGAATATTTTGTATCATTTTTGTATTAGGAACAAGCGAAGTGAAATGGGCTGGGAAGAGGTGAGGTCTACAAACGGAAGGAAGGGGCAAACGGATAAGCGAGACCTGCTCTGCTTGAGCAACCCAGCCTCGAGGTAAACGAGGATGCAAGAATGGAATGATGGCTTTGGGACGGAAAGAAGCATTAGAGGTCATTCATAGTCTGCAATGGAGCAACAATCCATGGTGCAGAAGAGTGCATCCAAATGTAGCGGATGCAGAAAGTCTCGGATGTTTGCATTCAGAATGACAGGAACTTGCTCAGATACTTGCTGGAGCCCCATGCCTAGCACTTCAGGGCTTACTTCAAGGCAAGCAGACGTCTTTTCCCCGCCAATTACAGTTTAATCCTCTCTCAGCATGCTATTTATGCATGATATCAAGATTGAAATGGAGCCTAAGAAAGTGAAATCGAAGAGTTACATTTCGAGACCCATTCAAGATCTCCTATGCACCTGTGCGCGTCGAGAAGGTAACTCAGTTGCCGATGAACAGATTGCATAGATTCTAGGCAATGCTGGGTATTCTTCTATGAGAAGCACAAATGAACATGCCTGTATACCAATGATGCAATGAAAACCGTAATAATCGTAATCCTGAACGGACAGGAAAATTGTAAAGGAACTCTCTACTTCTTTGCCTTGCCCTTGCCTTTCGCGGGACCCAGAGCAGCCTCTCTTCGCTTTGCCTCCCGAGCATCAATCTCTGCCTTCTTGGCTTTCTCAGCCTCTTCTCGTTCTTCCTTCTCGGCCTAAAAATGGTTAATATTTGGAGTGAATGGCGAGATGGAACAGAACTAACCTGCTTCCGGGCAGCCTCAGCTTCTCTCTTCTCTTTAATCAACTTCAGTCTGGCCAAATCTGCCTTCGCCTCATCGGTCTTTCCAGCCTCATGCAACTTCTGATATCGCTCTTTTGCCTGCTGTGCCTGTATTGCCTCCCTCTCTCTACGACTCAATTCCGCAGGCGGCTTTCCCTTCCCTTTCCCACCCACACTCAAATCCTTGACACCTTCAGCAGCCTCATCCACAGTGACCGGCGCAGCCTTAGCCTGATTCCTGGCAGCTTTTGAATGGTTCGGGTTGGCAGGCATATCATCCTCACTCTCTTCCTCGGAGCTGGACGGCAGATCACCTGGTTGGGCAACTGTACCCTTCTTGCGGGCGATAGCAGCCTCCTTCTTCGCCTTTGCGGCAGCGCGACGCTCCTCACGGGTCAGGGTTGGCTTGTTGGCATCTTCCTCCTCAGAGGACTCTTCTTCGGAGTCATCTTCCTCTTCTTCCGACGAGCTGGCGTCGGGGTTCTTTTCGTTGATTTCGTTTCCGTCAGCGTCGAGGGGTCGAAGGTTACGGGAGAAATGCTTGCCGCCTGGGAAGATGTTAGGCAAGGTTGCCAAAATATAAGGGACATGAGGGCGACTTACCACCTCTGGTGAACTTCTTGAATTTGCCTCCGCGCCCACGACCTGCAGCACCTGGGGGTCCTCCTGGAGCCATTGTGCGTGTGGGAGGTTGGGTAACCTGCGTGAGATCGGTCTGAAGATACTGGTCTAAGGTAGTTTAGGAGTGATAGAGCGAGACCGAGGTGGGTGAGATTTCTTGAAGACGAGGACGTTTTGACCCACAGGTGATGTATTTATCCCTCGAGGAGTCAGTCCGAATACCCCTCCAGCCCACATCGAGATGCCGCAGTATCTTTCGGGACTAGCTCTACGCTAGTTATTAGTCACATGACAGTTCCGAAAATTTCGCCTCAAATTCTTGTCGGATCTCAAACTCTTCTTTCCTCTTTACATAAAACTACAATCCTTCATATTCACTCTGACTTTCGTCTACTTCAATGGCAGGTCTTGGAGGGGAAATTGGAGGAAAGAGGAGAATTATAATCGTTTATACTTACCCTCCAGCCTGCGGCATGAGAATGCATCGGGTGGGAGAAATATGAACAACGGGACATTCACGAGCGAGGGCTCATTGATTTGATAGGCAGAGGCCAAAGGGTACATTGCGCTTGCCAGTAGCCATATGGACTCCGTAGAAGGCTTCTTGCCTCTGGTGCGTGCCGCATTTGGATCCGTCCAACAAAGGAATCTGCTTTGAGGACTGGTAGGACCCACCAATCGTCACGTTTTTTTTTTCTCTTTTACGAAAATGCCATGTCTGCATTCAATGATACAGTTTCTTTGTCTTCTCGTGGCTTTCGCACTGCCGGCTTCTAAGGAGGCTTCATCAGTATGATTCACAGGCATTTGCAGCAAGGAAACCACGGAGTTCATGCTTCGCTTTCATAAATTTCAAACTTCATTTCCCATCAGAAAAGGAAATACTTTGCAAGTTCTAAACATGATGGGCACCTGTGGGCACGAAGAATGCTATATTTCCACACCTCCGGTCCTCGAATTCATGCTCGAAGAATTCCCTCTCGTTATACCAAATGAGATCATTGATCGCTCGATTCCAAGATGTAAACTTTGCGACCTCATTGCCGCAAGTACACGAGAATCAACTGCAGTATATCCTCCTCCAACGTACTCCAGTCCCATTGAAGGCCTCCAGAATCACATTGCATCGGCGGAGCAGCTGATTGGGGAGGGCATCCGAAAGGAAGAGCTCGAAGCAACATTGCCGTCGATGAAACAAATATTGGCAGATGAGATCAGGGCTACAGAATTGAGGATGCTAGAGGTGTGGAAAGAGCATTGGGCGATTTGGGGACCTGGGGAAGGACCTGAGGTTCCAAATGAGTATCCAACGGAAGTAGTGCTTGAGGATGTCGTGGAAGAATACCCTAAGGATACAGGAGGAAAGAAACGAAAGGCTCCATTGAATATGAAGGGGAGAGCCCCTGGGAAGAGGGCCAGGAAAGCCTGATCGATGACAGATGCCGGTTGAAATTGGGGAGGTTATAATGAATGTTTCGAACGGTCTTCAGGTAATTTGTATACTTTGTACAGCAATCAATGCCAGACTTTACCATTACGTTATGCCTTCTCCTCACGATTTAGACTATTTGGACAATGAGACCGTGTTTACTTCACGAGTATTTGCAAAACAAGAAATCTGCCTTCCAAGGATATTGGCAAGTCACGTGGGTGGGCTGTGCAGCTTATGACGAAGCTTGACAACATTTCTAGGTCATCTCACTTTGCGCTCTGCAGTCCACCACCCAGTATGGCAGGCTTCCTACGCGGAAAGCAAGCTGGTATCCAAAATGACCTTTCTGCTGCAATACTTCCGGGCCTTTTTGCGCCAGATGATCAGGCTCGATTTGGTATAAACTCGCAGATTAGGTATGTTGAAGCTCGAGAACCCCGCCAAGCCCCTCGCTGACCATACTGCCACAACCAGCTGCTTAGCATACAACCCCGTACAATCCCTCCTCGCGATAGGGACGAATGAAAGCAGCTTTGGCAGCGGGCAAATCTACATCTTCGGTCAGAATCGCGTGCAAGTCGTCCTCCCGCTGCCCCGCCGAGCTTCAGTCAAGACCCTCCAATTCGTCTCCGACCGCCTCATAAGCCTCGACTCGAAGAACGAACTGATAATATGGGATCTGGCAACGGGAAAGAAGATTGCCAACTACTCGCCGCCGGGCGTAGTTATGGCGTTAGTGACTGATCCCATGCTGGACTGGGCGCTGATTGGGCTACAAAATGGAGAGGTTATTGCCTTTGACATCGACCGGGAGAAGCTGGCACCACTACGGCTACCAAATTTCTGGAGGGAGCGTAATCCAAGATCACGGATGCTGTCTATTGTTTCTATGCAATTACATCCGCGGGACATTGGCCAGCTCTTGATAGGTTATACCGAAGGTGCTTGTATCTACTCGTTCAAGCAGGCTAGACCGATCAAATACTTCGATTATGAGGTACCTGTTGGGGCACCTGGAGGTGATTCAGATCCTCTGGCGGCTGAGAAGGCACGAAAACCACGCCTGACAAGTGTCTTCTGGCATCCTACTGGAACATTTGTTGGCACAGCATATGATGATGCGAGTATGGTGTTTTGGGATCCCAAAGATGGTAGGATCGTAATGGCCAGAACTCTGACAGACTGCCATGTCGACAAGCCAGGAACGACATCAAATTCGTTTGGCAACACTCCAGGTACTTTCGCTATAAAAGAGCCGTTTGCAAGGATTGCATGGTGTTGCAAAGACAATCCTGATGATACCGGTATTCTGATTGCTGGTGGTGCACCGACTACACTCCCACAAAAAGGATTGACGTTTCTTGAACTAGGACCTACTCCAGTCTACGCAACATCAACTTGGCCTATCCTTACAGATCACTTCCAAACGAAAAAGCAACATTTTCTTCCTACTCCCGAAGGTGCCGAGATCGTGGACTTCTGCCTTGTTCCTCGTCAATCGCCGCATTTTGCTGGAGCACAAAACCCTATTGCTGTCATTGCTCTTTTGACCTCAGGAGAGCTTATAACGTTGAGCTTCCCTTCTGGATACCCCATTTCACCAACAAACCAACTACATCCTTCGGTCTGCTTTGTGCATCCGTTTGTTACATCAATAGCTGTCACACCGGTTGATAGAGGCAGGTGGCTAGGCATGACTGAAAACCGACAGCAAGGACCTCAGTTAGTAAAGGGTGGTGCAGAGGCTACACATCCTATGAAGAGATTTGAAGCTCGCAATATCATCCAGATGGCTCACGGTGACGGCACGGTCCGAATTTGGGATGCTGGACATGCCGATGAGCTTGAGAATAGCACTGTTCTGCAGGTCGATATCGCCAGAGCTCTTGCTCGATACAACGATGTCAATATTACAACTATGAGTATGGGAAGCAGTACTGGCGAATTTGCCGTTGGTACCACTGCTGGTGAGGTTGTCATTTATCGGTGGGGAGGTAACAAGCTATATGGTCGAGAAGCACCGCAAGCTGTGGAGACCGTGGCTGGTGGCATCACAGATATTTCTACTCGGGCGGAACCTCCTCTGAAAGAGGGCCTGCAACCTTTCGTCCTCTATGATATGGCACACGGTCCAATTACCGCACTCAAGATTTCCGATGTTGGGTTTGTTGGCATGGGTTCTGAAGGTGGAGTTTTCTCAATCATCGACCTCCGTGGCCCAGCCGTCATATTCAAGTCTACAATGTCCGATTTTGCCAAAGCAGATAAACGGAGCAGTTTCATAAAGAAAGGCAGCAGTTCAGCGCCAGGAAAGGATTGGCCTGTGGTCATCGAGTTTGGTGTTATGACATTAGAAGGGGACAACTACTCTAGTATTGCTTGCTTTGTTGGCACGAATATGGGCAAAGTTGCTACGTTCAAGATTCTCCCTCAGGCAAATGGTGGATATAGTGCTCAGTTTGCTGGTGTTACTGCACTTGCAGACAAGATTATCTCTATTGCGCCAATTGTGGCAGATACAGGAAAGCCTGCAGCTGCCACTGGACCCTCTGTCGCTGCACTTAGAGATGGCCGTCAGACTCATGGTACACTTGTAGTTGGTAAGCAGCAATGACCTCTATTACTCAAGAAAACACTAATTATTTTCAAGCCACTCAAACAGAAGTTCGAATCTTCAAACCAGCTACTGCTAAAGGTGCGCACAAGTCTTGGGACGATTTTCTGTGTGATGCAGCCACCGTCACAGAATTCGAAGACCGTGGCTTCGCACTGGTCGGGCTCTTCGGCGATGGCACAACAAGAGCCTATTCCCTTCCAGGCCTGAAAGAAATCGGCGTGTCTAGACTCAGCATGCTTGACAAAACCAGAACAACAAGCGCAAAAGTTACCTCATCTGGAGACATACTCGGCTGGACGGGCCCCTCGGAAATCGCCATGATCAGCGTCTGGGGCACCGGGCAATCCCTCCCCAAATCCCAAGACAAACTTTATAACCCACAAGCTATCGTACCTTCTCGCCCCACAATATCCAACCTACAATGGATCGCCGGAACACAATACGTCTCACCTACGGACCTGGATCTTCTGATTGGGGGTCCAGATCGGCCACCCAGTAAGAGGATGATGGCTGCGGCAGCAGAAGAGGATCGTCTGGCCAGACTCGGCTCCCCTGGTTCGTCGAGGATCCCGGGATCGCAGTCGACGGAGGGCTGGGGAGATTATATGACCAGGCAGCTGAATGAGAGGACGGAGAAACTGAATATTATGGGGGATAGCATGGATAAAGTGCAGGAGAATAGTGCTGGGTGGGCGGATGATGTGAATAAGTATATTTCGAAGCAAAAGCGGAATCTGGTTCTGGGGGGGATAACGGGGAAATGGTTCTAAGAGTTCATCCTGGCGTTCTATTGGGAAGGCGTTGGCATCTGTTTGGTACTTGGTGGGATGGATCATGAGAGATGAAAACTCACTGGGTGAGAATGGTATGCATGACCTTTTCACGATCCCTAAAGCTGCGCTGCAGCTGTTCAAAGTTGGTATCTTCGTGCTTTCCATTTGTGAAGTGACTTATGAGCTGTAGTAGCCGCGTCAGGGGTTTTTGAAAAATTTCCCCTTGCAATGCTCCTTCCTCCCTTTCTTTCAGAATCGTGCACGACCAAATCATACCACTTTGTTTCTATCAGCTTTACACTATTCATCCCGCTTTCAGTCTCTTCACATCGCTGTCTCGTTAACGCTTCGATCTACTCCTTGTCTTCACATACATTAATCAATTGTCATTATCGCCGTCTTCCCGCCAATACTACTGCACTCTCCCAAGCAGCTCCAGAATACCAGCCATCGCCTTCATGATGGGGGTCGCCAACTCCGCCAATGCTTTCCAGCAACCTCCCACCAACGGCGCTCAGCCCATCAGCAACACAGAACCCATCATCCATTCCTGGTATCTCATCAACCATATCAACAGCAGTTCCAACTCCAAAGGCGTGATCACCAATGGTTTCGACATCACACCCGACGAGTACTACGCCGCCAACCACCTCCTCATCGACCTCCTCTACAATCTCCGTAACCGAGGCCTTCGCGAAGGAAGCATCATGCTCTGGCCCGTCATCGAAAAGTTCGTAGCAGAGTGTCCCTTCTGGACTAAGAGAGAGACATCCTTTGGTACCAGGATCCCCGAGACTTGGAAGCGGAAATGCTTGGATGGCTGGATCGAGGAGATTTTCAGGATGATGGCGGTGAAGAAATTCCCCGTTCCGGTGCCGCATCCAAGACGTGTTGTGAAGGGGGCACAAGAAGCAAAGGTACCAGGTCCGGAGTTGGCGCCGATAGGACGACCGGATAATGGTTGTGAGGACTGTGTGGCGATGAGATGCCCTGGTCATGGGAAGATGTTGATGGAGCCGCCCTTCGTGAGGATTATGCCTTGATCGATGGCTTGTTGGAGTTACTCTTTGTGGCGATGGTTCAGTACCGCTCGTTTTTTATGTATGTGTGCAGTGTTTTAAGGTTAAGACAAATAGCGAAGCTTGGATGATGCTGCTAGCTTCCGATACCACGGAGGGACCACGATAAATATGCCGGTTATGAAGAGGGGTGGCAACAGGGGATAATGAAGAGGAGTCAGATCATTCTTTCGCAGCTTTGTGCATAGGCACAAGAATGCCAAAAAAAACAAACACGGCTAATTGAAGACCATGGATGGCTTGGAATTGTGGCTGGTCATGGCTGCTGAAGCTAGGAATTCATGAATAGATCTTACTTGGAAATCTCTCCTCGACTTTCAATCTCTACTTTCTTATTCCTAATTGGTTAGAAGTATAATGGCCACTTCTTGGGGGTGGGGTATTGATCGAGTAACTCACCCCTCCTTCTTGCAAAGACATTCTTCTGGCATCACAATCACGGTGTTTTCTTTCAGTCGATAAAGTAAATCGCTAGTGCCATCTCACCGTTCAACGAGGGAGCTTGATTGTATACCTATTTTCCCTGCGCCGCTTTGTGTACGTGCTTGTGTTGGAATTGGGAAAGTCAGGCATTGAAAATGTTTTAGTTACGAACAAAATCTACAGTCTACACTTGATAAACATTGCTTCATCACTATAATTTCGCAAAATAGTCAGGGAGATGACTTTGCTTCTCATTAGGTGATGCCTATTAGTGCTTCAGTGTATTTGAAATTTGAAAAAACACAGTCGTCTTTCCTAGCGGACGTTTCATCAATGGAGCGCCAATGTTTTCACCTCGTCATCAACCACTATTGAGCCTACTGCGCTGATATTGCTCATACATAGAGTCGATACTTGCTACAACGAACTTTCGATTGGGTTTCCTGGCTCCGAAACTCAAAAAAACCAAAAAGTTAGTTTGCGAAAGGAAAGAAAACGTTTGAAAAGGTATTGTAACGCAGCATTGATCACGCATTGGTGGCACAGCAAACGCCGAGTATGGGAAAATCAAGTACAAAAAGCAAAAGAACAAAGGCACTTCCTTGCATAAGAATGTACTCCGAGTCTCTATAAGTCTTGAAATACCATCGCACCAAGAATTGGACCGACCCTCACATCCCTCTGATAGAGAAGATCGAAAGGATTCGGAGAAACACTTTGCCCCTATATTTGGATCTGGGTTTCATCACGCTAGAAGCCTTCAGCTTCCACAATCTCACCATATTTGGCCTAGTCAGCGGGCTACAAACCCTGTTACGGGTCGTCACCGCCCTGCCGCTACGGGCGGTTAGGCTGACACTTCGTTCCGCTGAGCCTATGGGAGCACTGTGACCCCGCCCAGCTGAAAAAAAGCGGGCGTAGATCTCATTTCGCCCCAGCTCGCGTGAGCCTCTTTTCACTTCACACATGAGGACGAGGCTGACTCTTCTTTTCTGTTCTCTCACCATGAAGCTGTTGGGAAACAGAGCGCGTACGCTAGCCATCAAGTTTGTGGCAGCGATACCAGGCTCTGACTGTTTCAGAGGATGAAGATAAATTCTGGACCAGGCTCCGCTGATTGAGACATGGACTCTCCTGAGCCAACAGACTTCGCATGGGTCGCTGATCTTCAGAAATGTAAGTTACTCTTCACTCTGTTTACCGAACTGTGTTGGGGAATTTCCAATATCTTATAATTCTGTAGCGCAGTCGTTTACAACATGTCTGGCGGATCATCCAGCCAAAACGACAGACTTTGGGTGTGACGGCTACACTGCATCTCTGAGCGATTACCACGAACTTCTTCAACTTACAGCGCCGGATGACTATTGTGGAATTGTATATGTCAGAGGTCTGTTTCAAAACACGCCAGATGCGATTCTAGCAAGAGCTCAGAGAACGGATTCGTCCGGGCTCACAGGCTCCTTTGGCGTTCAAATACACCCTGATTCTCAATTTGAACTCGGCGAAAAACAGGCACAGGGATTGATCAATTTCAGGTGGCCATATATCCAATATGATCTGAAAAAGAAGGTTGGTTTTCAAGATGGAAATAGTGGCACTTATGAAGAGATATCATTTGTGAAAGATCGGACTTTATTCCAAGTTGCACGGATCAAGTGGGGAAGAGGAAGTTCACTGAGCGACTTCAACTCGACGAACACTTCGGAAAGAGAAACCATCAAATTAAAAAGTGGAGGGAAAATCCAGTTCGGCTGTCCCTGCTCAAATGGAGGACCTCCAATCATCGACTCTTTTCAAGCACGTTTTTCGAGGCATCAACTCAGCTATCTCAGTGAAATGTACCAGAAGCGTTTGGACATTCAAATGTTTGTGGATAATATTCCACAAGATCTGGGAGATGTACAGTTGACCTCTGGTTCTACGCACAAAATTCCGCTTGCAGACCTTTCGAGAGCGCATGACATTGACATCAATATTGGCAAGCCGGTAGTTATTGTATCCACGTATACCTTACAAGACGGCGCCACTTTCGGTCCACCTAGTCTTTCTGAACTAAATGGGAAGTATTTTGAAGATATTGAGGACTATTTGGGAACATCTGGTACATCCCTTAATATGACGGACAGATTGTGGACTGCCCTTTGTTCGACGAACTATGAGTCGAGTGAGGCCGTCGAATTCTGCGTTGTTGGAAGATCCGTTGAGCAGATTCTTTGCGTTTCTTCTGTACCTGTACCGGCTCGCTCTCAAGGCACTGCTTCTATAGCAGGCGGAATATCGACTCAATCAACAGAGGTCTCCGCAAAGGAAGCACCAATTGCCCTCATTCGAAATATAATCACTTCTCAATACGTCGATGTTCAGAGCAGTTTGTAAGATTTTACCATTCCTCCTCGCTGCATGCTTCTGACAATAAGTGCACAGTTGGCAAGTTCGCTTACTCGTAAAGACACATGAATTCATCCGCACGAGATACTTCGAACCCGACTTACTTGAATCACTCTGTCCTCTAGATGAGATGAGAGCATCTTATCTGGCAAAATTGAGGCGACAGATTCGCGCTATTCTAACTTGGCTTATTGAGACAGACCTCAGGCCTCGACAGCTGCTACTTCCCTTGAAAATCGAACTAGACTCCGAGACTGCCCAATCGCATATTTCGTCAACAAGGATGCAACACTGTAGAGAACAGAGAGAGTCCGTCAATGTTGATCGATCCTATAATCAGGCCTGCTTTGCATCTCTAGCTGTATGGTACGTCATGAAGTATTGCCCACAAGCAATTACAGAGGAACTTAAATCCGAAATACTTTCGCCGCAACTCAACAAAGCGTACACATCGGTCGAAAAGAGGAGGACTCGTGGACAAGAAGACCCCACCCCAAAGAATGACGTTCTGCAATGGTTTCATCTGTGTTGTCTAGTTCTGATACTGCGTGTGCCTGTGGGGAAAGACCCTGACGGATACGGAGCAGCAGGGCTGGAAAAAGAAACCGTAACAAAATCGCTACTCAAATTTCAGAAGTACGTGACGAGGCTAAAGACCAATCAAAATCAACCATACTCATTAGAACATGAAGAAATGGACCGTCTTCTCCTCCTAGGAGAAGAGCTTGGGTTGGATACATTGCAAACTCCCTATACGGCGAGCCTCGCTCAAGCAAGAGCGAAGCAAACCCGAGCAAGAATTGTCGACAGAGAGCGAAGTACAAGATTTAATCCGGGGCCTAAGGCGTGGAAGTCGTCGAGGATAACCTCGACAGGGCCATGGGAACTATCATTCCTCAACCACCACAGCTATTTACGCATCACAGAAGGGGAGAATATTCGAGCGAGCAGAGATAGATGTTTTGACTTTGTGCTTTCAGACTATACCTTCATGACTTCGTGGGACCGTGCAGACTTCAATGTGCTTGGGTCGTGGTGGGATCTTGAGCCTCTGAGTGTCTTCTCTGCTACGATTCTCGATCTCAAAACCGAAGGTAGTGGTGTTTGCTAGATTAGAAGAGTGTCAAATTAACTGGATGTCAGGAAAGCTCAAGTCTGCTAAGTCAGAATTAGCTGTCGAAAAGCTTGCCCAATCGACTCAAGACTTTCCTTCAGGGACCGCTGAACAACCGTTAGCTAGAGAAAAGGCCGAAGAGGATCCCATCCGTGATATTATCTCTCGAATGAAGCAGACATTCGGGCCCACAGGCGACAGAAGCATGGAATCTCAGAGCAAATATTTTGACTGGATAAGTTGCCATCCAGGACCTACGTTCCATCCGGTACGTTGAATGTGATCTGACATTTGGGCTTGGAACTAAACAGCTAATCTTCGACTAGAGATACCAAGTACAATCTCTAGAGAACAGTACTCGTGCAATACAGACAAAATTTATCCCCCTGCGAAAAGAACTCTACGTGTATCTTGAAGACAAAGGTGAGATCGACAGGGACGAGTACGGAAATGTCACAACTCCAGACTGGAATATGGATAATATTGAGAGGCATGTTGTGCCTGAGGATCTTCGATACTTCAGTGCTTTCGATTTCTCTTTGAGTTCCGAATTCGAGTTTACTCTGATAGCGGTAACCCTCCACGATTTTGTGGCATCTCTGAAACGGGCTGGTCAGCCTGTGGCTGTAACACGTACAGGGACAATCATGGATGAGATGGCTCGACGTTTCAAATCTCCAAAGTCGTACACTGCTGGACAGCTAGAACAGTATCAGGGGAAATTATTCAGCATCCTGAACAAAAGAGCAAGTTTCCGACCATCCAATTTCGTTCACGAAGCAACGTTTACTAACCGCAAGCAGCTTGTTGACCTCGGAACAAAGCACCGAATACTGTAAGCTACTCAAAAAGGAGCTGATATATGCCCCCCTTAGCTAACTTCCAAAGCTTCGCTCAGAAATGCTGTCCTTCGATAGTCAAAGGGTTCGTGTATCTCTGGCACCCCGACGCCCTCGATACCTTCGATGACTACTTCGGCGCTACCTCGCGCTTTCAAGAGCGAAGAGAAACGGTTTGGACGACCACAATTACCATATCACATTGGTGTGTTGGGTCCAACAGTGACAAAGACCCCGCACAATTTCAAGAGACTAGGAAGAATGGCGACTTCCCACCTGCAGGAATTGCAGCTTTAGGCGGAGATACATATTCTAGTCGGACGACCACAGGTGAGGCAGCGACTTACATCATGGAAGAACGTTCCTCGTCATTGGTCATAACCGGTGATCCGTCTGGATACTTTTGGATTTGCTCAATTTGGTCTTCATTGACGGAACACGAATCAGTATCGGTACTTATCCAATCTCTACCGCAAGTGCTTCAATCATTTATCAACCAGCAAGTGAGCGGACGATGTCTGGTGTTCCTGATCCTACTTGGGCATTTCTCGGAGAAGCTCGCTGAGGAATATGAATCAATCCTAAAGCGCTTGGATACTATCGTTGAACTTGGAGTTAGTTCACTTTACTATTGATATCCAGGCTTGTTTAATGCTGATACATAATCTAGGATAGAGTCTTGCTTCAAGGACTAGAATGGGGCACAACCAAAGCGGTCGACAAACTGAAGAAAATGCTCTGGGGCCTGGAAGCCCTCCGTGTATTCGACGACAGATTATCAGCCTCATTATCTCAAATCCAAAAGGCACGAGAAGCAATGGAACGTACCATCAAGCAGGTACGTATCCCGATTTCAGCCTCTATTCAACCCCTATTTGCTAACACGTGATTCAGGGGTCAGGTGAGCTCCACGTTGACCTACTTCAAGAATACCTCAACGTTCTAGAGGAATTCGAGAAACGATACGGAATGTTGTCGGATGTTCAGATCAGGACACAGTTAAAAATTCGACAAGTGACCGGTCTTCGAGACGGAGTTCGTTCCTCCCACTTCACCCCTCTGAGTGCAGAAAACTAATATCGAGATAGATCTCAGCAGTAACAAATGTATTAGACAACCGCACAACTATCAAGCAAGGGAATAACATCCGGATCCTGACCTACATCACGATCGCCTACCTGCCCCTCGGCTTCGTCTCAGGCTTGTTCTCGATAAACCATGCTAGTTTCATGGATAATGCGTCGAATGCGTTGTATGCGGTGCTGACGGTTGTTTTTGTTGTGGGCACGTATGGATTGGCGTTGAGTTTGGAGACGATTATTGAGCAGTGGGTGAATTTTAGGGATGGGGAGTGGAGACCTAAAAGGATGAGGGGCAGAAAGGAGGTAGTTGAGCTCCCTTCTTAGCGTGTGAAAGAGGAGGGCGAGAGTGCTGGCTGAGAGTATATATATGGACTTGAGAAGTAGGTGTTCTCATATGATGGCCAGAGCCGAATAAGGAGAATTGGATAAGGTTGATCCGTAGACTTGGTCAGCAAGAAAGAGAGCATATCCCCAGAGCATAAGTTGGGGTAAGGGATAAGTGGATGCACCTTGCTAGATTCACAATCGATAAAAGGGACGGAAGCCTCTAAATCACGTTGGATATTATCATGCATCATCCTATTCCACCTGGTATCAAATGCTTCGAAAGGCCGTCAAGTCATCTTACACCCAAATACAGCTATATACCGTTCATACATTATGTTCAGCGCTCTTCTTCCTCCCGCCAGTCAACTTATCGAACCACGAACTTTTACTCACTGTCACACTTTCCGCCGACGTAGCACGTTCAAGTGTTTGTGCAGTTGTCTTCGCCCGCGTCGAGTTCGCAGATTCACCTTCACTAACCTGCACGAGCTCGATACCCGATTCCCTTTGAG
Organism: Stipitochalara longipes BDJ; assembly: GCA_009732865.1. Lineage (NCBI taxonomy): Eukaryota > Fungi > Ascomycota > Leotiomycetes > Helotiales > Hamatocanthoscyphaceae > Stipitochalara > Stipitochalara longipes. Next base: position 1,769,824 of record ML769340.1, read on the forward strand.
GCAGAGCATTCCCAGCCGAAGAGTTCAGCCTTCCTGTGCGTAATGTTGTCATTGATGCTGAGGAGTCGTGCCGTCCTTTGAAGTCAGAGGCTCTACGGCCACGGCTAGGTTCTGAAGCAGAGAGAGACCTTCGCCTTGTACTTGGATGTTCTGATGCTGTTAGCACAGCGTCGTGCTTCTTGGATTGTGTCCCTTACCTTCGCTTTTCATGCTTGTGTCGTCGGTGTGGGTTGACCGCCAGAAAATGATCCAGTCGAGGAGTTGATGCCATTTTCCTCGCCAGAATTCCATGCCGGAATTCGTGTTCAAAGAACCAACTAAATATCTGATGATTAGCTTTTCGGTAGATCATCATGTCTCGTGTTGTTTGCGAATAAGCGGTTATGAAGGTGAGGACTTCGGGGATCGAAATCTTTCACTTACTCAGGAGAAAGAATGGGATGCACACCGTGGCCATTGTTATACCGAACCATTTGAAGAAATGCTCAGGAGGTATATTAGACATTCCAAATACAGACTGTTCTGCGTTAGAAACGTTTTGGGGACAAGGGGCCCAAGCGGGCTGGAACTTCGAGTATGAGAGACTAAAGAGTACTGACCGTGACAAAAGTCAAAGGAAGGAAGAAAATGCTGACCTGTGACAAGGATTAGTATTTCACATCCGCGAGTGTGGGGTGACATACTAGTGTCAACAGCTTGATATTATGGCCTTGTAAGATGGTTACTTCCGACAACTCCACACTCTTTCTGCTCTCTAAGACGCTTGTTCCACTGAAAAGCTGGTCCCGAAGCGTGCGAATTTCTTTTCGGCCCTCATCAATCTCGTCGTACAGACTATCCAGTTCCTTGATAATTTTCTCAAACTTTTCCTTGAGTTTCAGCATCCGCTCTTTCCAGTGAACATTGCGACTCGAAGTTTCGTCCAGACGGGGGAACAGAGTCCTATGTTTCCCCTCCCAGACCTCTTCTTTGAAAGTCTTTTTGTATGAATCAATGATGGCTTTTATACCATCTCTAATAACCCCGAGAGTTTGATAGCCCCAAAAGTATCGTCGAGAGTAGGTAAAATATTTGTCCTCGAAGAGGAGTTTGTCTCGAAGCTCTCCGTCGAACATCAAGTCTGCTGGTGGAATCACAAGCTTGCTGATCTTCTTGTATAAATCACTGAATCTGTTTTCAGCATCTTGAAATTCGGCAAGAAGCGTGTTCATGAAGGCCTCCGGACCGTTCACGTAATGTTTAGTTGAGTCGTGAACTTCCAAGCTGTGTTTATGGTCTGGATAGCATTGGATGTTGAGTACATGCCACTGTCAGACAATTAGTACCACAACCACCGATGAACAAGGTGCTGGAGAGAAAGGTACGAACCGGTGCCCACGGATCATAGACATTACCGTGATCCGTGTGTTCCTTTCTCGCCTTCCTGGTGTTATTCCGTAGTCTTTTTACGGGATCTCCAGACAACGATAGCGCCACGACGGAGCAACATCTAGAAATAGGGATATGGTCATGCGGCCGATTTTGTAACCTCTCTGCAGTATCTGATTGCTGCCACGGCATAGGCTGAAGACCTTCTCCAACTATGGTGAAGTAGTCGAATTTAAAGACGAAAGAACGTTGAATTCGCTTTTCATGAGAAAAATTCCGGTTCAGAGCATATGCCTTCGAATTAGTGTTAGAGGTGACGGTGCTAATGAATTCAATGTTGGAACCTTACATGAGTTGTACCTTCTGTTACTAAAAGTTCGAAAAGTTCGTCCATTTCGAAATCTTGATTCATGGTGAGGTGCAAGGCACCGAGGATGATCGGGGATGGTTCGCGGACAATGGTGATCCTTCCAACTGCAGGCTGTTGACTTTCGGGGTCCGAGTTCAAATTCTGTCTATACTTAGCTTCATAAAGAACATTAAGTATGATGCCACGTCTCACTTGAATGGCTTGCCATATCGCTGAATCAATTGAACTCCCTTTCTCAACGACTTCGCTTCTCGACAATGGTGCCCCATCTGTGCCCACATCGAATACAGAGTAATGGGAGTCATGCCATAGCTCATCCAAAGGATACTCCCGAATCAACTTCGGGTGGATCGGGTCTAGGAGTTTTCCATTATCGACCACCGTTGCCAACAGTTCTTCCCCATGTTTGTTGAAAGTGTATGTCTTCAAATGCTTCTTCAAGTCTTCGTGGTCGAAGGTATAGGAAGGTAGAGGTTTCTGCACGTAGAATTCCTCTTCAATGTCGGACTCTTCGCTCTCGCCAGTTATGACTGAGCTCCCAAGTGTGACAGGTCTGCCGTCTGCATCTTTTGGACGATCAACCTTCGCAATCCAATCCGCAGGTCGTTCGATCTTAGTGTCTTGCGTTGACCGTCTCCGCTTCTTCGCTGACTTCGTGCTTGAACCTCCCGCCGTACCTGGAGTGGAGCTGCTGTTAGGTGTTGGTTGTGCAAGAGCCTCGTGGGCTTCGCGGAGTGTTCGGAGATAGGCTTGATGTTGTTCCTCGAGTCTGCGGAACAGCTCTTCAACGTTTGATCTCGTTGCCATGGCCATCCGAAGTCGTACAATCGAGTGATATGAGGCAAAGAGAGAGGCACAACATTTTTATCGAGAACGGGAGCTCGTAGAAGGTGGGCTACGCCCACTTCTTTATTTAGCAGTCAGCGCGAGGAGCCGCGAGGCTCGGGGCGGCGTCCCCAGAATGATCATGCACCTTTCAGCTCGCCCCCAACCTCCCTGGCGGCGCAAGGCTGGCGCCTATCAAGGGCGAGCTTTGTGAATAACCCGGGCATGATGGCCTGTAAAGTTGTCATGGGTCATATTATCCGTCTTGGCTGCCAACCTCTTCAGCAATATGCGACGAGAAGGAGGCTTGTTGTGCGGGTCGAATTATTCTCTTCCGTCGGTGGGAGTTGTGGAGCTCGTGGGCGCTGCAGATCTTGAGGCTGCACAGGCACAGGTAGGGGACCCTTGTACCTAACAGCACGTGATTAAGTACCCCGCGTTTCACCCCCCTTTTCTTCTCGTATAAAGCGAATACCGTTTGAAATCCTCTACTTGATGCTAGATAGAAGGTCTGGCACATTGTCATCACTGAACTCGATCAGTGATCAGCTAGAACACCGTCAAGGTGGTTTATTTTTGAAGATGAAGTTTATAATTCAGGAAAAACCAATACCCAGTCTCAGTCAAGTCTGCTTTGCAAAAATTGATCATCCTTTCATCTCTGAAAAATAATACTAAAGAGAGCATAGTAGAACTTTCTTTCGTCATTTTGATAATGTATTTGATTTGAATTCGGATTGAAGGAAACCTCATCCTCCGACTTGCATTTCTCCTCTCATCCAGACCTCTAACTCCAGTCACCATCGATAAATATCGTCTTCTGGTTCCCAGTCTTCAAGTACGTTTATGTTCCTTTCTCTGGTCTGCCTTTTTCGAAAATCTAATAAACATAACCAATCCATGGGGGTGGACCATGTCCAGCAGTTTGGGCATTCTTCACATTTATCGTGCCAGCAGCATGGGCAGGCGGTGTCACTGTGAGAATTCTCTTCTCCACACTGTTTCATGTCAGCTTAAATGTTTTGTTTTGGTTATTGGGAGATTGTAACTTACTTCACAACATGTCGAAGACTCGCAGTTCATAATCATAAGTTCAGAAGTTCGTCTAGCGCAATACTTAGGCGAAACTTGATTATCCTCTTCGAGTGACGATGTACTGCTTAGACGTTGCTATTCAATTGAGATTGAAATGTTAGAGAAACTGTTAAAATTATATATTATCTTGGGTAGAAAGAAAAGATGTTTTGTAATATACAAGACTTTGGAAGTGGGAACAGCCCAATCATTCTCATTATTCACTCACTTTGACGCAACTTCTGAATCTTATTTCTGAACGCCATCAGGGGTCAAAGTACATCGCTCTCATTTTGACTCTAGATAACCGTCAACCATGCACCTAATATCCTCTATATTAGTCCTGAATCTTCATTCCAAGCCTCATGATCCCATTTATCTCAGCCAACGTCCAACCAGCATGGCAAATCTTCCACCGACAGTCCTACAATCCCAACACTTATAGTGCAAGCATCTCGTGCACATTGCAGCATCTCCGTGGTTTAGTTTGTCACACTTTTTGAGTTAGAAAATGGGCATTAAGATATAAGTTTGGGTAGTTACACGACAGCATTCCCAAGAGCCACCCATAAAGGCTACAAATTCCACCTAGTTGCCAAACCTTTTCTTGGCGTGGCTCGCGACTTGACGTAAATTGTGTATTCTAGAGTCCAAGTCTCAAATTCTGGACGTGACGGCAATGAGCAGAGGTAGGCTGATCAAAGGAGGCTTAGAGTAGTTGACGTACAGATGTATTCCGTCAAGACAAAGTTCGAGTATTTATCAACAGATATGTCTGTAAACGAGATTTTTGCATTCAACGTGTATCATGATATAAGATATGAGTCGAACATCAAATCTTCGAGTTGAAAATGCGGACTTATCGCTGACATGTGATTAATCACCCGAGCCGGTGAAAATAGTTCACAGCCAGGCTTCCCGAGGCACTCAGCCGTGAAAAAATGCAAGTACCCGAATTCCCGATTTTCATGCAGCCTTCCAACATCTAAGGCCTATCGCGATCGAGAAAAGCTGTCTTTTATTGACGTCCTGTTCTAATAGGTGCCAAATATGAGACTCTCAGCTTGAGGTCGTTCTGTTTGATACAGAAGTAACTAATCCAGTGGATAGCCTCCATAAATGGAACTATTGCCGTAAGGATACTTCTTCCCCAGCTTCGACCTGTCTTTAGTACAACCAATCGAGAAGATATGGCCACCAGCATTTGATATTCCTTATGTGGCTGGACTGCAAACCCAAGTGTCTTGAGAAACTGGTTTGTTGTAAACGGCTGCGGAGTGGATATGTGCCGTGTATCTGGCTGGTTCTACCAGAGAGGTGCTTCGGAGGCTTTATTCTCTTTTCTGAATATTTATGGGGACTCCATGATATTGTCTCCCAAGATAAAAAGACTCTTGCCTGTTTAACGGACTTTCAAGCCTTGCTCTTCATCGTGATAGATGCAGGGCTCGTTATAATTGAAAGCTAGTGTTTGAGAGATACCCTACTAGAAATCGGTTTACTTCGGTGAAGTGCTTCAATTTTTACGGCATCTTGGAATCCAACTATTCCTGTGCCGACTACATTGAGGATTGTACACCAGCAAGCCCAAAACGCCGCGAATAATCCAATATGCAATTTCCTCGTCCTTTAAGCACGAACCAAAAATCTAGGTCTCTCTGACTTTGGTTGCGGAGATACTCTTGAGAAAGTCCCCTTCTTCGAACCCAACGTATTTCCACAGTTCAAACAAACCGCATCGTCTGCTGAGTTAAAGGTACCACATTCATCCTTACAACAAGATTAGCCAGCTTAACTTTCAAGAGAGTTGAAGAAATTTACTTCTCGGTCATCGATATTGTTGATGCATTTCCAGCATCCTGTCTTGGCCGCTTTGACTGACTGGGATGCTGCTTGTTTTGAAAGGTTGCTACCCATGGTGGTGATCAGCAGACTTGGTTGTGAGAGTTTATTGAGAGAATGATTAAATTAAACGGAAGTTTAAGGGAGGCTGAAGATAGGAAATTGCAAGGCAGATTTTATTTTAATGTATTCAGAATGGCTCTGTTGGAGAAGTCTTTTCTCGATATGGTGACCGATGAATTGGCGTGAAGGAGCAGTGAAGACGTCGACTACACATACAGTCAAAATAAGCTCACCAAACACAGTTGATCATTCTGAAAGTTGCGTTGTCATCGTCCTTCCATGACTCCGCCTACCACCTCCCAATCACTTTCGAGGTCGTGGTGACTCTGCTTGGTGACTTGGACATGGCTCATTACACCTGAGACACTATGGTGTATTTTCGGGATTTAATCGGAGACAAACAAGGTTTTGAGTTATATCCTGCCTTATTAGTGTGCGAGAGCTAGATCGATGAGAAAGCCTTATCTATAGTAAGTGGAGTTTGTGCATTGCCAAGGACTGTTGGTATCAGTCGCCGTAGCCGAAACTTTGGGACTTCTTGACTTCTCTGCTTTAGAAGTTTTGTTGCCCATAGTGATAAATAGAGAAGCAAGTTGCAGTCAGGGTTAATATGAAAAAGACCAATGTGCACACCTCTGAATGTTAAATTGACTGTTGGTACTGTTCAGATGTATTTGAGCAGAAATTTGACTGGAGGAAGAGAAAATTTATATTGAAACAAAAAAATTAATTGGTTGGAATGAATCACTCCAAACCTTAGTTTGATTGTTAATATGCTTTCTCAAAAATGTAGAATCTATAAATTTGACTCAACGAAGGTTACAGCCTAAATTTCTTGAGATACTTTCGTTGCAACTGCCTCGGATCGGTATTCATGTGCAGAGTTTGTACATCGCTATTCTAAATGAATCTCAAGTGAAGGATGATAATATGCGATTAATTGTTGTACATTCATGTAACTTTACTTCTTATCCCTAACATTTTATGTAACCGTCCACCAGCTCATCGTTTCCTTTTCACCCTTCCCTGAACCGCCTTTCCCTTCCTTAATTGTTCCTTATCAGCTTTCGAAAGCGGTTCATAGGTTCCTAGCCATCTTAATAAAAGCTCAAAATCATGTCTTCACTCCAAATTACTAACCTGACAAGCCGTAATCCCCTTTTTGCCAGCAAGGAGCATCTAAGTTGAAGCCGGGCAAGCCGGGCTTCGATTCCTTGCACTGGTGACAGCTCATCGTGCCCTCTTTATTCTTAGTTCCGCCATGAATCTTTACAAAAAGTTAATCGGGTGACATTGGAAGTCATTATTTGTACCTCACCTTGCACTTTTCACTCATGCAGTGCCATTCATCAAGCTTTGGAGGGCCTCGAGGGTCAATTGGTGTTACCCAGTCTTTGTGCTTTTCGTGACCCTTCTCTGTTTTCGATGGTCCGCTCCCCATGATAGACTCTGGGAATGTCGGTGTTATGAGTGTGCCGTGACTCCAGATAGTTGGTTTCTGTAGCTCTTTTGGTCTTGAAAGATTGTGATACTGTAACTGAAAAGCTTGATGAAAACCGCAAAAGGTTTCTGAGGGAATTTTGATGTCCAACATGCATTTATAGAGTGCAAAATACTGTGAATCAATATGAAAAAATCAAATTTCACCAGAGGCTCCTCTGAAACTGATTAACCATACCCAACAAAATCATATGTTAGACTGATGTGATTCATTTCCAGTTTCCAATCCTCAAACGTAGAGTAGTTTGAAAGACCGACTTTGGGTGGAATTCCCAATACATGATTATACAGTGGCCTTTTACTTCATCTCTGCCACAGCATCGAAGGCTATAATAAAAGGATTGAACTTCTTCTCAAGATTCCCTCACATCATCCAACGTCTAGATGTTAAGCGAGCCCCTTTACCCCGCTGATCTACAACAACACCAAGCCTGAGTACCGTCAAAGTTCCAATGCACACCACCTACTACTCTTGAACCAAAGATGAAATAAATTTTCAAGCACTTGAGCATAAATTGTTCCTATAAAGTCTAGAAAATACCCCTTATTACATACATTGGACTTAGCAAAGTGTGCTTGGACACCTGGGAAGAAAATTGCGGAGAAATGCATCACGCACAACTTCTTCCCAACCACAACCACAATAGACAAAATATCAGGTCTGAAAAGAAACACCATGCATTAAACTGCTTGCTCACAGAGGCATCCAAGGAATCATCTCGAATGGCTATTAGCCGACCCATTAGCATCCCCTCTACTAAACCCGACCATGAACTCACCAAATAATCCCCCACCATAAATACTGGGCAGCTCTCACATCTTGTGTGTCCACAAGATTTGGATGTTTCGTCTTCTGGCTCGTTATACTCTCCGCAGCTTTCCTATTCTTTTGTAAGCACAAATTTCAGGGAAAAGGGAAAGGGGAAGTTGCCGTATAGGGAAAGGGGAAGTTGCCGTATATGGAAAGTTCGTGACACCGCAGCAGTTCCATGCGCGCTTGATTAATGTAGCCCTTTTATTTTCCTTCTGCTTCTTATCTTCATTATTGGCGGTCTCCTCAGTGGATGCAGATTCTTCGACTATTTTTGACGGCTGTGGTCCCATTTTGAAGGAGTTAGAGTGCTGAATTTGCCGGGAATAGGAATAGGGAGAAGTGGTTTGATGTTCTGTGGGGAAAATTGGAGTTAGATATAGAGCGGCATATACTTCACTGAATGATTTAGGACATATAATTATTCAAAATTTTGCAAAGCTTGGAAGGTGTTTAGAAGGGATTATAATTGATTGTTCAAGTGATTTTTCGAATATTCAGAAATACAAAACCATTGTGATTAAAAGTTGTACTAAATTTCAAGGGGTTTTTGTAAATTTACAACACCATTGATTCATTCAATTCATCAAAGCCGTAATAATTTACCAGAAAGAGGAATCCCTACCAAGTGAGGTCCATTAATACCGTCTATTACTCTTTATCAACATGTTAACGTAGCACAAAGGCAGTGAATTATTCAAGTCATAAGGATTCCGGACATGAACACTTGTTGTCAAGCCTATCTTGCTACTTTCTCCCATTACTCTTGTGCCAGACCCTGCGATTTCCCTCGTTCACAGGTAAGATTACAACCCATCATCGTTCTGGAATAATGAATTGATCGTGGTATGTTTTTAACCATTCCACAAGCTAATAGTATTGTTATCGAATAAGACGAATCGAGCTTTGACCGGACGATCTTTGGAAATTTTCTGCTTATAGTGCAGAGATTCGACTGCTGATTAATAGTTAGGTCGTATTTGACAGCAAAGGACAACATAGACCTTATGGAGTACTAAAAGGCCTTGGGATTTGGCATTGCGTCTTGCTTGCTGGCTGAATCTTTGTCGAAGTCGATGGCAGGGACATCACCGCCTCTTCCAGCATTCTCATCATCTTTCGGTGGGGGTAAGCATGTCCGCTATCGGATAATCGTTGCCTTCATCACCTTCCTTGTTTTCCAGGTTTCAGGTGCATCATAAACCTCATTTCGGCGTACGCTTGAACCGAACACTCCTGGAGCAAAGCCACGATATCGGTGGCATTTATCCTTGCTTAGTGTTCAAGACTGGGCAAAGAGGATTGGTTTGTTCTTTGTCCGTGCCAAGCTTATTTGGAAGAAGCGGAGGTGATTGAGGATGGGAGCAGGAAATTTAAAGACTCGAATCGAGTACCAAGGTTGAGGGGGAAATGCAAGCATACCATATCCGCACATGTAAATCTGCCAAATTAAACTTGGGGGTTCGCTGGCAGGAAATATTGACGGATGAAACCTCTCACAGCTTGCAAACACTTTACTCCAAGGTTGGACAAGTGCGGACTTGACACTCGTTTTGGTCTTTTTTCGAGTCACGACAGATCAAGCTACAAGAAAACTTGCTCTTTCATTCATCATTTATTCTCATGTAACTATTGCTGCGCTTCCATAAACCATTATTGAAACTCCTCAAACAATGAAATCTAGAGACAGGAAGGATTGCCATGGGGTATCGGGAATTTAGTGAGCCATGACCTCGTCGACGTGATGGTCAAGACCATTTGTACCATTTGGCTTCTCGACACCATCAACCTCCATGGCATCATCGCCCTCGCCTTCACCCTCAACTTCTTCTTCCTCGAGCTCTTCGTCCTCGCTTCCACTGCTATCGGCCTCAAGATCCTCGCTGCCGTCGTCAGACTCCTCGCCAGCGACGATGGCACCTTCGCCTTCCGCGCCAGCCATCTCAGCATCCTGAACCATAGCGTCGGGCGCAGCCTCGCCACCTTCTTCAATCTCCTCTTCTTCCTCCTCGGCTTCCTCAGCTCCATATTGGTCACCGTCGGCAGTCAGGTCAGCCTCAGGCTGCTCGGGAGGGAATTCCGGTGGAGCAGAAGCTTCAGAATCCCTGTAAATTAAAAGTTAGCAGATGACTCATTGTGATGCCTGGAGTACTCACCACTTGATGGCAAACCGGGTGACTCTTGGCTTCTCTGCCAGCACGTTTCGTCGAACCTTCTCAAGGATGGGCTTTGCTGGGGGATCGGCGTTGAGCTCCTCAGAGTCATACTCGTTGTTGACATAGTAGCCAACTCGCACGAATTCTCGACTGTCGTAGGCACATGTAAGAAGGATGACGGTGACACCGAGAATCTCAGCGTCTGGAATTCTGCTGGTGTCCGGTGGGTCGGCCTCAAAGATGAACTTGTTGACACCGACGGGTATGGGGCCCACGAGGAGAGAGTCGAGCTCTTGATCGTGTTCATCTCTGAAGTTAATTAGTAAATATTTTGTGCAGGAAAGAAGGAAAACTTTACGAGGTAGCAGATCCGACGTAGGTCAACTTCCATTCGAGATCTAATGACACAAATCAGCACCTGCAGTAGCTTATCTGCGGTGTCACAACTGCATACCCTTCTGCAGAGGCTCTAGACACTCAAAGGTGATCTCGAACTCGTACGAATCGCCGAACTTGGCTGGGTTATTGAGGACGTTGACGCCCAGGAGGGATACGACCGACATCTTTGAACAAGTGATGCTTTTTGTTGTATGTTCGGGATTGTAGAATTGAATGAAGACCAAAACTTGTGAATGTAAAGGGAGGTTGTTGATCTTAAATAGAGGACGTTGAGACGGGGTGGAGGATGGTGGAGGGAGAACAGTGGAGGGAGGCTGGCTTCTTTGTCGGACGCGTTTGATGCGTTTGAGCGCGTTGACCGCGACTTCCCAGAATCAATCTATTTTGCGCACGTGTCGCGCTAGCACCTTTCAGGTTAGATCCGGCAGCTCATGAGCAGTTTCCCCATTAGGATTAGATTCTTTGAGCTCTGCCTTCAATTTCATACTGCAAGGCTGAAAAGCTTCATTCTTCATCACAGGTCGCTAGAAGAAAGCTATCAACATGGCGGACGCGGACGTTAGTAAAACCCTCTCGATATCATCGGCATCTTCGGACACTGACATGACACAGCGCGCGAACAACGGTTCCACCGGGTCTAGCAGCTCGTCTGATGTGGACATCACAGTTGAGCATTCTACGCCTGACGTTACGGAACTGGAGATAGCAGAAAAGCTTCCCTCAGCGAATGATGGAGATTCAACCACTACAGCGAAACTTCCTGCTTCTGAATCTAAAGAGCCAGCCATCCAAGTAACGCTTCCCACGCCCACATCACAACCAACCTCCATTCCTCAATCATCCATCGCGAATACAGTCCTATCTACTCTGCAGACAGCCTCGCTCCCCAAGGCTCGCCTTCCACATGATACAACTGGAATACTCGAAGATCGGATTAAGGATGATCCTAGGGGCGACTTGGATGCGTGGTTGGCTCTCATCAACGAACACCGGAAGCGCAATAAGCTTGATGATGCGCGTGCAGTGTATGAGCGGTTCTTCAAAGTATTCCCGCAAGCCGTAAGCCCCCTGACTTCCTTGCACTTGACTTTACTGACCTGAAGCAGGCTGAAATATGGGTACAATGGGCCGATATGGAGCTTGAGAACGACAACTTTGCTGGAGCTGAATCAGTCTTTGGTAAATCTCTACTGTCCGTTCTCAGCGTCCAACTTTGGACTGTTTACTTGAATTACATTCGACGCCGTAATGACTTAACGAATGATGTGTCTGGAACGGCGAGAACAACGGTGTCGCAAGCATACGATTTTGTCCTTGCAAACATTGGCATTGACAGTCAAGCGGGCAGGATATGGCAGGAATACATACAGTTCATTCGGAGCGCCCCTGGTCAAATTGGAGGCAGCAGCTGGCAAGATCAACAGAAGATGGACCAACTCCGAAAGGCCTATCAACGAGCCATCAATGTTCCAATATCAACGTTGAACGGAATCTGGAAAGAGTACGACCAGTTTGAGATGGGTTTGAATAAGATCACCGTAAGCACCCTCATGCGAAATGGGATGCGTGCTAACGAGTAGCAGGGACGAAAATTTCTCCAAGAGAAATCACCGGGCTACATGTCTGCGCGGAGCGCCAATACAGCATTAGAGAACATAACCCGTGGAATTGTTAGAACAACCCTCCCCCGACTTCCCCCAGCCCTTGGCTTTGATGGTGATCAAGAATACCTGCAACAAGTTGAGCTCTGGAAGAAGTGGATTGCATGGGAACAAGAAGATCCTTTGGTTCTGAAGGAGGAGGAACCGCAAGTCTACAAGCAGCGAGTGTTATATGTATTCAAGCAGGCCGTTATGGCTTTGCGATTCTGGCCAGAAGTTTGGGCAGACGCAGCTGATTGGTGCTTCGCCAATGGCTTGGAACAAGAAGGGGATAGTTTCTTAAATGATGGAATGTCTGCCAATCCTGAGAGTTGTTTGATTACTTTCAAGAAAGCCGACCGCCTTGAAACAACATTATCAACTAACGAAGCTGACAAGGGTCCAGCTGAGCATGGTGAAATCATTCGCGCGCCTTACGACAAACTCCTCGATAATCTTTACGATATGATCAAACAATTGAAGGCGAGAGAAGCACAAGACCTTGCCAAACTCGAAGAGTCGGCAGCTCTTGACGCCTCGATCAGTGCAATAATCAGCAAGGCTGAGGATGACGAGGAGGAGCAAGAGGCAGACATAAAGGCCAGAGCAGCTGCCAAAGATAATCAGACCAAGGCCATCCAGCAAGGTTATGCAATGCAGGCACAACTACTTTCGAGAACCCTTTCTTTTGCTTGGATTGCCCTGATGCGAGCAATGCGTCGCGTTCAAGGAAAAGGCCAGCCCAAGGATCCCTTAGTTGGAGGGATGCGAAAGATCTTTGCTGATGCGCGCCAACGTGGAAGACTCACAAGTGATGTCTATGTAGCTGCTGCTTTACTTGAGCATCATGTTTACAAGGAAGCTGCCGGTACGAAGATCTTTGAACGTGGTGCAAAGCTTTTCCCGGAGGATGTGAACTTTACTTTAGAGTACTTGAAGCATTTAGTATCCATTGGTGATATTACAAGTAAGTGATTCATTCCTCTGATAACATTACTGCGGAATACTGACAATAATCAAGACGCTCGAGTGACCTTCGAAACAGTGGTCAGCCGCTTGACCCAAAAACCGGACATGATATCCAAAGCAAAGCCCCTTTACGCGTTCTTCCATAAATACGAGTCTGAATATGGCGAATTGTCACAAATTTCTAAGTTGGAGAAACGCATGGCAGAAGTGTATCCGGAAGATCCTAGACTCGCAACATTTGCCGCACGATACAGTGCAGAAGGTTTCGATCCAACTGCAGTCCGACTCATTGTCTCTCCCTCGAGGCAGATGCGTCCGAAGTCTACTGGCCCTTCAATCATGCAATCAATTGAACAACCAACTTCGATTCAGAACAGTCCTCGTCCTCACTATGTGCAAGAAGCCAGCCCACGACCGCAATACCTGCAGGCTACCAACTCTCCGAAGCGACCATTTCAGATTGAAGATTCTGATGATCTCAACCGACCGCGTAAACTTGCTCGTGGCGAGTCTCCGCTGAAAGGTGCTGCTGGCAGACGACTAGATCAACAGAAACGCTTGCAGCAAGGAACTCCAACTTGGCAATCAAATGCTCCGCCTTTCGTTGTACCCCGCGATATCACATTCCTTCTCAGTATCATTCCAAGAGCTGATCTGTATACGTCCACGAAATTCAGTCCTGAAGCCCTGGTGCGACTTCTTCGGGAGACAATTGTCCCCGACTTTAGCACTTGGAAGACTGCACGGGATCAATCCCAACCACCCGTTCAGCGATATGATGGTACGCGTTCTACTTACATTCCACCTCCTCCCCGACCCAACGTGTATCCACAGCAGCAATACGGTGGTCAAAGCAATCAATATGGTGATCAAGGCAGCAGCTGGCAGAACGACGGCAGCCAGCCACAGTACCAAGACCCTCCTTATCCAGGTGCGACTCACCAGCGTGATGCGTTCTCAAGACTACCGGCAGCACAAGGACTTCCACCTCGACCAGTCTTTCCGCCGCCATTACCAGTCCCAAGTAGGTCTGGGTACCATGTGGTTGCCGATCCTGGTCAGGAGAACCGTGCTACACCTCCCCAGCTCCTGCCTGCCCACCTTTGGTACTCTACCAATAGCTAACTTTGGGTTTGCTCCAGGATATTACCGTTGAAAGGAATCGTGCTCGATCATCCGGTCCCTTTTTCCTCTCCCGGCTTTTTCCCTCACAAAGGATTTTTTTGCTCGACTTTCTCGGCTTCGGATAATGGCAGATGGGCTGGGACTGGAGAATAATCTAGGGGAAGGTATGGTTGGATGAACGAAAAGTTTGTATTCTAGATCGTCCGCGAAAGGATATCTCATATCGGTTTAATGCTACGCGTGGAATTTATCATAGGGGAGGGAGGATGGGTCGCACAAGGATCTGGCGGCTTCTTTCTCTCGCTGCATACAGCATGGCGTTCAGGGGCAGCAAAAGCAAAGCTGTCGAGGATGTAAGATTAGTAGGATCAATGCCACGTATTTTCATCAATTGAAGTTCTAAGTCTCTTGCTTGCTGCGTGCTGTGTTTGTGGCTCCGTGGTCGATGCCACCTTGCTTGAAGCTTCTAATTGCTGTTCCAAATACGTTACTATGAATCTACTTGCTTTTTACGACTTCTACCTTGCTTCAACAACCAGCAGCCTTTGGGTTGATTAGGATACTCTACATGCTTTTTGTCTTTGTTCGAGCCATCGAGATGTTCTGCGCTTGCTTAGTTAGGACCATTCGAGTCAGGTCATCACGTGCATCTTCTCCCTTCCCACCTCATCTGCTCTCGCTTCGGTCTCGATCTGATGACAAGAGAGGGGTATCATTGTCATATTTGTGCACAGACCCTCGCATTTACATTAAGAGATCTCCATCTCGCGAGGCAAAGGTGCGTCGGGGACCTGCAGGACGAGTCACCTTTGCAAACAAAGAACCTCTTACCATCTCTCAAAAAAGAAATAATGTCTCGAGCTATTTTGAATGAATTGTAATCGCCTTCTTTATCCATGCATCCTTTGATCTCTCCTTCCCCCCCTGAGAACTTCAAAATAGTTGTTGATATTACCCCTTTCCAGCCAATTGACCCCCAATGCTTGAAATTGACATGCAAAGCCGAACCAGCTCCAATTCTCCTTCCCCGCATGTAAAATAAGCTCAACGAGCCCATTCTGACGTATTCACCGGCAAAGAAGGCACGATGCTGCGTGCATTTGGGAAAAGAAGCGCTAAATTAGCGTGGGTCCTTGTTTACAAGAAGCGATCTCGCGGCCTTCTTCCCTTCTTTCCTTTATTTCCACCACAAACCTTCTGCTTTACTGCTTCGTGACATTGTGTATCACAACCCTGCTTCGCGTTGATTTTGAGAAAAGAGAGAGGAGATTGAGAGAGGTAAGTCCCATATGCGATGTTCTTCTCTTTGTTTGCGAAAGGGGCGTTGCGCTGGTGTTTGTTTACCTTCGTGGGGAAGCAAACGCACATTATGCAACGCACCGCAATTCTGTGATGGGGCTTGCTTCGATCTTCCATCGTGGCAATGGGGTAATTGATTGAATGCCGCTGACGAGATCAATTGCAGACTGCTGTTCCGATCTTGGTGTGGATCGAGAGCAGTGTCATCAGCGAGTAGCATAGAGAGAGATTGCGTTGTAAGTCATCTACCATCTCCTTTACATCAGTTGAGAACTTAACGGCGATCATTCTATCGCAATGATGGAGCGACTGCTTTGTTCTCAAGTGAAATGACGCAATTGAGGGGTCTGCATCTCGCATCGCTGTTCAGCGGTTGTGCTTTGGTGCAATGGGCAATGACTAATCTTCTGCTACAGTTCGAGTCGGCTGCTTCTTGATCTGCTTGCTTCGCAATGGCTGGAGGAGCTGGAGCTCGCCGTGGCCCCCAAGGCCAGCCCGTTCCACAACATAATCAAGGTGGCAACTATAATGGTCCGCCTCCGGGATACAACAACAATGGTGGTGGAAACTTCAATGGCAACTTGAACGGTCCACCGCCTGGAAATTACAACAATGGTAGTAATTTCAACGGTGGTAACTTCAATGGTCCCCAACCTGGAAATTACAACAACGTTGGCAATTTCAATGGTCCACCTCCTGGTAATTACAACGGCCCTCAGCCATCAAAGCCTCGCTCCGGAGGTTTTGATGGTCCCGGTGAACCACAGCGAGATCCGAACCCCTACGGACCTGGCCTTGGATATGACCCAGCCAAGCCTGCAAATAAGCTGGCTGAAAAGAAGGTCATCACAAACTCCAGAGTTGAGCTTCCCGCTTCTGCTTATAAGCTTGAAGGAGGAAATGTAAGTTCAATTTTTTGCTCTTCTTCTTTGGTTTTACTATGCAAGTTGGTGTTTTGGTGTTTTCTAGAATCAAGAAGTCTTAGTTTTCGAGGAGTCGTGAATTTCCAAGGAGTCAATTGCTCCAAGCCAAACTCCTGCCAGCAACAGTTACTGGAGGTCGAACATCGAGGGTTTTCTAGTAGGAAGATACTCCTGCCTGTGCCTCTTTTCGCTTATGTAGTTGAGGTGAAGGCAAATTCGTCTAATCTTTGATCGTCATCATCATCATCATCAACATCATCAACATCAATTGTACACGTATTTCCTAATTGGGAAGGAACTATCCCCTCCAACCCGTGTACCCTAAACCACGCTAGTCCTCCTCGATGACGCTAGTGCGTTCCCTAGATCACCCACACTCCCTCCTCCATTATAAAATACCACTCCCTCTCTGCCACAATCCTCCCTTTCTTTCATCAACCCGCAACACATCAACTTCTTCTGTCTTCGTTCCCTCTCACATCAACAAACCAACATACAATACAACATCAATCTCCATTCATATCAATCATACACACAACCATTCAAGGCCAAATCACAATTGATTTGTCGTCTGCACAACTCAATCACCTCATCATACAAATCATTACCTTCATTCCCCTCATCTTCAGTCTCATTCTTCTTTGATCTCTCACCACCTTTATTCCTCGTTCATCATGGAGCCCGAAAATTTCCGTGTTCGCACCAAGGAGTTCGCTGACGATGCCAAGTATGACTTCCCTTCCGATTTGCCTTTGCGCCCGGGTGTCAACACCACTGGCAAAGGAATTACCATCCGTGTCAATCAGTTCAAGGTTTCCCAATGGCCCCAACGTGATGTCTACCAATATGATGTAAGTTTGACCTCACCTTCATGCTCGAAACATTTGAAACTAACATCTTCCAAAGATCAATATCGGCAATGGTGCTGAGAAGAAAGGCAAGATCATGGCCGTTTGGATGTCTCGTGCAGTCCAAGAGCGCTTGAAGCAGATCAGCCCGGGTCCGTCTCTTCTCTGGGATGGCAACAAGCTTCTTTGGTATGTCCTCATGATATGGTTAGTCACTTCACTAACAGATTTAAGGTCCTCCACCAAGTTCCAGGAGCAACGTATCATGGTAGATTTCGATAAGGAGAAGGGTCGTCAACCTCATCCGACCAAGGGCTCTGATACCTGCTACTGTATCATCCGTCCAGCAAAGGAGGTCCGCATGGCTGTCATTAAAGGCTATCTCGAAAAGAAGATGCCTTTTGACAATAGCATCTTGGAAGCTATCAGTGAGCTCCCTCGCCCGTGATGTGTAAAGCGCTGCTAATTCTCTTCAGGCTTTCTTGATCATCTAATGCGTCAATGGCCGAGTCAATCGTACACATTGATCAAGCGCTCATTCTTCACCAAGGGCAATGTTGCAACTCCGCTTGACAATGTTGTTGTTGCCATGAAAGGCGTTTATGCATCAATTCGTCTTTGCAGTGTAAGTTTCAGAATCAAACCCATCCAAAAATATCACTAACAATCTATAGCCCGTATCATCTGTTGGTCAACCGAGCACTGGCTTGGCTATTAACGTTGATGTTGCCAACGGCACCTTCTGGGCACCCCAAGATGTTCATCAGGCTGCTCGCAACTACTGCCGCGATCGTAATCGCCAGTTGTCCTACACCATCTTCCGTGATCTCCTGAAGCCTGTCAAGACTCCGAAGGGTGTTGTGACGCAGTCTGAGGACTTCAAGAATTTGCGCAAGATGGCCAAGCTCAAGTTCCGTGTTAAGCACAGAGGCAAGGCCGATGGTGAGTCGACAATGACTTGCGAGATTTGCAAAATTCTCTGACATCTGCTTTAGATAACAAGATTTATACGATCAAGAGCTTCCACTGGAGTGGTGCTACTGAAGATGGTGCTCACGCCAAGAACACGGTCTTTAAGTGGAAGAATCGCCAGACCAACTCTGAGGAGGAGATCACAGTTTACAACTACTTCAAGCGCATCTACAACATTGACCTCCAATATTGGTATCTCCCTTTGATCGTTACCGACCGCGCTGGTATGTTTCCTATGGAGCTGTGCCACTTGATCCCAAATCAACGATACAACTTTAAGATGTCGCCTGAGCAGGTAAGTTATCCTCCCCAGGCCCATTGAATTCTCGCTGATCTAATTCAGACTGCTTCCATGATCAAATTTGCGGTTACTCGTCCAAAGCAGCGAATTGAGTCCATCAACCATGGTGTTGGTATGCTCAAGTGGACTGAGGATCCGTACATGAAGCACTTCGGCTTGACCGTTGATCCCCAGATGACCGTGGTAAGTTACCTTTAGAGCTTTTGAGTTCACCTGCTGACTTTCAAGACCGCTGCTCGCCTTCTTCCAAACCCGGAAGTTCAATTTGCTGGCAAGAAGCTCAACCCAGGCACTCAAGGCCGTTGGGACCTTCGTGGCCAGAAGTTCCTGTTGCCAAATACTGAGCCATTGAAGTCATGGGGTTTTGTCATCTTGGATGGTTGCACCAATGAGCAAGTCCTCCGCAACTTCATCAATGTCTTCATTCAGACCTATACTGGTCACGGTGGTAGGATTGAGAATCGCAACCCCGTAATCTACAACCAAGGAAGAGGCGAGGAGATCCCAGGTTGTGTTGTCAATGCTCGCAATGCCATCGGCAACCAGGCCTCGCTCCTGCCGCAGATCATCTTCTACGTCATGGGTTCTCGCGACTCCTTCAAGTATGAGCGTCTTAAGAGAAACACCGAGTGTCGTTTTGCAATGGTCTCTCAATGTAAGTTTTCCACCTTCCTATAATTTGAACCTTGCTAATTTTCCAGGTGTCAACGTTGCGCATGTCGTCAAGGCTCAGCCTCAGTACTGCTCCAATGTTGCCATGAAGGTCAATGCCAAGCTTGGTGGTACAACTTGCAAGGTTGTCAACGCCAAGAATTGGTTCACCGCTCCCACTATGATCCTTGGTAAGTCTGAATAGTTTGATCAAATGGATACTGCTAACTTTGGAAAGGTGCTGATGTATCACATCCTTCCCCTGGTAGTCCGCAGGCATCCATGGCGGCTCTCACTATGTCCTTTGACCAGAACGCATGCCGCTATGCAGCTGCCGTTCAGACCAATGGTCACCGTGTTGAGATGATCACCCCAGGTAACATTCGTAGCATGATGATTCCTCTCTTTGAGCAATGGGTCGCAAAGGTTGGTGGCGGTCGTGGACCTCAACACATCTATTACTTCCGTGATGGTGTCTCTGAGGGACAGTACTCTCATGTGCTCAATAATGAGCTTTCGCAAATGAAGGAAGCTCTGGTTGAGAAGTATGGTGCCCAAGTCGCTGGTAGTGTAAGTTCAATCCCCTTAGTGACTTGAAGTTTACTGACATCAAAACAGATCAAGTGGACTGTCGTTGTCTGCACCAAGCGTCATCACATTCGTTTCTTCCCCAAGGATGGCGACAACCAGGCTGGCGATCGCAACTCCAACCCCCTCCCTGGTACTCTGGTTGAGCGTGATGTCACTCATCCATTTGAGTACGACTTCTATCTCAACTCCCACTCCGCCATCCAAGGTACAGCTCGCCCAGTTCACTACCACGTCCTTCAGGACGATGCCAAGGTTCCGGTCGCCGAGTTGCAGAAGATGATCTACCAATTCTCGTATCAATACATGCGCTCTACCACTCCGGTCTCCCTCTGTAAGTATTCAGACCCTAACCCCATCTACATAGCTAACACTTCTTAGTCCCCGCGGTCTACTATGCGCACTTGGCTTCCAACCGTGCTCGTGCCCATGATTCTGCCCCTGCCTCCGAGGGTCCTCGTGGCGGTCAGAAGTTCGAGGAGGCTCGTCAAGACGCTGCCGTCCGTGCCGCTGTTCGTGGTACCCAGCCAGGTTCTTCTCAGACCGGTTCTTCCTTGCCAACTGAGGTTGCTCCTCTTGTACCATTGGGCAACCCCGATCAAGGTAATGACATGGTCGTGAAGATCCGCAATGGTATGTGGTACATCTAAACTACCACGCCTTCGCGAGTTGTTTTCACTTTCTTCTTGGTGGCTGTTTTACTAGACTTCTTCTGATCCTCGGATCCCTGGCTGCACTCTGATTTCCCTTGATCTGGCCTTCATGGATTGGAACGGGTTTGACGAGTTCGTGGACTTGTACATATTTTCAATTCTTTTACATAGGAGTTTATGGAAGTCGTATGGGCTTGGGGAAGGGAGAATATTATGACTGATGGGCAAATGAGCAATGAAACACGAACAATTGACTGCGGTGGCTTAGATAGACAACCAAAACCGGCGTTAATCCCAACTAAGTTCCTGATCCAATGTGATCTTGATGACAAGTCTAGGGAAAAGACGCCTAAGAAGGCATCTTCGAGAATTTGCTCTTTACTTGATATTCAAGAACTTTCTCGACTTTCAAATGAAGAGATTTTGAGTCTTTGAGATTACAAGACCTTATTGAATGGAAAATCGCACTAATCCTTACGTTCAACCAAGGTGCTTGATTTGGCTCACGAAGGAGAGGTCACGGAGGGTATGCAAATTAGGAACCAAGTGGTTGGGTATCAATCAGTGATTCCATTCATCATCTCCTGTCTGGCTTTCTATCTACAAAATCCTTTGCCTTTTCTTATGCCGTTGAATCTTCCTTCCTTCCAAGACTTCTCGAATCAAGAGGGAGACATCTCAAGTAGCATTCGCACCCGTGCCTCTGCCTTTCACACTCGCATTCTTGAACGATGGTCTGGAGGTGGAAGTTATGCCAGCCAGTTTCTCGGCTTTGGCAGCAGCGAACTTCTCGCGCGCGAGCTGGATCGCTGATTTGCCATCTGTGTTGGCCTTTGCCTTTGGGTTTTGATCGGGTTTGCCTTTCGCGCTTTTTCCCTTCCCATCCTTTGCATTTTTCTTGGGCTTCTTCGACTTCTTCTCTTTACCATTTTCTTCATCCTCTGCTTCAGCAGGCGTAGGTTGCTGGACAGAAGTAAGGGAAGCCGACTGTGCTGAAGCTGAAGCTTTGATCGTATTGACCCACTCCCCGCGTCGCCGCTTGAATAGGTCTAAACTCCAATTCCGCCACACGATACGTCCGGTGAAGGAGTCGCGGAGTAGGGCTTCCGAGGTGGTGAGTGTTGAGGCGATGCGTTCGGTGAGCGAGAAGAGGTTGCTGGGCGTGCTTGTTGAGAGGAGCAGGGCGTCGAGCACATGTGAGCCGGTGGGCGAGAGGGCTAGTGTTAGGATAGGGTTGTCGCGGGGACTGGTGGAAGAGGGAGGGAAGAGCAGGGCGTTGATAAGTTTCCGGCGGAAGGGGGTGTTGGTTGGACTTGGTTGGAGAGCAGATTGGAGGATGTGTGTTGTTGTTTGGTAGAGTGCTAGCGCGAGGAGGGTTTGAGGCGGGAGAGCGAGAAGACCGGTTTGCATTAGCTCTGAAGGCGGGCCCGAGATCGAGAGGAGGGTTTGTGCGAGGAGGCTGCCGTGCAGCTGTGGCGGGCTGGGTTTTAGTGGCGCCGGTGGGCGAGTTGGTGGTTTGGAATCGTCGGTTGAGGAGGGGGGAACGGGTGGGAAAACAGTGGCGAGGAGGGAAGCGAGGTCGTCTATGCTTGCTATTTTCAGGATGATCACTGAGGGATCATCTCCGTAGGCTGTGGCCAGAGCAGCAGTGAGGGCTGTGGTGTCTGCCCCTCGAGCAGCAGATCGCTCAAAAAGGGTCTTGATTACTGTTGTCCGGCTTCGTTGGACGAGGCCTTCGAGCTGGGGAATTATTTGCTCGATGGCCTCTTCTAAGTCTTCTTTGGAAAGTCGATTTAGCACGCGGATCGTGGGGTATGAAGAGATTTCGTTCCGGGCCAAGGCGCCGAGTCGCGATTTGAAGGTGCTCCGGTACAAGGACTTGAAGAGCTTTCCTGGGGCGAAAGTGCAGATTGTTTCGAGCAGCCTGGAACCGATTGCATCGTAGAGGATGCCATTTACGAAGGTTGCTGATTCGGAGCCTTCTTCTTCAATGTTATCTGGGAGGAGAGCAGAGATTATTGTTTTCTCGGAAGTGTTGGTTCCTTTCTTGGTATTAGGATTGGTGAGTTCGAGCTCGAGGAGGAGTTGTAAGGTTGGGTTTCCGGTGGGATGAGTCGCGAGGATCCGGATGAAAGAGGTATCCATTGTTGCGATTGTGTCAGATATTATCTTCTCGACTGCGAACTGGAAGGAAGAGGGGACGGAGCGTTTACTGAGGGTGAGCTCAGTGGGGGAGCTGTCGAGGCCTGTGATGGATATTTTCTCTTTTTTTTTGCTTTGCAGCAGAGATCGGGTTGAAGCTTGTTCTAAGGCCCGACCAGAGAGGACTACAAGTAGGACTCGGAGGGTGTGGGATGCAAATCGATCGGTGAGGAGGAATGTCATTTTTCCTTCCAGCTCGTCCAGTGTTTGCAAGAATAAACTCTCCATTGACACAACATCTTTCTCTTCCACAGCCTCTTTCTTCTTCGAATCTGCAGTGAGCTCCTCCGTAACAATCGGTGCAGACTGGATAAATAGCGTCTCGCAGCAATGACTCGCAAATCGATGCTGCACCAGATGTGCAAAGTTGCCCGCAAACTTCTCAAATAGCTTCTTCTTCTGCTCTGCAGAACTCAACAGTATCAATCGTTCCATTAACCGCGAACACGATTGGCTACATGCAATCTTCAGCTCCTTCCCTTCTGCTTCGCGGTATACATTTTCCAGGAACAGAGACCGTTCTTCTTCGGAGGGGAAGTCGTTGAGTTCGAGGAGTTCATCTGCGTGCCGAAAGTATTCTTGCTCTTCGTCCTCGAGCATGCCGTAAAATGGTCTTTCTGTAGCACCTCCTTCTTCCTCGTCAACAAGGGGAATGTAGTCATTATCCAATCCTGTGATCTCGACATCGGTGTCTTCGGCGGGGTCTTGGTCTTGTGATTTCTGCTTCTTTTGTCTTGGAGGGTCGTCCTCGCCCTTTTCCCTCTTTCGCTTCAATTTCTTTTCCTCTTTCTTCTCTTCTCGTCGCCCGCGCTTGGCTTTGTGTTCTCGAGGCATTGTGGCGATTTTGCAACGTCCTTGCGCTGGAGTTGGAGTGAAGTTCGGGATATTTTTTGGCTGAGTATTTTTGATGCGGCCGCTTTTTGGCGGTGATTTGAGGAGCTTGACCATTTTGGGAAGTTCTGCCGGTTCTCCTAAAATCTTCAAGCACGTCATGTCTTCTTTCTATTTTTCATCCTCATCATAATAGACTCTTCCTTTTCCTCGGTTCCACTTGTAAAAACGTTCTTCGGCGACAATTCTAAGATTTTTGATATAAACCTTTGGAATGGCTTTGAACGGGACCTCCCTGCCTCTGAGAAATAGCGCAAGCAAGCCGCTGCTCTTGAATCGAGCAGACGAGGTTGATGATGTAAGTTAAAACCCTCTTCAAACTTTCCCTTTTCAAAAATCAATGCTGAATGTATGTAGCTGCTCAAAGCGGTTCAATCTTTGATTATACCCTTTATCCGGTCAGCAGATGAAGATGCAAGCACCAAACCGACCGGTCACGGCCTTGCAATTCCCGGAGGAGGACCTCGAACCTCTCTGGTTGAGCATCATAAGCCTGAAAAGCTGGTCAATCTTATGAACTTTGAGCTTCCTGGAACAGGTAAGGGAAAAGATGGATTACTTGCCACTGTTGAGCATGTCCTCAAATACAGTGTCAATACTTGGGACCAAGGATTCTTGGATAAACTATACGCCAGCACGAATGCAGTAAGTTCTTTATCACCAGATTTATTACAAAAACTGATTTACATAGGTGGGGGTTATATCCGAACTTCTCTTGGCAGTGTTGAATACAAATGCAAGTCACGTGTGACGCTTTTCCATGTTCAGCATCTGACAGTCAATAGCTTCACGTTTTCCAAGTATCTCCTGCCCTAACTGTCATTGAAAAGACCACTGCAAAAACATTCGCGAATTTGTTTGGGTTCAATGACCCTCACGCCGGAGGAATATCCTGCCAAGGAGGCAGTGCCTCAAACATGACATCAATTGTTATTGCTCGAAATATATTATACCCCGCTAGCAAGACTTCGGGGAATGGGGACCACAAGTTCGTACTTTTTACATCTGCTCATGGACATTATTCTCTGGAAAAGGCTGCTCAGATGCTTGGCATTGGTTCGGACAATGTTGTTTCCGTTCCAATCGATGCTCAGGGCCGACTGATCCCTTCCGAACTTGAGAAGCTCGTGCAAAAGACCAAAGATGAGGGAAGGACGCCATTTTATGTCAACGCTACAGCGGGTACCACGGTCCTTGGTTCATTTGACCCCTTCAAAGATATCTCTGCAGTTTGCAAAAAGTATAACCTCTGGTTGCATGTTGATGCTAGCTGGGGTGGACCTGTTATTTTTTCTTCCAAACAAAAGCACAAGGTCGCCGGAGTCGAGCTGGCAGACAGCATAGCAGTAAACCCACATAAAATGATGGGAGTACCGATCACTTGTTCTTTCCTCTTAGGTCCTGATCTTACCAAATTCCACAGAGCAAATACACTGCCGGCGGGGTATCTTTTCCACGAGGGTAACGAAAGTGGTGAAGTCTGGGACCTGGCTGATCTGACTCTGCAGTGCGGAAGAAGAGGTGATAGCTTGAAGCTTGCCCTGAGTTGGATCTACTACGGTAGTGAAGGCTTTGAAGAGCAGATCGATAATGCTTTCGATATCGCTTCCTACTTTGCCGCAGAAATCTCGAAGAGGAAAGACTTCGTCCTTGTCTCGGAGAACCCTCCTCCATGCTTGCAAGTGTGCTTTTACTTCGCAAAGGAAGGGATTTTAGCAGAACAGATAGAGGACAACACGAGAGCGACAAGTGACATTGTCCATAAGCTGATACCACGAGGATTCATGGTCGATTATGCTCCTGGCGAGAAGGGTTCTTTTTTCAGAGTAGTCGTCA
This sequence comes from Stipitochalara longipes BDJ, assembly GCA_009732865.1. NCBI lineage: Eukaryota > Fungi > Ascomycota > Leotiomycetes > Helotiales > Hamatocanthoscyphaceae > Stipitochalara > Stipitochalara longipes. The sequence continues at coordinate 1,795,130 of ML769340.1, forward strand.
ATCGAGAAACGACACGGGGAACGATTGATGGGTTAATTAAAGCTGTTGAAGAGGTTGGGGATGAGCTATGAGTTGAGCTGCTAAACTACGACATCATAATGACATGGCTTTCATAAACTTTGCCTTGCGATCAGGTGCAGTCTCTTGTCTTTTTTGCATGAAAGTCGCCATAAAAGCACCGTCCAATCAATGTCGTGTGGCTTGATATTTAGCCTTACCGGGGTACTTAGGCAGCCAACACGGACGTTCCCACTATCTTCCTCATTTCATTCATCAAATATCGGAACCCTGGGCTCAGGAAGGGACTCCTCATCGAAAACTCATCTGGGATTGCTATGCAATCTCATTTCCAAGCCGTTCCGGCTGCTTCATCACTGCCTGCGTGGTTATGTGCCGCTTGCAAGCTGATTGGGGAAGGAGAGGATACCCTACTTCATCCAAGACAACATCATCGATCATTTGAGACCTTCCATGAGGCTAAGAGACTCGGATGCTCAATTTGCCTGCGGCTTTGGGCAAGACTACATTCGAAAAGGGATTTTAACCCCTCACGAAACGGGGAAATTCAGATCACCTATCACTTTCGTGAAATACTCGGAGGAAATTACATGATTTTGAGATTTGAAATTTTAATTCCAGGCCAGTCACCTACACTTTACCTCGAGTTCAGCCTGATGAAGGACAACACTGGAATGTATGACAGAACATGTGAACCCAGGTTAGTCAATATTCTCCCGGCGGAAACTGATGGGCCATTCCTTCAGCGCTTCGACCATGAGATCACGGCCAGCACAGACTCGGAGTCTATCGCCAGTCTGGTCCAGCACTGGCTGTCTGACTGCCAAGCAAACCATCCTGGGTGCAACCGCAATGCGGACGTTCAACGCGTTCTTCCATTGCGTGTCATCGATGTTGGAAAGATCGGAGAGCCTTTTGTCTGCCTATCTGTCTCTGAACTGTCTCTCGGATACGGCAGCTATATGACGCTTAGTCATTGTTGGGGAGATTCAGATATCATGAAGCTCACAGTCGAGAATGAGACGACTTTGAGAGAAGGATTTGCAATCAAAAACCTACCAAAGACCTTTCGTGAGGCGATTCAATTCACTAGAGCTTTGTTAGTCAAATACCTCTGGATTGATTCCCTTTGCATTTTGCAAGATTCTTTGGAGGACTGGAGACACCAAAGTGCTTTGATGGGGGAGATTTACAGGAATTGCTTTTGCAATCTTGCAGCCACTTCTTCGTCTAACAGTCAAGGCGGTATTTTTGTTGAACGAGACCCTGATTTGATCAGACCATTGAGTCTGGAAATAATGTCCAAAAATGGCCATGATGGGCTGGAGCGCCAAGAGAGATATTACCTTTGGGATTCTTCATTGTGGCGCGATCACGTGGAGCTCGCACCCCTGAACCGTCGTGGATGGGTCCTCCAAGAACGTCTTCTAGCTCCTCGAGTCGTCCATTTCAGCAAGTATATCTTTTGGGAATGCAAATCTTTGGTTTCATGCGAAATAATGCCAACCGGGGAACCATTCGATTTTCAACTCGATTACAATAGCTTCTACACACGATTCCTGCAGATTATTGAGAAGGTTTCCGCACAGGAGCACGAGACCACGGATGAGAAAACGAAACTCACCCAAGCCGCTCATCATTTGTGGTGGGATTTGGTGCTTACATATTCAAGATGTGCTTTAAGCAAAGACGAAGACATCTTGGTCGCTATTTCTGGTATCGCAAACATCATGGAAAACAACTTGAAAGACCAGTACATTGGTGGGCTGTGGAGGAGTACCCTCCTTAAGGACCTCTTATGGAGTAGTCGTACACCGAGTTCGGTCCGCCCTTTTCCGTTGCTCGCCCCGACTTGGTCTTGGGCTTCAATGAAAGGGCCTATATTCCGCTCGACAGTTTCCGAAGGATTTTGCAGGCGCGTATTGGATTTTGCACAAATAATGGATATCCAAATTAAAACATCTGGAGATGAAAGAAATGGTCAGATCGAAAATGGTTACCTAACGATACAGGGTTTACTCTTTGACTTGCTATGGAATGAGGAGATGTATCAGCTGAACGTCAGTCGCTGCAATTTCAAGGTTAACGTTGAGTTGGACGATCACATTGCCGGAAAATCTCACCGTCAGAAGCAAGGTACAAAGTTCCTTTGCATCCCGATCTGCATGAGCGAAAATCCTTGCATAATCCTGGATGGGCTGGTGCTTGAGCTCGCGCCACACGGATACCCCGAAGGGCACTTCATGAGGATTGGCACATTCCGCGCTAAGTCAGACCCGGAGGAAATTCGACCACATATTGAAGAAATATTATTAGAGCTAGAGAAACAGGAGAAGAGGATCATTGTGCTTGCATGAGTTTTCTTTTGTCACTGACGGGGGCTCTGAAATCACCGTTTGTGTACAATAGTGAGCGAAGAGAGATACAGAGAGCTGGTGATTGCCATATTGGGTTATTTTAACGTAGGTCACCTAATCTTTTGCTTTTCCACTTGAGGCGGAAGTTTACGTGCTCGAATTTTCCAAGAATTGATAAGTTCACCAATATTTGACGCTGGGCATTTTATAACCAAGGGTCTTTTTCCGAGAAGTAGGCTCGAACTGGGTTATAAGTTTTGGCCTAAACGGTAGTGTTAGGGGCACGAACTCAGGAGCACTACTCAAGAAGAGCACTGCGGTTAATGACGAATGAATTGAGTTTGTTGACTAGATAAAAGTTTCGTTGATGATCTAATGGACGGAGAAGCAGCTATTGAAATTCAGAAAGAACGGACTCATACGGGGTCAATATTAGTCGAAAATTTGTTCAAAAGCATGAAATTGAGTAAACACATAACGAGAGAAAACATGGCAGACTAGATCTGTATTCTCCAAGTCCAGGCTCATCCAAATATGTTGAGCTAGTGGGTAACAACCATAAACATAGTCTGACAAGTCGAATTTCTCAGGACTAGTCGCTTCTCTGGTTGCTACTAGGAAGGAGCTTCTCAGAACGATTCGAAATAGAACTCGTTGAGACTCGAAGGGGACTTCAGGTTCGTTTTCGCTACAACAAGACGTAAATATGCTTACCAGCTATAGCGGCGGTAATTGGTGGCTCTATGGTAATAGGCACGATTTTGATGTGATATGAGACTTGCGCCATTTTTTATTAGCCGCTAGGACAACTCTTTTCGTTCTATCTCATGGCTGAACATATACGCCAGCGCCAAGTCTTCTACTTGTTACTAATTATTAAGATATCATGGCATCTTGAACGATTGAGAGATTAATGCGAGCTCTCTGCATGTACCGAGCTGTAAATCTTGCCCCATCTCACCACTAAGTGCTCTTGCACAATATTTAAGGACTGACGAAGCTTTGTCCGCAACTTACCTTGAGATCAGGTAGAAAATCACCAGATTTGGGGAAAAGTCTCCTCTTCAACATGTCAAGCCCACACCACAGTATATACATCTACCAATTTTCACGATTACAAGCTAGCTTGGAGCACTTCATAATAATTTGAAACTGAAAAGGCATAGTATGACGTTGACCTTGGCCATAATCGAGCCCCTGATCCTCCGCAATTCGCTAAGAATAGGCACTTGCCTAATACAGACAAGCCTATCCGCGCCTATTTTCACCGCACTCCCGGCCTTCATGTTTCTTTCATCTTCAATAGCATTTGAAGAATCTCCGATTCCCAGCTTATACGACGAGAATTGATACAATTCATCATGCGACAAAAGATCGAGAAGGTCCATCAGCAGAAGCTTAGGGCTAACATCGGTCTTGCAGTTGAAGCTGAGCAGCACGAGTCAATGCGGGAGAGAATCGAGCGAGTCAGCGAGGATCTGAATGATCTTCAAAGCTTTTACAACATTGAGATATCGGACACTCGGAAAGCGCGCCTGAAGTCGTATTACGAGGAAGAGCTTATAGAGCTGAAGAAAGCCGACTTCAAGTCATACGATCAGCAGGGGAAGATCGATTTCTTACTCCTGCAGAACTACCTGCGCAAGGGATTGAAGCAACTTGAGCTCGATGGGGAAAAAGACAAGAAGACGGCGCCGCTGCTGCCATTTGCGAGCACGATTGTAAAGCTTTGTGAGGACAGGCAGCTGATGAAGCCTGTTGACGGCGAGAAAGCTGCGAATGATGTCTTTCAGACCTCGAAGCAAATTGCGGAAACGAAGATCAAGATTGTGGAGAAGAAAGTAGAAGTTGACAAAGCAACGGCATACAGAGCTGCAAACTCCGTGGAAAGACTTCGTGCGCACCTTGCGGAATGGTTTGGGTTCTTCAAGGGGTATGACCCGATGTTTACTTGGTGGGTTGCTGAACCATATGCGAAAGTCGATCAAGAGCTGGACTGTTTTGCCACCTTCATCCGGGAAAAGCTCGTAGGTATTAAACCAGGAGACGGGGATGCCATTGTTGGAGAACCGATTCGGATGGACGGACTCTTGGCCGACCTTGAGAGTGAGATGATCCCTTACTCGCCGGAAGAACTGATAGAAATTGGCCAAAAAGAGTACATCTGGTGCGAGGCGGAGATGAAGAAAGCAGCTCGAGACTTGGGGTATGGAGAGCAATGGCGGGAGGCATTGGAACATGTGAAGACCCTTTATGTAGGACCAGGCAAGCAACCTCAACTTATCCATTTCTTAGCCACGGAAGCCATCGACTATGTCAAAAAACATGATTTGGTCACGGTGCCAAAAATTGCCGAAGAAACATGGCGGATGTTTATGATGTCCCCAGCAAGACAAAAAGTGGCACCATTTTTTCTGGGAGGAAAATCAATCATCGTTTCATATCCAACAGATACGATGGATCACGAAGCAAAGATGATGAGCATGCGCGGGAACAACATCCATTTCTCACGCTCCACTGTCTTTCATGAGATGATCCCTGGGCATCATCTTCAGTTCCATATGTTCGCACGCCACAAACCGTACCGACAGATGTTCAACACCCCTTTTTGGGCTGAAGGTTGGGCGTTGTACTGGGAAATGATTCTTTGGGACAAAGGATTTCCGAGCACGCCGGAGAACAAAATAGGGATGTTGTTTTGGCGGATGCATCGCTGTGCGAGAATCATCTTCTCGATAAAGTTCCATTTGAGGGAGATGACGCCTCAAGAGTGTATCGACATGCTGGTAGACATGGTGGGTCATGAGAGAGCGACAGCGGAAGGAGAAGTCCGGAGGTCGTTCAACGGGGATTATTCGCCTCTTTATCAAGCGGGATATATGCTCGGCGCTCTTCAAATCTATTCTTTGAGAAATGAACTGGTAGAAACGGGGAAGATGAGCGAGAAAGAGTTTCATGATCGAGTATTGAAGGAAAATATGATGCCGATCGAGCTTCTGAGAGCTTTAGTTGAGGAGAAGGAGGTAGAGCTTGACTTCAAGAGTGTTTGGAGATTTTATGAAGGTCAAGACAAGAGAAACCCTTGAAATCTTAACGCTAATAGCTTAGAGGGGGAAAAGGAGATTCTTCCTGCTGGCTTTAAAGCTTGACTGCCTTCTGAGAGGAGGAAGCTTGTTGCGCAGTCGGCCATTGTATCAAGTTGGAGGCCGTCATACCGTTTCAAGTGTCGAAGATTTGAGTCGATGCATTAATTGAGCGACATACTCACGAAAACCCACCCCCTCTATCGGACATCTGTCAAATGTCGGAAATTCGTGGGTGGGTATCTCCCTCGTCCGGCCAATGACTGGAGCTGCCTAGCCGCTGTAAGAGCGGCCGCTGGTGTGACAACCACTGAAACAACACGGCCCAGAGCCGCCCCTGGAGTTGCATTGCCATTCATCCGACGGGAAAACGCCCTAAGATTACCTAACAGGAACGGTTTAAAGCGTCCCAACAGTTTGGTTCGCCCTCCCCTCGGCTCGTTAAGCTGTTTTTTGATGTAGCCAAGATAAAGGATCCTATTTACCCCGCCTATTGATACATCAACAGCGCGAGTATCTGTATTCGAATCCACGTGCGTTTCTCTTAGATTCTCACGTATACAACGCATTTTGAGGAAGCTCCATCTCGAAATGTCTGTGCCAAGTTCGCCAGCGGAAGCTCGAGAGATTATTGAAGAAATTGCAGAGCGAAACGGCTGGATCAGTCAGAGAGACCGAGAGCAGACACCAAAATCTGTTCTGAAAGCCATTGCAAATCTGCAGGAAAAACTTGGAGCTGCCGCCCGCAGGTGAGTTTTGATTCTCGCATTTGAGAACATGTCCGCTAACTACCGCTAGACTCGCCAAAGACTTGTACAAAAGCAATGCACGATTCCTCTTTGAACTGGTCCAAAACGCCGAGGACAATAATTACTTCCGAGCAAAGGCTACAGGCTCAGAGCCATATATAAAGTTCACCATCCGTCCCGATACGATCATCGTCGAAAGCAATGAAGATGGCTTCACTATCGAGAATGTACGAGCCATTTGCAGCATTGATGATAGCACGAAGACCAGGACGAGTGCTCAATATTACATTGGTGAAAAAGGGATTGGGTTCAAGTCGGTTTTCATGGTAGCATCCAAAGTGCACATTCACTCTCCACCATGGTCATTTTCGTTCAATCACAAGCAAGGGGAAAGTGGCATGGGAATGGTCACCCCAGAATGGGAATCCATTGATGCTGTCTTGAATCAACCTCTCACGAGAATCACGTTGACCCTTCTCGACTCCCTCGATCTAGACGACCTTCTTTCCCAGTTCGATGACCTCCCTGACACTATGCTTTTATTTCTGAACAAGTTGGGCAAAATCATCATTGATGAAGATGTGCAAGAGAACTTTGAATTGTACGACGAGGCCGACGAATGGAATGAAGATTCGCAGAAAGACAAACAAGAAGACAAACAGTACCACGAGGGCAAAGAATCTCAAGATGATGCAGACAATTCCAGCATTGATGATGATGAAGAGTCTGAAGACGATTTCTCCCTTGATAATGATGTAGAAGACGAGAGCGACGACGAAGAGGACGAGAGCGACGACGAAGAGAACGAGAGTGTACAGCAAAGGGCGCCAAAGATGCGGGTGAAATGTATCACTACTTATTCCTGCGAATATGATCAGAGAATCGGAAAGGCCAAGGTGACCGTATCAAAGGATCGGATCAAGAAGCCGGTTTCATATTCAAAAACTTATCGGATCGCCCGACACTCCTTGTCCAATTTACCAATCGATGAGCACCGTGATTACAAGACAGCTGAAGTCATCCTCGCGTTTCCTGTCCATAATTTTGGTGCAGAACCCGACCGGCCTCTTATCACGCGTCAACAAGTCTATGCTTATATGCCGATAAGAGATTTTGGATTCCCAGTAAGCTTGGTTAACCAGATGCTGTTCTGTTCAGCTTGCTGACTGCGATTAGTTCATTATCAACTCAGACTTCGTCGCACAGGCAAGTCGAGAGGATGTCATCGAAAACGCCAGAAATACATCCATCCTTGAAGGTGCGGCTGAGACGTTTGTGGAGGCAGTGATTCAGTTCTGTCAGCAACCAGTACTCCAATATATGTGGATGAATTATATTCCCGAAGATGGCCAGGTCTCAAGTCCTTTCTGGTCTCAACTGTTGATTCGAATAAGGGAGAGAATCAAGAAAACACCTATTCTATGGCCACGAACTAGGAGCAGCCTTCGACGTATCAGTCAACTCAGAATCCTTCCCGAGAAATTTCAAGATATTCACGGCGAACCTCTTGTTGCCGACTTCCCAGATCAAGCTCTAGAGATGTATTTGGATCCAAAGTATGGCACATACAACGTGAAAAAGAAACTGAAAAGTCTCGGCTTGAAAGTTATGAGTACCCGTGACTTCATTCAAAGAATCAAACGAGACGCCAACTCATCCTCTTCCAGAATGAAGTCAGCCGATGAAGATTGGCATGAACGTGTTGCATCCGCACTTCTTCGCGTATTCGAGAAACAAAATATGGAGACACGAATCCAGACTATAAAAAATATCCCTTTGATTCCTCTTGAAGACCATTGCTGGGTTTCGATCACCGACGCTGATGTGTATTTTTCGGACACCCATCACACACCAGTACCCTCAGACCTTGGATTGAGTCTGGTTGATCCCAGCGCAGCATCCAATGCTAAGAGGAGACAATTGTTTATTGAGCTTGGTGTCGTTGATGCGAGTAAAAAGCGCATACAAAGGCTGATTCTGAAAAAGCACAAGAATTCCTGGGACAAGGTCACTCTTGAAAGTTCCGTTAAGCACCTCAATTATCTCTACTGGACAGAAAATCCGCCAGGAGATACCAATATTCGACAATCGGCACCTTTCTGCTTATTTAACGATCAATCTGTTGCCGTAAATGGCGATCATGACCTGTACTTTCAAACGAATAAGAGATATGGCATCCAAGAACTTTTTACACTGATCAATAATAAGGACCGCGGAAGCGATGCATTCGGTTCCTTTATCAACAACCAATACTTTGATTCAGCTCCCCCCAAGAAGCCAGGAGGTCGCTCTCCCTCTTTTGAGACCTGGTTGGAGAAGTGGGTTGGAATTTTGAGGTCTCCTCGATTCAGGGATTCGAAAGATCCTTACAAGCTGTCTAAAATCTTCTCTTATATCGTTGAAAAGCATCCCGAACTCCTTCTTGGAATATTGAAAACACACTGGAGTAAGTACGAATCCGAACTAAATGACAAACTTACAAAGAAACTCTCTGGGGTGGTTATTCCCTGCACAAATGTTGGGGGGGAAAAGCTGCGAGAAACATTCTTGCCATTACCAGAGCTAGTTGCACATTGCAAAGAGTTTCTCAACCCTCAGATTTTCCCATTCCTTACACTCGATGATGGTTCGAGCATTAAAGATTGGAAATTCCTTGAGATCTTTGGTGTCGGTGTGGAAACTAATCTCGACTTCTATCTGGAAATCTTGCGTCGATTCAAAGACAACGTACAAGGGTTTTCATATAAAATATACGAGGAAATACAAAAGAAGTTATCCATTTCGAAAATCCCAGAGGGACTTATAAAACGCGTTAGGTACTGCGAGACTACCCCTCCAAGGCCTGAGTTCTAGCCACAATGCTAATTTTGTTCTAGGGATGCTGTTCACGATGACGACCTAATATATATTCCTACTTCTCACAAGGATGGTCACTGGACTTGGGAAGATGAATGTGTTTGGGATGGCCCAGCATATTTAAGCGTTAAGCGTGCTTTGCTTCCAGCTCTTTCTGCTGTGAACAACTCAACTCTCACAGCTTTCTTTGTTAAGACCTTGGAAATATCTGATGTTAACTGTTATAACCTATTGGATGAGCTTGCTTCTATCAAGGAGATCTCGGATACTGTGTGCTGTTCTGCCCAGGAGATCGAGAACATCAACGACATATACACTCGCCTTAGAACTATGTCCTCATCCTTGTCTCGTAATCAGCTTAGGGACATAAGGTATGCAGAAATCAGAAACTCGTGCTTCAGAAGCATTTGTGCATATCTTAACATTTGATAGGACACGGTTTGAGAAAGATTGTTTCATTTACGACGGCGTTCGCCAAGCTTGGATACCCCCGTCGTCTTGCCTTTGGTCTAAAGATGCTACGATACCAGGGAAGTTTACGATCCTCAATCAGTATCGGCAGCTGAAGGATTTCTTCGTTGATATACTCAACGTCAAGATACCCGATCTTGGTATGCTGGTTGATGAACTCAGCCAAGCAGCGAGCTCGAAACCCACTGTGACGGATATAAAAAGTCTCTTCTGGCAGATCAACAATTTCTCACCAACGCGAAATGCTGTTGAAAAATTGAACGACCTGCCAATTTTTCCAGTGAAATCAGAGACAACGAAGCTCAATGTCACTGTTCTGAGAACTCGTTTTGCGAGATTTTCAATCAACGATCGTCAGCCGTGGGCCAAAGCGTTTGGAGGAAAATTGGATTTTCTTGACTTCAATTTAGAGGAAGTTCGGAGGTTACAGCCTCTCTTGTCGGCTCTTAACGTTGAGGACCGCTATTTGTCTCGTGCTGTAGTAGAGACCTCTTCCTTCCAGGACAAGGGAGAGTGGAGTAAGAAACGCACGAGACAAATGAGAAGTCGTGCACATGCACTGGCTAGGTGAGTACCGCACATGCCCTTCCACTTACAAGGACTGAACAAAATATAGATGTGCTTCTCACTTCAGCAGTCCAAGGGTCTGTACCGACAGTCTTTTTATCTATCATCTCTTTCTTCAGGCCGAGGTATATGAAACCGATTCTATGCTGAGGAATTTGGTATACACCCAGCACAACGATACCGTTACGGTCGAAATCAACAGGAGCAAGCTTCATATCTCTGAGAAACTGGGAACTTTGAAGATCTATGTTCCGAAGGACCGAAAGGGCCAAGAACTGTGCTTCCTTCAGATGTTGCCGACGAAGCTTTTCAACGAGGTAATAATGGGGAAGAAAATCAGCAATTCGTCTGTAGCATCTGACTCCGAGGCTGTCAGGATTATAGCTGCTCTTCTCACGTCTAGTGATGACGTTGTATGTGATTTACTAGATGATGCAGGCATTGTTCCCGTACCATACCCTGATGACTTTGACATCGAAGCTCATGACCAGGTTTCCACACCAATCAAGCCGACTGTTCAAGATGAAGGCCGATCCTTGATTCATAGGGAGAGCCGACCATTTTCACCACCGGGAGAGATTAGAAGGCAAGGCTCTGAAGAAAGCATTTTTTCGCAAGGCTCTCGACTCTTATCCCCAACCCCGCCTCCGTCTTACAAGTCCAGCTATCTAGCAGCAACACCAACGCATCGTCGGCCTTCTCTTAGCTCTATTAGCTCTCAGCCTTCTACACCTCGAAGTAGCGAACCTGCACCATTTTCGGCTAACAGCGGGCAAACGGAATATTTACGATTGCTCAACAATGTCATTTCAGCTGCGAAACGAAAAAGAGGCAGATTTCCATCCCGGGGAGCCTTTAACCTCGGTGACTTGTTTGACGCTCTCCCCAACGACTCAGATGCTGAACCAATTACTTATAATCTGCCGTTCGGCGTTCGCAGTGAGAACCAGCTTGCTCATGATATGAGAGTGGGAGCAGCTGGAGAGTTATACGTATGAGCCCAAGGTAATTGTTCGCACTTCCGCTGATCCATCCACAGGTGTTTGAGATTCTATCTCGATTGGAAACCCGCCTCCACAAGTTTGGCCGGGATAACTGGCAAAGCACAATTCGTCGATATGTTACTGTTCACGAAGATTACAGCGACATGGAACCTTGGAAGGGGGCAGAGACTTCTGACATTACATATAATGACAAGAAAGGAGAATTCACCAAGCTCCTGGTGGAAAACGGATTTTTGAAGGATTTCTGGATAGGAGCCAAGCCTAAATACTATCTTGAGGTGAAAACGACAACGAAAGAGTGCGGCACTCGATTCTTCATAAGCAAGAGCCAATATCAAAGGGTATGTGAAAGTGTAAGTGACGTAACTAATTCTTCGAAGCTGACCGTGGTAGATGGAACGGATGAGATTGAAAAAGAGAGAAGTTTCTTCTGAGGTTTATATCATCCTTCGTGTCTTCAACCTCGACAAGGATACCATTGACATGCGCCTATACGTGGATCCGAAAGGGGTGAAGGAAGGAGGTGATTTGATCTTTACTCCAGAATCGTACTCTGTGCTGCCTGCAGGAAGCTCTAACGCATGAATTGATGGAACGCCAAGCTCTATATTTATCATTTCAATTACTAGCCTTTCCGCGTCTTCAATTTCCTCCCACAACGCTTCTGAGATTGCGACGGTTATGTATCTGGCGACCCTGATGAGAAGCTATCTATTGGCAATTGGCGTCTTGGTTGTCATGGCTTTTGAGCACACGCTTGTCGGCCCTCGAGAAAGGGGTGGATTCCTACGCTATCTTCGCAACGATGCGTGTGGGTAAGATTTCCAATGAGAATTGAAACAGGCTCAAGAATATGAAAGAACGTCTCTGGAAACCCCATTGGCCAGATATTGGAATTAATCAGGTTCTTCCCCACTTCCACTCTCTGAGTTCGTAATGGCACAACCGTGATCTCCCGATTTTAGAAATCGGAGATTAACTTGCGAATCTCATATAGCTCGAAAGAATTGACACAAGTGCCATCTAATGATCCACATGGTTCAAATGGATAGCATCAACCCTGAAGCGTCTCCGCTGACTTCAACGCCTTCTGACCATTTGCTGCAAGGCCCGCCACTCGATAGGGAATCCACTGATCGGGACTGGTGTCATTATATTTACAGGGCAGTTTCCAACAGCACTTCGTTTCAGAGTGACTCCAATGATCTGTAGAGTCTCGAAAGATTCGATGGGTGCAATAGTACAATCCACGCGCAGCCACTCGCGTTGCGTGCGTACTTTGCTTCGTTGCTGATCTAGCAGAGGTATTCGTTTCCAACGATCGAGGTTTTTGTTCAGCTCGGATATGGCGTGAACCTCTCTGTACCAGAAGTTATCGATGATATCGACAAGGTTCTTGAGCGCTGTAGTTTCACGAGCGAGGCGGCAACGGATGGTGCCTTGGATATGGTCTTTCTGCCTCGATACGAAACTGCCACTATCGCGGTAGAGCGAGGACGGCTCGAAGAAGAATAAGTTCGCGATAAGTGTCCTGGCAAGAGTTTCCATCGTCTTCGCAAAGTCGGGGGACAAGGCCTGGTTGCTGATATCCTTATCAATGTCTCGCATTCTCTTGTAATGATCCAGCGCCACGTATTCTCCTTCGATACATGTGTTGAGCCTATGTACCTTACTCCCAAGCTCGGTTTCATCCAGGTAAACCCTCTTGAATTCCAACCACTGGCGGTGACTATCAATGTTGTTGTGAAAAGAGGTGCAAACAGCCTCAAAACCCCCGATCCTCAGTGGAGTAGGGATGACAATTTCCCGATTCTGCTGGCCCGTCCCTACCGTGAGAAGGAAGTCCAGGGGTGCTATCTTTTCTCCAGGTATCTTCCATATTCGGTCAATTTCCTCTAAGGCATACTGGACAGGAAAATTTGCGTGGAGGGCGCCATCTGTATAGTTCTTGTTGGTCTCAGTCTTTTCAAATTTTCGGAAGTAAAAAGGCGCAGACGATGTGGCGAGTGCCGCTTCCCAAATCTTCATCTCGTTTTTTTCCTCGTCCTCACGCTCAAAGTCGAGGTTCTGGTCTGCGTATGCTGGTCTGTTATAGTTGGTTATGAGGCATTTCTCCGCGCCATTGTCCTTAGCTGATATGACCGCTACTCTGACCTCACGTCGGTCCGCGGAAAAGAGCTTCTTTTCACCAAAAAGTTGCCTTAGTCCATCTTTCAATGGCGTTGTACGATATACGCTGTCCCAAATCCGCAATACCAGGAATATGGCTGAAGTCAATTTGAAGTAATCGAGTGCGGCGATCAGAGTTCCTCCTCTTCTTTTCTCGAATGTCTTTGTAGCTAAAGCTAAGAACTCTTCTTTAAGCTTTCCAATAGATAGGCTAGCAGGTAGCGTTGCGAGTCCTAGCGCGATAATACCACCTGTTGTCATTAGTCAAAATTCTGGGATAGTTTCACGTCCCTTAAACGTATCACGACTGCAAGTCACGGGCAAAGAAATGAGCTTACCTGTGCTAGTTCCCACAATGATATCAAAACACTCCCGCAGTGGGAAGTCAAGATCAATTGCTCTGTGAAGTTTTTCCAACAACGAGATCTCAACAATACCTCGAATACCTCCACCATCTAAGGTAAGAGCTCTCACTCCAGCACAAATCGGATGTAGACGGAACAAGAGTCCACCGTCGTGCCAAGATGACTGACAGAGCAGACAACTATTTACGACCCAGCCGTGCTCGTACCATTCCGAGGGTTTCCCGATCTCTTTAATACATCGATCACAGAAGCTATGCCCACATTCGAGCTTGTGGTCCGGAACCGCTTGTAAACACCCGAGGCAAGTTTTGTTGCTCTGAACCTGCTTCCAGTACTGTTTGAACTTTTGCATGTTTGTCTCTCGGAGCAGCCGCGCCTGCTCTGGTTTCTCCAGGGCAAATATCTCATTTTCGTCTGTGCAGAGCTTCCAATACTCATGGATGAACAGACCATGGATGGTTGATGTTGTGTCGGAACTGAGTTTCTGCGACTCGTCGAAAAAACCAGGCGCTCTGATGCCTTTTTCGTCGCAATGTTCGTAGTTGTGACTCGGGCGTTTATTGATGCAGGAACCCCCACTATCTAGTACGTATCCACATCTCTGGTCCTTTTCTCTGTACTTATCAATACCGTCTTCACACCAGCCTTTCAGGTCCCTATTGAATACCTCGTCCGGCTCACGTACTGTTCGTACGTTAGTATGGATTATTCGTTCGAGGAAATATCTCTCACCCAATTCAAAATTTCGCCGCGCCCAAGTGACCAGACAAACAGCAATTACTTTCGGGATCATTTCTTGGGGAAAGCTTGGAAGCAAATGCAAATGCCTGATGAAGTTTGAAATGTGGTCAGATACTGAAACCGGGTTGGGATTATCGTTCCTTGCTGCCTGGTAGAAGTCAAACGGTTTATCCGAGGTCCTGAAATGCTCGAATGCATGGTTGAGAATGTGTGATAGCATTGGTACATTATATTGCATCCAATTCTTCGATCTCAACCACTGGCTTCTTTCCGATGCGTCGACAATCTGATGTCTCAAATCTTGATATTGCTTGAAGGCCTTTTCAAGTGGCACCGTTCTAGTATCGGGGATATTGCATGCTCGTACCTTCGAGAAGAACTTGTTGAGAAGATCATCGTTGTCATGGATCTTGTGATCGTAAGAATTCTGCTTATTGTTGAAGTCGTCTACGAATTCTTTTAGGAGAAGAGATGTGTCCCAAAATTTGGGGAGTTGCTTATTCAAAAGCCTCTTCTTGAGGTCTTTTGCCGAATAAAATTCTTCGTCGTCGAGTTTAGCCATATTTCTGACAATTATGAGGGTTTTCTGGGCAAGATGATTCACAGAACGATACACTGCAGATGCGGCCCATTCAACAAGCCTTTGCATAGTAGGAAAGAACTTGGTGTCCCCATCCATAACAAGCACCACCACATCACTAACTGTATAGAGGAACCTCGCGTAGAACAGGTCGATACCATCCTTTCCATCTTTGCCATAGCTCTTGGCAGTGATTGGTGAGTCAATTATCAAGTTTGGAGAAAGCGCGCTCGAATCTGCAAGCTCGGCATTGGTCAACGCGTGGCCCGCTCGAAACCCCTCACAATCCGCAAAGAGAATTGGGGTATCACGCGAGAACTGATTTTCGTCGGTCCAATTGTTGGCGGGTGCTGCAATGTCTCTGTAAAGATGCACACCAAAGCTGGTTGGACTGGTCATTTGAGATGTACTTCCTGATCGTGAGACAGGTCCATAAGCATTCTGAGCGAGTGCATTACACAGCCCGGCGATTTTGTCCTCCAAGTGAGTTTCGTCCTCTCTGTATTGTGTACCAGAAGGATCAAGGTGTCCCATCAGGATCATAGCTCTAAGTAGCGTGGATTTTCCTATCCCGGTGTCTCCAATAAATGATACGAAGCCTGGAAATTGCCTTGAGCTGTATTCACTGGGCAAGGCCCCAGGATTGCAGAGATGCCGGAATCGATCTGTGACGCTGAGCCTAGGAACACCCGTTCCTAAATGATCACTCTTAATCGTAAACCATTGTGCAATACGATCTTGCTCGTGCAATTTCTCCTGTTTGCTGACATCCTTCTCCGAGTATGTGACAGCATCTATATATAACCTTTGTAAAGGGTCTAAAGGCTTATGTGGGTCATCTTCCTCTTGTTCTCGAGGCAGATGGCATTCCCAGCATGTAATGTGGTGGACCTCGGTGCATCTTGTAGTGAAGTCGGAAGTGCGACACCGCCGACAGTTCCGAATACAATACTGTGATCGTTGTTCTCCTTTGCCATGTGTGCTTGTGCATGGACGGAGGTCTTGTATTTTCATGGTATTCTTGCACAATGAACATGACGATAATATAGGCATCATCTGCAGGTGATGAATTGAATTAGCTATCTTATCCTAAATCTTCGGTTCTCTAGACTTACCATCTCGTGTTTAGTTGCGCAATCCGCGCGATTGCCGAGATATTTGTGCTTGTGTCTCTGAGAAAGACGTTCAAGGACTTCCTTCGGGCTTGTGCTTCGGGCTAATACCCACTTAATCTCTTGAGCTTTAGAATAAAGAAATAAAAGCCGAATGTAAAGATAAGACGAATTGATATTACTTGACCGCCGCAACTTAGTCTACGCTCATAGGTTGACACTGTAACCCCACAAGGAACCTCGAAGTTCGAAACGAAGGGTTACGTTGAGCCAAGCCCACGTGAAAACAGGTAAAATAAATCCTGCCACGTTCATTCCCACTGCATGAGTGCGCCCGAGTCCGCTGGCGCAAATTGAGGTGAAGTGACAGGCAGACTTATGCCGCATACGCAGTCACTTCAGCTGAAAGCCGTGGTCGCACGGCAGCAAAACCTAACCACTTGATTTGATGCAAAAGCCGCCGAGCCTTACGAGCCTGAAAGACCAACCGCCACAATATTGATGAAGCGCCACATGTGAAACCTACCTACGGCGAAAGAATCCCGTCCCTCTTTTTCGAACGCTTGCCGGCTTTCTAGGAAGCCTAACGGTCAGCCTCTCGCATATGAATTAGAGCAGCATTGGAAAATGATGGCAGTGCTAGGTTATGACTAGAGCTATTAGCACTTCAAAATTTATCCATCCTGAACGGCCGCTTCTACCAGCCGTGCACCGCTCGTAAGTCAATAAAAGGGGTTCAAATCAATTCTCACGAGTTCGTAGACAGAGAATTATCAAGATGGCCGAAATTGAATTACATCCTCAACCTGATCAACGTCAACGCCAACCATCTCCGGCTCCATCCTCGAGGACAAGCAACTATTTACCACACGGCTATCAAAATTCACTCCCCCAAACAGAGCTGAGGTATGCACACCGCCCATCACCTTTGTTACGGTTCATTTCTTCACTTTCATATGGCCTGTCTAGCTTTTTCCTTCAGAATTTCTCTGGTCTGAATACATGCTGATCTACTTTTAAGGAGAGATCTCAAAGAACGCCATGTGAACATGATAGCGTTTTCCGCTTGTGTGGGCATTGGGTTATTCTTACAAGCGGGAAAAGTCATATTCCTGGCTGGACCAGGCCTTGCGGTTATTGCATATCTCTTAGTGGGCTCGGTGATGTGGTCTACAATGGGTTGCTTGGGCGAAATGACATCGTTGTTTCCGATCCAAGGAAGCATCTTTGTCTTTCCCGCCAGATTCCTGGACGTTGGTGTTGGCTATGCCGCAGGGTGGATGACTTGGTATGGTATTACGGGGAATTTCTTGAAGTTTACTGACTGTGTTTTCAGGTTTTCGTGGGTAGTGATAATTGCATCTGAAGTACTGGCTGTGGCACAGCTGTTCAACTTCAGATTTAGTGAGAGCTACCTGACAGAAGTTGGCTACTCAAGCACCACGCTCGGATGGACTTTCGGACAGCAAATCAGTCCTGCTGTCTGGGTATTGATATTCCTCATTGTGATTCTGGCCATCAATTGTCTTCCAGTTTTGTGGTATGGCCGACTCGAATGGATCTTTGGGTCTATCAAGATGGTTTTTATTGTAGGCCTAATAATGTTCAACATCGTGATAAGCGCATCTCAGCCAGTTCACCACGAGAGTCATGGTTGGACGTACAACCAGCCTTATGGATTTCAATCACAAAACATGACTCTCCACGGCAACACAACGAATGAAATTGTCATTACTGACGGCTCTGGACATTTATTGTCTATGTGGACTGCGATGACAACCGTCATATTCTCAATGATCGGATTCGAGACAGTTTCTATCGCTGCAGCTGAGTGTGCAACTTTGGAAACAACGGAGGCGATCAAAATGGGAACGCGGAAGATCTCCCTTAGAATCATCTTGCTCTACAGCCTAGGAACTTTCGTTGTAGGCTTCAATGTTCCATACACGGATGAAAACTTGCGCAATTTAGCCATCAGTGCGATCACCCCAGGTCAGAATTCTGCTTTCATCCTGGCAGCAGTCCGAAATAATATCCACGGCTTTCCCCACCTCTTCAACGCTTTCTTCATCTTCTCGGCTACTACATCTGGAATCAACTCCCTCTATTTGTCTTCCAGAATTTTACATGCCCTTGCTTCTATTCCGGAGGTGTGGCCGAACAACCGGATCATCCAAAGCATCAAGTTTAGACTTGAGAGAACAACAATGGGTGTACCACATGGTGCAGTCTTCACAAGTTGGCTGTTTGGAATGCTGGCGTTTCTTGCTGCCAACAAGACGCCAGCCATACAACTGGGCCGAATGGCTACAAATTCAATAGTGTCCATGTTGATTGTCTATTCAATTGTGTGTCTAACATATCTGCAATTTTATGGCGCGTAAGTTTACTCTCAATCTCTTCCCTAGACAAGATGCTATTCAACTTACTAATTGACGGCTGCGATAGCGTCAATAATGCAGCAGACGGCAGAAATGCGGCAGTTAACGCTGCTGGAATCAATAGACATGCCTTCGGGCGCCGCAACGCGCAATATCCCTATAAATCCCGAGGACAGTGGCTCAAAGCTGTTTGGGGATTCACGGGAACCAGTTTGTTTGCCTTATTCAATGGATGGCAGTCATTCACGAGACCATTTAGTGCTGCGGATTTTGTAGCTTCGTATATCAGTGTAAGCTTAACTCCTTTTTACAAAGTAGTATTTCGGGACAGAGAAATCTAATTGAATTTTTTGTGTGTAGATACCAATCTTCTTGCTGCTTGTTATGGGGTACCATATTATGCTAGATGGCTGGAATCCACGCCACTGGAGGAGGACACGGAACGAGAAAACAAACTTAACGAATCCACCTCCGCAAATGATAACTAGTCGATATAGAGTTGGCCGCCTGCGAATGCCGAATACTGAGAATGACAACAACGCAGTTGTGTTTCAGAAGAGAGCGAAGGCTATAGGAGAATGGATATGGGTTTGGATCAAGTAAATCTTCCTCAAATCTATTATTTCAGAAGTTTGGTACGAGTTTCATAAAATTAGCACAAAGTTTATTTGAATAATTGTTTCCATTCTACTTGTCAGATGATTTTGTATGCTTTCTCTTCATACCCGCAAGGTGTAATCCCGCACTTAATAGCGGTCTACTATTAAGCTGCTGAAATGGAATGGCTTTGGCTTAATATAGAGGCATGAATTCCTGGAATTAATTCGCATAATTAGCTTTAGCATGTCTGCTGTCTTTCTCTTTGTTCGAAAATGATTCATGATATTAGGACTCGAATAAATCTCAATGAAGACGAGTTACGTGTCTCTCTGATTCAACATTAGACTCAGCTAAGATGTCACTGCACCATCGTAGTTGCCTCCAAGCAGCGGTTCCCTAAGTAAGTTTGAAGGAGGGAGGTCAAGCCAACAAGGCAGAATTGACAGAGCCTCGTCACTAGATGACCACATGGCAACTGTTGTGGAACGTTTCAATTTCCCCATTCTAGACAGGTGTACCGCCGTCATCAGCGCCTTCATCGTAAATGGTTAACTTTTGTACACCGCCACTAAACGTGATAGAGCAGCGATGCCAGTCGTGATGCTTGATTGGGTGAGATCCAATGAACTCACAAGCCACTATCACGCTGCGGGCCTTCCCGCTGAGGACTGCATGGTTAAGTTCAGGTTGACTGGGCGGCGCCCATGCACAGTTCACGAGCGCATCCACACAGTAATGATAGCCAACTGATGAGCTGCACATAAGTTAAATACGAGGCAAGGCTTCAACGATTCAGGCTGTGCAGCCACTCGCGCCTCTTGGCAATTGCAGGGTCTCAGCTGTGACAGCCTTGCCGTTATGGCGTCGCTTGAACGGCTCAGACTCCGAAGTAAGGCTGCGCATTGGGATGCTTAACCATCCCCATGCCCTTGGCAGTCTTCACACCTTCCTTTAAGAGAACCTGAGATGAAAACTGCTTACAAGATATGGCGCTAGAAGATCTTGCGAATGTCTGGATACTGCTTCAAGAACGGATCGACATCGGCCACATTATACCGGAAATTATTGGTCACTTCTCTCTTTCTTCTGTGGGGAAGCTACCACCTGCTGCACAACATTTTAGCTTCTTTGTCTGGGCTAAAGTGATCTTTGTACGTAATTCCCCCAAAACTTCTTACTCAATCTTCAATGCCCCTGGAGTGAAAAGGCATTCTCAGAAGTTAAATTTGTCTTGATCAAAGAATCTGACTACGAGAATGCCTAGGATCTTCAACGCACATATTCACAGTCGTCGAATCCTTCGCCTGCGACTCAAGCCTACCTGATCCAACCTCGTATCCTCCTCGCGACAATCCACTACGTCCTCGATCTCAAATTACAATTATATCCTCATCAGCGACGCGTGGACAAGCATACCCTTGCACAAAGATACTTCGTAGCGCGAGTCTTACAATCTGGACTGCGAGCACTTCAACTTCGAAGAAAACCAAATGACAAGCTCTCGATCGAAGAAATCGAAGTTTTCAAAGATATAAGTGCACTCCACGAACTCATACAAAGTTGGAAGTCGGAAGCCGTAGAAAACCCTGATGAACAATTCATACTTAGGAAATGCGAGACAGCAATACTGCAGGTATCCGAAGGTCCTGGGTCCAACTCGGTCTGGCACAGGCCAGCATGTGGTAGCTGCGAGCTGCGAGACAACAAGAATTCTCTAGTATGTGGCCTGTTGCAATTGCCTATAATTTATCCTTTTACTGACGAGAAGATAGTGGCACGCTCTGACACCAAGGATAGAAACTACTTTTGTGGAACAACTAGAACAGCTTCAAGCCAATAATGAGCCCTCTTTCTGGGCTTTATTCGATATTCTATGGGCGGCAGAAGTGGGTTATATACAGTGGTTTACGGATCAACACTCTGGCAAGGAAGTTTCTAAATACGAAAGCGAACTACATAAGTTGAGGCGTGAGATCAGGGATCCGTTGTCGGAACCCTCGGCGCTCACGGTCTTACTCCATGGCTGGAGCCAAGACCTGAAAAGTCCAGATCCATTGCTAGTGAGAGAGAGACATCCAGCTTTGTAAATGATACTTATTACTAATCAAGGATTTTTAGCCAAACATTGGGACCTCTTTAAAGCATTTTTACTCCTTCCTTCAGGATCGACAGGCGAAACTCGTGGATTCTGACCTAGGAATAACGAAGCTTTCTGATGAACTTCAAGATGATATTGAATCCTGGATCCGTCAAGGGTCTAGGAACAGAGAGCTTGATTTGCGCGGGCCCGACAAACCGCCACTGGGCACAACATATGTGTTGAGTTGTCCTCAAATGCATGTTGTACCTGAATTTGAGTTGCGTACATTCGTAATGAATAAACGTCCTGTATGTTCCGTTCCTATTCATCTTCGCGACTTTCAATCTCCTTTTTGTTTCGTCTTTTTTCCGGAGCGGCTTCTCTTTAGGAAATCTCATAGCTTTTGAAGTTCAGAGGCGCGAAAAATCAAAAGACAGAACAAGATTCTGAAATCCGGGTACTTTCTAACTGGTAAAGCAGGACTTGGCCGAAATGTTCAACAAGCCTCTGCTAGACATCGACATAGTCCAGATGCCCTGTCCCTTGTGTTCCCCCCCAGCACCTGTTGTTAAGAATGCAAGAATGATTGAACCTTTGGATCGCGTGTCCGGAAAGTTGCGGTACTTAGCTGAGGCGTCAAAAGTATCTCGAGAAGCGCCACAGGGGCCGCAGATGCCGGAGGTCTTCTTTTCTGCACGTGATCCACCAGCTGGGGGTGCTTCCTCCCATAGCTCGGTCGGATTGGCTCTTCCTCTGACTGCTTCATCAAGTCCTGCTCAATTCAAACAACCCGAGGAGTCCTCTCCCGTGTTTGCAGCTGGTAGCCGGAGCACGACAAGTGGCACTGGTGCAAGCACAAAACGCCGGAGCAGCAGATTTAGCAAACTTTTCGATTCCGGCAAGAAATCTTTTGCAAGTTCGTCTAGTGAAGCTTCTGAAACAACCGATCCCGTCATTCATTCCGCCGAAGCCACAACCAAACGTAAGCCAGACAAGCATAATCGTAGGCATGATAGATACTGCTTTTCATCCGACGGACTGGCATTGATTTTGTGGAAATCCGGAGAAAGGTTCATTTTTGCTTGTACCGTCCCTGCGCTAGATGGCTCCGAATCTGGCACGATGTGGAACTGGAGCACTTTTGTGGTGCCCGGATTGATATTAGGGGCGGGTGGAGGACAAAGCAGGATCGCTGGAATTTCCAGGGTATATGCAAAATCTACAGTTTTAATGATATTGCTAAAGTCTAATTAGGTTGGCACTCAGCAACGCCTTCTTGTTTTCACTGCTCCCAATAACGTCGCAATTCTTGACGCAAGACTGCCCCATGTTGGTCAAGTAAGGAGTATTGCTGTTTCTCCCGATGGCAACTACGTTGCTGTGGGATCAGATGAACGGATCGCTATCTATGCGGTAAACGATAGACATGTCCAACCAAGGCAGATTATGCTCTCGAGTACAACCAGGCAGCTTGACAGTCAAAAAATTAACTTCAACTTAGGTAGTAATATGGTGGCAATTGTAACTCGACGTATCAACGGTCAGATGGAACTCATTCTTCAGGATCACTTGAGAGGGGAGGAAATTTGGCCGCGAAAGCCCATAGATTATGGACAAATCGTAAGTCGAAAGCCTTGAGCCTCTTCTCGATAGTGCCTTCCCCGGGCGAAGTTCTAACCAATGCAACAGACTGACAATGATCATGGCTTATCCGCAATATTTTATGACAGCGAAAAAAATCGAGTGGCACTGTTTGCATACATCAACAAGCCCTACTCCTTGGTCCACTCGCATAATTACCAATGGGTTCACTGGATGACTCCAAGGCAGAAAATACAAGCAGCAATACAGTGCCCCTCGGGGTCACAGTATAGATTGCTCACTTCTACGGGGGATTTGTATCATCTGGACTTGGAGATGGATTTGGAGGCGCTAGTACCGGCACAGATGGGCCGTAAGTGGACTTTCAGGCGTCAACCACAATCGCCTCATGAGTTCGTCGCCCTGGCAATGCCAGAAGATGACCTTCTTTACGCCTTTAGGATCGAAAATAATGAGATGATATTGGAGGAAATTCGAGGAAACGGTATGCCTCAGCGGATTCTTTTCCCGGCACCGTCATTTCCTAATCAGTAATTGAAAATTTCTTGGGGATTTGGGGTGAAAATATCTCGCGTGAGATGTTCAATGTAACAGTATAAGGTACGCAATTCGGAGACGCAAATACCATGTAGGATTATTAACTTTATTAGGATGAACATCAATGTAAAGAAACTTTGCCGTCTTGAGAGCCGGTCATGCTTGTTTGGTATATAATGGGCAACTTCCCACACTCCTTGGAACTGCTTTGCAACAACCCTGTGTACAAACAATCCTTGGGAAAATGCAACAAGCATGAGATCACAGCCCGAGTGCGGTGACGAAGTAAATGATAGAGAAGCAACTTTACAACAAACGCGAGAGATAAATCCTTATCAATTATAATATAAGCGCAATCTGGAACACTCTTCATCCACCATGTCTCTGGTTGAGAGTTTACCTCCTTCATCGTATAGCGATTCGCCCATGATTCGGTCCTCCTCCCCTCTTGCGCCTTTTACCATCCAGTTGTCTTTCTTACAGCGCGGTTGGAAACAGCAAGACTGTATACTCCAACTACTCCCTCGGTTGCGATGAGCATCCCTGCCGTTGTGGACCTGCTCTGTGTACAGCCGGAAGATATCTGTACTTTGGTTATATTGAAACCTCCTCTTTGCAGTTGCCTTCTGCGAATAGTTTCAAAAACGAACCATCCTTCATTTAGCCTCCCACCTGAAATCATATTCTTCTCTGAGCATTGTTGTTAGCAAATTCCTTGGTTTTCATTTTGAGTGATAGTATTTCCGTTCACTAAGACTCCACGCCAGATGGGAGGTACTTTTCCATCTCCCAGAATCGTCCGAAACACTCACCATATAAATGTAAGTAAATATAACCCAACATACCTCGGTCATCTTGTTAGAAAAAAGCGTTGGCTCCATTGACTACTCTTTCCCAGCGGAAAGGTGGATCTTTGAAGCCAATAGTCGGTATTGTTCGCGTCTGGGCGTCTTCTGCAAGAGGTGGATAGCCTGAATCACCGATATTAGTTGAATGATTGTACTGTGGTGCAACAACAATGCAAACTCAATCGTAAGGTTTGATATCTGAGATGCTTTTGGTGCGCTCCCTGGCGCTTCGAGCAATTTGTTTGACCGCCACTATGCGTCGCCCGTTCTGCAGAAAAGTCCTACAGCACCAATATTTGCAGACTTCCTCCAGTGTGGTATTCGGGGTTCGTACTATTGAGAGAATATTGTGCATGACGATAACTGAAGGCGTGAAGTCAAAGAATCTGTCGGTTTGAACAGATGCTGAGGATACGATCTGAGAAGAGAAATTGTCCGTTCATCCTAAGGGTTGATGGCTTCATAATTGAGTAATCTTGGTCAGCTCTGATCAGAAGGGAGATACGCAAGATTCCGCGAACCAATCTGCTCTTCGGTGCCCATATCCACCTCCTCTAGCATGAAGAACTTGGCCGTTCCTGTATCGGGAAGAATCGGAATTGCAAAGCTCAGACCAACCTCCACCGATATCAACCGATCTCCACTAACCTCCACCAACCTCCTCAGACGACTACCGAAACCCATACTTCGTACCTAGTCCAATGGAGACGTGCAGAGGCTATATACTGCAGTGCAAGGGTCATGGAAAGTAGGATGGTGATAGCTTCGAGTCAAGACTCGATGGGAAACACTGCCACCGAGGCGAAGAGGCGTTAGCGAGAGAGCTGAGGTTACGCACTCTCCCGTGTATTCCTACCATTTTAGAGTCCATGATACTGTAGCTCTCAGACCAGTAACATTCGCCCGCGATTCAAAATGGCGTTCGTGCAGACAACAGCCGTTCCGGAATCCGGCAAGCTGGCCGCGCGGCGCCCTATGAGCGGGAGTAACCTCATACAGCATAGCAAGCTTTCGGGGGCCCCCTGCAGCCGTCCCATCCCGCCGCCTAGGCTAGTTGATTGGATTTCTTTCCCCTGGGGCTGAAGCGAGAAAATTTTAGTTACAGAAAGTGCTGGACCATCTGCTCTCTGTTGAACTAGATTGATTTGGTGGCACTGCCAATGGGTTATCGGCCTGTCCGAGTTCTCGAAAAGTGAAATAGGTTTGTGGCTTCATCTCGCATGAAGTTCTAGTTGTACCGCAGATGTCCCTGCTTTAAGTCCCGTGGTCTCGCGCGAGAAGTTTCCTTCCGGCTTAAAGATAAGGAGCTCCAGATCTTTTGGTGTACCGGTAACAAGTAGCTAGCGTATCTTTGAAAGAGGTGGTCAATGCATTATCGTATTATCTCACTGCTGATTGGTAGTGTGCTCTTTGCCGTGACTTTTGGCTTGCAGTTCAAACCCCACCAAACGTCGTAAATAGTTCTATGGTAGACCGTGCTTATGGGTAATCGCATCAATAAACAGGCATCAAATCTTTTGCCAAGCCACGGCGCAGAATCTAGATCTTTGATATCAACCAGCAAAATTCCCATCAGCTTTGGGCACTTCATTTCTCTGTTAAAGATGTCGGGAGAGCCATCGGGGTACCAGCCAATGGTATAGAAACTCTCAGATACTTTGGCAAAACATCCCCTCCCTCAGCTTTTGCAATCATCGGCCACCTGTTGAGACAGTTTTTTAAATATGCGGCCGGGAGTCGGCAAACCCTTGATTCAATAATGCAGGTAATGTTTAATAGAGAAGAAATTCCTGAGCCAGTGATGTCATCTTATGGCCAATAAATCCTTCTCCCTTATTCTTGAACGAAACATTGGCGTTTTTAGCAAAGATGAAGAGAGACATCGTACGATTGTCTCTAGAAGCTTTTCCAAGAACTACGCTTATCACTTTTGACTATGTAACCACTGACATGTTCCAGACCTTCCCATGCAGATTGAAGTTCCACTCTGGCCTTGTCGGCAATTTTTCCATAATTTGCACACGTATTAGAACGCGTAGAAAGCCAGGAGGGGTTATCAGCAGTCCTCTTTCCAAAGTTTCTAAGCCCTTTACGTTACGAGGAGCATTTGATGCATGCAGGGGAGCACGGTGCAAATCCACTTGATTCGAAAGATTGCTTTGAAGATAGCAGCTATTGATGCGGTGTGATGCGCGCTGTGATCTTTACCATACCCTTGCTAATGCTGAATTTTGGCGTCATGGTTTGGTATTGCAGATTGGCTTATTGAAGACGAAAGCGTTAACTATGATGGGAAATAGAATGTTTTGCTTTATATCAGAACTCATACTAAATCGCAAGACGGGAATATTAGTAACTGAATGTTGCATGAAACGCAGATTATTTCAAAAGTACCTTGAACACCAAGGCCCATCCATCTCGAGATATTTTGGGTCTTTTACGGCCTTGGAATTGGAGTAAGTTGATGCCATAAAGAAAGCTAAACTAAGTGAGAATGCGCCATGCACTAAACGAAGAGAACAATGGACAAGAGTACGAGGGATTTGGATCCTGCATGAGTTCAATAGTTCTAGTTCAGAACACAGCAATGTTATGTCCGTGGTAGGCGGTGTGATGAAAGGGGGGGAAATCATGTGGTTGGGAGAAAAGCAAAACAATTGTCTCTTCTGAAATAGATGAATTGGAGTTGTGGAATAATGTGGGTCATGTATTCTGCATGTGCGCTGCCTGTGAAGGTCTGGGCCGTGGGGGCCCGCGCACAAATCCAACCACAGAGCCGGCTGAAATTCAGCCCTATGGCGCCTTGTTCGACATAGATCTCATGCAACTTCGCTTCAAGATACATCTTCGTTGACGGGGTTGCTAGCTGAAAGTGAATGGATACGGACTATAGACATTCTATTGGTAAGCTCCAACGAGCGGTTAAGCATTAAACCCACGAGCTAACTAAACGACAGAGTTCAGAACTGCGGAGTTCCCGAGTGGCTGGCTGATGCAATGTTCTCAAAGCACGATATCAAGTTGCACGAGAAGAAGAATGTTCACGAGGGCGAGATAGCCCGAGTCAAGATTTTATTCCAGCAGTGAGACACAAGCCAAGGACCTGATCGCTAACAAGTTATAAATATCGGATGATCCCCATCATTCCAAGCTATCATTCCAAGTCATCAGCTCATCCATTACATTTGAAATCAGCATCTTAAAAATAAGCTTTCTTGTCCTCACCTCATCTCAACTTTTATCTCATCTTTGAACGATGGCTCACCAGGCTGCTTGTCAAACATCTCAAAAGCAGAAGATGGCTGCCATTACCACCATCACCAATCCTTTTGCAAAGGACAGGATCATGATCTTCACGAGCAACAAGAACTTCAATCTTGCTCTTGAATCCCGCAGCCTTGTTGACAAGGATGTGAACGCTTTACTGAGCGCCATTCTGCCCTCTGCCGATGCAAAGCCTGCCCCATTTCCAGTCCTCGCTTCTCCATCTGCGCTTACTAGTTTTGTGTATGAGGACTCTGTAAGTTCATCAACGCCTACGGCCTCTCATATATATCTAATTCTCCTGGCAGCTTCGCGTCTATGGTGTCATTGAGGAACGCAACACTTTGAAGATCGCTCTGATCAGTCCTGTCTACGAATCCGTCGTACATGAAGGAGTTGCCAATGGCCATATCTCAGGCTTGGTCGACCCCAACAATGACGCCAGCTGGATCTACTACCACAACATGTGAGTCTCAAGGATAGAGCGAAGATCAAACATACCCGAGTGCTAACTGTTCGTTCCCAAGTGATCTTGAAGGAAGGGTTCAGCTCTTCCAGAAACAGATTTCCGGCGCAGCACAAGCTCTTCCCGGTATCGATTTCATCCACCAAACCCGGTTGTCTGCCGTGTTCGATGGTGAGACTAAGTGGCTTTTCTATCAAAAACGTGATAGCAGGATTGGCATCTACGATTGCACGACGTTCAAAGGTGATAAATGTGGCGCGCCTATTGTTGAGCCTTGTTCTAACTGAAGTAGACAATGACATCACTGGAACGGAGCAGACTGCAAAGGACCAGACGAACATTGGAGCTTGTGTCGTGCCTGCTGATGCAGCCGCTGGTCGTCCAAAGGGCAGGATCTATGTCTATTTTGCTAGCAACAAAAACTCTCTCTTCCGGGCTTGGTCTGACATCGACAATGGTGTCTTCCCTGGGAATACCGCAAACATGGCGAAGGTCAACTCTACGGATACTGTCTCCGAGACGTCGCAGATCTCAGTCCACGCTGATCCTGCAAAGAAGAGGAACTTGATCTATGTGGTGACCTCCAATTCCACCAAGGTCAACGTCATCGAGGACAAGTGGGATAGCAAATAGCTTTCCTCCGAAGATGTTATCATGTTACCTTCACTGGCTATTGGCTATTGTGAGACGAATAACATGGAACATGAAATTCGAATGGAGATTGTGGCAATGTTGAGATTGAAGGCGCGGATTTAGTGTAGCTGAAAAGAAAAATTGACTAGTCATTCCTTGAATATTGTTTCCGAACCTTGATGATTTAACTACAAACAAAGGCCAGGATAATACGACTGATGGCATGATGCAGAACAGCGCTCCGTAAAATGGTGGAAGTCAACGCTCTCCCATTCCTCTCTTCAATCAGTAATTTTACATTAAGTTTAACCTTACAACATATGCTAATCTAACTCTGCTAAAATCCTTTTGTCGAGCTTATTGAAAGGTCTTTTGATTGAAGCAGAATTTGGCACTCTCGTCGACTCAAAGGCTTGATGAGAGGTAAATGGACGACATGTCAATGACGAGTTGCGGTTTCAGAAGGTCCAGATTATTCTAGTGAGCAACTGACATCGCCGGTACGAAGTCTCTCTCAGCGATCTGTATCTGTCCCTGCTTCTACCCTCATATTCGAAATTGCTTTCCGCAGCTGCTTGATCTCCTCCTCTCCTCTCTTGAGCTTCTGCTTTTGCATCCAACAATACGGTAGTCTACCTTGATAAGCATTCTGAAAGGCAATAAATATTGAGAGAAAGTGACTCACGCCATGAGAATACCCGTAATCCCGAGTCCAATACCAGCGCCTGTGACGAGGCGGGTGGACAAGGGAGGCGGCATTAGTATATGTGTTCTAACAATATCCTTGGAAGTGA
The DNA here is from genome assembly GCA_009732865.1 of Stipitochalara longipes BDJ. Classification (NCBI taxonomy): domain Eukaryota; kingdom Fungi; phylum Ascomycota; class Leotiomycetes; order Helotiales; family Hamatocanthoscyphaceae; genus Stipitochalara; species Stipitochalara longipes. Next base: position 1,824,407 of record ML769340.1, read on the forward strand.
AAGGGTTTTATGCAGAGCGACGATTTGGACGAGTAAATAAATTCTGTGCATATGAGAGCAATGATCCGAATGACAGTCTCGAATTTTTTGTTTTAGTTTCTGTGGGAATTTTAGTAAATGCAACCACGGGATCTCGAATGTGGTACAGCGGTATGAGAAACTAGTTTCCCAGCCCTATCTTGAGCGAACCGACCGTTAGATTCCTCGAGCTCCCCACAGATGCCTTCGGAACTTAATCTGAACCAAATACTCTATCAATCATCTTGGTTCTCATTTGCACTATGCATTCCTCAATCTTAGCACGATTTCTACCTAATTCCTACCTGATAAAAACAGCGGCGACTATCAACCTCACTTCAATTTGCGGGTATGTGCAGATATCTGTATTCGTGGTTCATTAGCTGACAATTAGCAACTAGATGGTGGTTTACCAGAGATCTCAACAAGCAGCTGGATGTTCAAGCAGAGACAATTCGAAGGTTGCGCGAAGAGCTGTCAGCCCAAGGCCACCAGAATAGTCCATTTCCTGCTACCTCGACTGGAACGCAGAATCATTGGCCGCGCGGAGAACACCCCGGAGCTGGAGCTAGCAAGCGTTGAATAGAGCTTCTGTTATTCTGTATATTACATACAACCAGAGTCCTCTGGCTAAAACACCCCATGGCCCATTGTTTCCCCTGATTTCTTCTATTGCTCTCGACAAGGTGATATTCCCATAACTCAACTGATAAACGTCTGCCAATCCTTACACCCTTAAATCTTCCGATCCTCTGATTCCAGTCCACTGTACTTGACCCTGCTAATTTCGATCGCCAAGACACCTCAGAAGCTCCAAAGTCTCCAACTTAACATTCTTGGGTGCCTTCTTTGCCAAAGAACGATAGCAAATGTAGCCTTTTAATGCCAGCAAATTCTATAAAATCTGGTGGTGCAGCACATACCGCATATTATAAGATCCTTGAGGATACCACCAATTTATACATACTGATATGAAGGCACTGCATAATGATCAAACTATTTCGAAGGCTGGAGTGTGTCGGAGCTTGCGAATGATGCTGAAGGATTGAGGTCGCCTCGTCGCACGTTGATATTGGCGAGCTTGTGGTGTGGCTCGGGAATGGTTGAGAAGGTTGCTAGCTGCCATTCCATAGCCAAATTCATTGTTAACTTTTCATTCTGTTGTAACGCTTTATATTCAGGGTCTGAACATTTCATATCTCATAATTTTATTGTGCCAATCCCTTCCTAGCTGACAATAAATTACACTATCTTAATCTCACTACGAGTTTTGTCCCAGTCAAGGATGCCCGCTTCTCCTTTCTTGTTGTATACTTCAGCAATCCCTTTTCTTTCATATGTTTCTTTCAAAAGGGAACTTGGCTTGAGTAACAAGATATGTTCAACCATGTTACCGCCTTGCAAAACATCTGTATAAAGTAGAAGACATGTAAGAGAATCTTGAATTGGTTCAAGATCCATGTAAGCATTGCCTGCTACCGCTCCATCCGGATTGAATATATGAGCGTTGCAATCTTTGTGCCAATCCTCGTAGTAGTGAGCATGCCCAACTAGGCGCCATGAAGCTGAACCAGGCTCCGTCGCCACAAACACGGATTCACTCGCAGGTACAACCAATACGCTACAGAGATTCCCGGCAATAGCAAGCCAGCCATCTGACAAAAGACCAAAGCGATCCTCTCCAACATGTTTAAGATATATCTCAACGACCGTAAAGTCTGCTGGTGCTAGTCTTGCAGCCTGCATTAATGCAAAATCCCAAGATACTTCTGCATCTAGCGCCGCCCAAGAAAATGAGGGGCATCGATAGTCAGCGGGTTTCGAGGCCAGACCCTTGCGTCGCCAGCATAAGCCAAATGATAGGCCTTCGAGCCATATACCAGCAATATAATCCCACTGGATATATTGATGAAAGAGCCGAGCAAGACCAGAAACAGCAGGAAGCTTGTCGGATGAACGACTAAGGACTCTTCTTGAGTAGTCGATTGCTATGATTTTCGTATACCATGCGAAAGCGTAATCAGAACGTGCCCCGCTCAACGGAAATTGTGTTAGGCTTTGAATGAGTAAACCTGGAAGTGTATTGTACTCTGAGTTTAATCTGACGCCGAGGTGTTCATTTCCCCGAGCCATTCGACACTCCCAGAGAAGTCCCGTCGACGTATAGTGCAGAGTTCGTGGGGAAACTAGTCTCTCTTGACAGACCCAGCCACGTCTTGATAACGGATCATGCATGATTTGCCGCAAGGGATGGTTATCCCAATCTTCAGTATCAATTAAAATGCGGCTCTCAACCTCGGTCGATAACTGGCTTTGGAGCTCGATACATCCGCCTGTGCTGTGTTGATTAAAACAGCCTCCACTGCTATCAAAGCTCGATGAAGCTGCAATTGTCACGATAGATCGACTGTAAATATGAGCCATCTTCTTGGATTCTGTTTGCCAGTCTGAGTCTGAGTCTTGAATGATACAGATGGCATCAACCCAGAGATATTGAAACCCGAGATTCCTCGTAATCCGTATTGCATCTTGAATAGTTATTGGTAGAGTTTGAAATACTATCTTTGACTTTTGTGAGTTGAGAGACTTCGTTAAAGTCCTGTGGCTGTTTTCAGAATTTGGACCCCAACAATAGCTAAGAGTTACGTATGGAGTTTCCGGACCAGAAGTGCCGATTAAGCAGACGTCTAGCGAATTCTCGCCAAAAGCTTCAACATCAATGAGCCTACATGGCCAGAAATTGCTGTTTTCATCTGTCTGAGATACAATAGGCTTTCGACATATCTCGTGATTATGAAGACAATCACTAATCCAAGTTCTTGCCGTGGCAAACGACAACTCGGACGCGGTGTCTGTTGACCACACCCGAGACTCGATTCCCAGCCATGCCGCCGGGTCACCTGATGCAACATTAGCTACTAGGCCAATAGGCATAAAACACTACTTGCCTTTGGGTGTGTATACCCCCCACCACGCAAAGGGCTCCCTATATTTAGTGAATAAGGTGGAAATCTCAAGCTCTGTTTCCACCATATTCCAGCCTCGCGAAAGTTTTATTCGTAGTATTGGCTCCCCTGCTTTGATGTGCCCGGATTTTATCTGCACTCTCTTTGCGTAGAGCTTATGGAGCGCTTTGCAAACAGGGCAGCGAAGAGAATCAGGCTCTCGATAACCATCGGGCAATGCATAAATGAACCCAGTTGGACTCAAAATAGATTCAACATTGAGACCCACACACTGTCTGCAAAGACTAGTATTGTTTGTCGCCATGACGCGGTTCATCAATCTCAGTGAAGGGGGGAAATGGTTCTTGTGAAGTTGAGTCAGTTGAGTCACTAGGACTCGGTCGGATTTCACTTAAACGCTGGGCAGGCTGCTTTTAGGTAGGATTGAGCTGAAATATCGTGACTACATGCCACAAGAGTTTGCAATATCTAAATCCTCTTTAGGGGTGTCATAAAGCGCAGTATAAAAAAAAAGTCCCGAAACTCTTTGCAGCCTAATGTATTATATTGATATTCTATATTCATCAAATCGCTTCTCCGAATCGCTGTACTTTGGTGAGATACATCGCCATTTTTAACAAAAAGCTAGAAGGCGTCGCCCGCCAACGGCCCGCACACCCTTCCCACTCAACTTGGATTTTGGAGACCGTAATGCCACAAATTCGAAGAATTAATAAGATTTTTGCAATATTTCGAGTATTCTCTATATTATGGAAAGTTCTTGGAATTTTCGAAAGACTTTGAAAAATCGAGATAGTTTTGGTAGGGTAGGTGTGGGTGGGAAGGAGGCTCTTCATAGGAGAAAAAAGTGGCCGATTTTTGTTAGCGAACACACCAAAAAATCGGCCACTTATTTCTCCTCTCGCTAGGGAGGTTTGGGCGTTGGTAGGCACGACGCTTTCGCCTTGTATTTTAAGCGAGTCACCAGGCTGTTAGAATTCGTGGTGCGATACTGGTCTTCAATGTACCACAACTCAAGGAATATCCAGGAAGATAATAATATTGCAAGCTAGAATTTTCCTTGAATCAAGGGTCATTCGATAAATCAAAATAGTTATTAGACGTTGGATCTCCTTCAAATTATGGTACATTGAAAACGAGCAGTGCGCCACGAATTTCGATAACCACTGGTGAGTGGCTGGTTGTCGTCATATCGGCTCTGTAGAGCTTCTCCACCCCTTCTACTCAGTACCATGTTACGAATACTCGCAGGCCTTAGATTTCCGTGCTGAATCTTTTAGTGCCCATACTCTTTGAAAGAGTCGAGCCAAGTATCTGTATCATCAACGGTCACGTGCATCGTCGAAAACCCAAAGTATTCTATAATCGTAAGAGAAATACAAAATCTTTAAGATCAAGTTCGATAAAGAGATCATATTCTGCTAGTTCCGAATGAGTTAGTAGCAGGATAAAGATCACCTGGTGCTGGAAACAATGGAATCTAACAGAGTGGGTAGCACGTGATCCTGACCTCCTACCCAATGTTCTAACCCTTCGTGAACATTGGCACTTGAGTCAAGAACACGAAGCCCGATTGACAAATATCGATCATCTGAGCGTTTTGCGTGAGATGCATGAGCCGGTTTGAAGTGGCGAGGCTGCAACTCGGATCGGAGCATCGCGTACAGGCTGGCTGCAGAAGCGGCTAGGTTTGAGGGTAAATGGCCACGGGCTCGACGCAGCCGGGTTTCATGATTCGAAGGCGAATTAGGTTTTGGGCCTTGCTCTTGCTGGCCCGATCGCATTCTGCTTGCTTGGAGCAGATTAGACATGATGGGATCAGATTAGATTCCTCCATTGACGATGTTCAGATGACAGGAAAAATGGGTCTGGGAATGAAGATTCAAGATATGGCTGCAAGAAGATATATTCCATCTAAAGAAGCTAGCCATTGAAAAGCCCCGTCTAACTCCCTCCGTCTGCCAAACATGTAATTACATATCCCGTACCATTCCTCGGCCGTCCATTTTGTATCTGATTTATGCTGCAACGTCACCGTTTGAAGCCGCTATTTCTTGTTAGTATTGATCCTTCACTAGGTAATGGGGTGGGTTCTTACCCTTATAGACATCAGCAGTGTTGAAAGTGACGACTGCACCTGATGCGTTCGACATGGCAGCGTCCTCACCGCTGGGCTGTGTTTGTGTTGATTGAGCTGTGGGGATTGTTAGCTTTGTGATCCATTGATCTTCGTGGAGTGGGTGGGGTTGTGGATGGATCCACCGTGGAGATGAATGGATCCATCATTAACATGAAGTGATGTTGAAGTTGACGATGGAAGGGAAGGAGGAACGATTGAAGAACATACCAATTGGTGCAGCAAAGGCAAAAGCCACAAGGGACAGAAGAGCAAGGACGGTGAATTGCATGTTTGCGGTTGGTAGTAGAGACCTTGAGCTGGAGAGAGAGATAAAGGTCGTCCGGCGACAGAAGTATACAAGAAAGTAGACGAAGGAAGTTGGAAAAGTGAGGAAACGGGAAAGAACGTTTATCAGATGAGAGATGAGATGGGAAGGAAATCAAGATCAAGATTAGATGGGCGATGGGTGTTGGTATTTGTATTGCCAAGGAGATTTCATTCCCGTGACTGGGTAGGGGGCGAGGCCGGTAGTCGAGGACAGCTGGGGGCCTGGCCCGGCTGTCATCCCAATGTGGTGCGAAGCGTGTTGCAAGAAGTCTGGGAGCAACATGGAGCGGCGGCGTCTTGGCGGTGGGCCCATATTTCAAGCTTGTCGAGGCTGATCACGTTCTGGTGCGACTGGCGTTGTTTGGGAAGTAAGGTTGTTCATTGGATCTTCGCCGAGCAAATCCATTGGCATTGGTCGGAGGATGCTGATTTGTTCTGCTTTTAGAATTGTGGGTAGAAGGAGCAGGGCGGCTGGGGATGCTGAGATCCGGGTGCGGGAGTTCCCTGGGGGTGAGACGAGGCTGAGACGGAGGTGGAGCGTCAGCGGTTGCCAAGCGAGGTAAAAGGCTTGTTTTGACGTTGTGCGCGGATGGAAAGAGAATAATCCGAAGAATCATTCATGCGAGGAGGCGTTCGATGTTTTCAGATGAGCGGCGTATGCGGCGCTTGCATGGCCATGGCAGGAAAATAAACCTTGGAATCGCGAGGCTGTGCTCTTGGGATGAGAAGAGGATGAGATGGCAGGCGAAGCGAAACTTAGGGGGTAAAGTCACGTGGGAACTCACCTCAAGTCTATTTCAGAGCTAGACTCAACTGAAAGTAGTTTGGTGTTTCCAATTGACTTACCATTGATCCAGAGAAGGTGAGCTAACTCTTCGAGCAGTTTGTATCACGTGCAGTTATGCGGCTGCACAACTCGGTTTCCTTGTGAACGAGCCTCAGCTGCTTACCTTATGCAAGACCCGCCTCTGCCCAGTCTCGACCCCACCATTTACCAACGACCATGCCCGCCCGCTCGCAACGACAACCTCACGTCCCCCGTCCTCCCCCTTGACCACGGAAGATCTTCAGATCTTCACCACTCACACGCTCACTTTGCCACCCAGAACGACAAATCCGCACCAATCAACAAGCATGGCGACCGTCGAGCACTGCCTCTACTGCTTCGAGGCGCTATCCGCCAGCCTCGAGAAGCGCACGCCCATGACATTGTACCAAGTGCAAACCTCCTGGGCTGCGTATCCTAAGGGACTCGACGAAGAAGATGAAGAGGAGCACCCTGAGCTCGAGTCCTCGGACTCCTCGCCGCCTTCAGACAATGAGTCCGGGAAGCCATCGTCTTCGCTCCCGGTACCCCGCAATCCGGTCCTGGAACGACTATCTGGAGCTTCAAGTGGGACTTCCACGCCAGCATCATCCTCTTCCTCCTCTCTATCACCATCAACAAACAACACTACTCCCTCTTCGTCCTCTGCATCCTTCGTCCCTATCGGTCTGCACCCCCGCCGAACCTCACAGCGCTCCTCAACCATCACCGAATCCCCGCTCTTCGTAACCGTAAGCAAACCCCGCTCCATCAAAACCTCCCTTCAACCCCCCCAAACCGCACCCTCCCTCAAACCTCCCTTAGACCAAGCAGCTAACCCACACAGTGGAACACCGTCTCCACCTCTCAAAAATCCCTGCGGGGCTGCATCGGCACCTTCGAGCCCCAACCCCTCTCGTCCGGGCTCTCCTCCTACGCCCTAACCTCCGCGCTGCAAGACCACCGCTTCAACCCGATCACACTCCGCGAACTCCCCACGCTCGAAGTCTCGGTCACACTTCTCACCGACTTCGAGACGGCGCGCGACGCCATGGATTGGGAACTCGGGGTACATGGTGTTCGGATCAGTTTTTATGCGCGGAATAAAAGGTATGGAGCGTGTTACTTGCCGGATGTGGCGCCGGAGCAGGGCTGGGATAAGGAGGAGACGATTGTGAGTCTGATGCGCAAGGCCGGGTGGGGAGGAAGGAGGGAGAAGTGGAGTGAGGTGGGCGATTTGAAGGTTGTGCGGTTCCAGGGCGCGGCGGAGAGTGTGGGGTGGGAGGAGTATAAGCAATGGCGCGAGTGGGTGAAGAAGGGGGAGGAGAAGGCGGGGACTGAGTAATAGAGGGGGGTTTGATTTAGGTTGGGATGGGGAGTGATATAGAGGTGCTTAGGTAGAGGATGGAGTATGATGGCGTATGGAATTTCGCTGGTTTCTTTCATGGGTTTGGCTGGATAGGTAGGTATTCATGGACTGGCTTGAATCAATGAGCCAGAGGGCATAATACTGAAGTATAGAAGAACTTTTGCATTTTCTTCCCTTCTCGTCCCATCTCATCTCGCATATCAGATCTACAGAGCTCTGCGCGCTCATTAGTAATACACTTCCCTATTCGTATAACCATTGACAGTTCCATATCAGCCATTCGCCAACCCATTACCCTCCCTAGCTTTGTACAAGAAGCCAACCCTCTAACGCCAGCCTGCCGGCTCCGATTACCATATACACATCCCATCCTAAACCTCCAATAGCCTCGAGCATCGAAAACAAGGCGGAGGGCACGTCACCGCCGCCAACAAGCCAACTTCCTCCAAAACGCCTTAAACCTCGCTCTCTTGCCCTCTCCTTCCGCATACCCCATCTCCTTCTCCGGACCCCCAGGCAACGGACTAAGCGGCGCCGTAACCGCCCTCCTCGTCCCCAACACCTGACTCCCGCCAATACTCCCACTCCGTCCCTCCCTCATAACCCCCTCTCCCTCCGTACCCAACCCCAACCCTCCCCCACCAGCCGCAATCCTCCTCGCCTCCACGACCCTCCTAACAATCAACGCAAACGTCTCTTCAATATTAACCGTATTCCTGGCACTCGTCTCCATAAACCCACACCCCCTCTTCCTCGCCCACTCCAAGCCAACCTGCGCAGGGACCTGGCGACTCTCCTGCAAATCACACTTATTACCCGCAACAATCTTAATCGGCTTCACCGGCCCTCCCCAATTCCCTCCCTTCTTCCCCTTCCCCTTGCCTACATCACGATCCCAAGCATCACTCCTCGTCTCCGCCTCAATATCAATCAAATCATTAAACTCCTGCAACACCTCCAGACTCGCTGCATTCGTGATATCATAGACCAGCAAAAATGCGTCAGAGCGCAAGTTCGACGAGGCCCACATCCCGCGGTATTCTTCTTGCCCGGCGGTGTCGGTGAGCGAGAGGTGGTAGGTCTGCCCGTCGATGCGTCGGGTTAGGCTGTAGCTGTCTTCGATCGTCGGGTCGTATTCGTGCGTCCATTGCGAGCGCACCAGCCGCAGCGTGATGGAGGATTTGCCGCAGCCGCCGTCGCCGCAGATGGTGATTGTGATGCGCTGGGGGTCGGACGAGGACATTGTGTGCGTATCTCAATTGCAGGTCGGAGGAGGAGCTTGGTGCTTGGTGGGGATGCACCCCTTTTGCGGCGGCGCTGGAATGCAGTTCCAAATGATTCGTCTTTCGATGAAGCTCTGAGCTCAAAGAGGTTGAGAGGAAGAGCAGGCAAAGAGCGGAAAAGAAATAAAGTATCCTATCTCTCCTCCCGCGCCTTGTGCCTGCGTGCCTCGGTGGCGTCCTCCACACGCCTTAATCTTACAAACTCGCCTTCCCCTTCCCTTCTACTGCTGCGATCTTCTCTTCTTGCGATCGTCGCCTTTCGCCCTATATTACCTATCGACCTCCTGGCAATTGTTACTGCTGGTGCTGTGCCTTGCTGCTCTTCGCCCGCCTTCTCCTGCGTCGCGTGCCCAGATGCGGTGCGGATCTTCCCCTCCAAAAGGGTGATGGGTGATGAGATCCTGGCGCCTCGCGTGCGCTGCACACCTTCTTTCCCCAATCACGCACTCAATCTCAAACTTGTCGCCTCACTTCAACGCCACCTCTGTCGCTCGAACCCGGAAATCGCGAAGAAGGTATGGAAAGTGTGGTATGGGATGGAGGCAGGCAGGCAGCTGCATATGCGTCGTGACATAAACGGCGCGCGGTTTTTTGTTTTGCAGGTGGATGCGGTGTAGAATATAACCGTGTCCGCTGTGCCGGGATGATCGTAGGGTCTGTGGGTTTGCATGCGAGGGCCTTTTTGCTGCTGCAGGCGGCGGATAGGAGCGAGAGTGTGCAGCGGCGATTTACAGGCGCATTTGCGTTTCACTCGCAGGATTCCGCTTCCTGGGTTGGGGGTTTGCGGTGAGATGGGGAAAGGTGGGTGTTTCAATGCTGATGACTGGCTATGCAGTGTGCGGTTGTGAGAGGGTGGGTTGTGGGTTGGTGTTTATGCCATGAGGAGCTGGAGGGGTTGAAGTTTGGTATGGGCTTTCGATTGGGAGGTTTTCGAAGGAAGGAAGGAAGGAAGGATGGGAGAAGGATTTGGGACGGGCGGGATTTGGATTCTTTTTGTGGGATGGGGGAAAGAGGGGTCGGCTTTCTTTTTTTGTTGGTCTGGTGTGTCAAGAGGGTGCTTACTTCCTTTTGCGGGGAAAGAGACGTCAATCTAACTCTAAGGAAAGATGATTTGGAAAGGGGATCGAGGTATCAGGCACGAAATAAGCGGGATGTAACCTGATTGCGTGATGGGTTACTTCGCAATTCCTCATCGAGGGAAGAGTTTCTTGAGGGCAGAGTGAGAGAGAGAAAGAGAGCTGCTGTTTCAGGATTGGATTTAGATTGGGCTTCAACGCCGGCGCGGGGAATTCTCCTGCTGGTCCTTCTCCTGCATTAGCGGCTGCAGTCGCTGGTTGTGGGTGGCTGCAAAGATTGGGGATGTGGAGGCACACAGCTCGCCTGTTCTTGCATGTGCGGCTTCGTCCCTTTCCCGCATGAGAGCAGACTTTAATTTCCTCTTATCTTTCCCTCCACCGCAAATTCCTAGATAACATCAATCTCTTTCCCACATCTTTCCCATCCTCTTACCAAATATCCCTAAACTCAATTTCTCCTCGTTCATATGTAATGGTAACCCCTTTTCTACACTTCCTAAGATCGTCAATCGTAGCACACACCTCGGCAGAGGCCAGACCCCACCCTATCAGCGCCCAACCCAGCACCCAACCCAACGGCGCCGATCACCGCGCGCATCTACGCCCAATTCGCACGCTTCGTCTCTCCTAGTCCTTCCCTTCGCCCATTTTTACCAGCGAGGCGGAAATGCTCTTGAGGGGTCTGTAGCCGCAGAGGCGATCTTGGGGTCTTTGATGCACGACATTCGGTGGCGAGACTGATCACCTGGGAGTTCCAAAGTAGGAGCAGATGTTCAAACGGCTTTCTGGTTGTCGCTCAATTCGTTTGCGTAGTTCGCGGAAATGATTTTTATGGGGTGAGAGGTACGAGGCTTGATATTTGATGTTCTACTTTTGGAGACGTGGTGGTGGCGAGAGGTCTTGAGCACGTCCACATGAACGCTTCCAAGTTGGAGGAAGTATGGTTCATTGCTAAGAGGTCATGCAAAGTTCGGGATCTCCGTGATTTATTATTTGCCTCTTCATGGAATTCGCTTTCTCTCGGGTGGGAGGAGACGAGTGTTTAGCATTTCGATGTATGGCATTGTGATGAACAGCTGGAAATTCCCAAGTAGGGAGGAGATGTTCATTCTCCTCTTTTCAGCTTTGACATTGTATTCCTAAAATCTCTTGTCTTCTTGTCTCGACCGTGGAAGTCCTTCTGAGGGGGGAGGGGGAAAGGATCCTGGGATTATCATGAAGCATCAAGTGACATAGATAAGTGGCGACAAACGAAAGTGTTTTGCGCTCAATGAAGCACGGAGAACCTTTGTTCACATCAGTCAGGTGTGATAGCATGCTGTTAGTTCTCTCAGTGCAGGTATGGTGACCAGAATTGGAAGTTACGGCTTTGAGCATGTGAAGACAGTTCTCACCTTCCAGATCTGCTACCGACTATTCCACATCTTTCCTCCCCTTCAAAATCATCAATCAACCATTCTTTCACACATATCATCCAATTCCCAACCTCTGCAAATTGGGGACAATTAACAATCTCATCTCCCCATCTTGCTTGTATAGACCTGTTTGCCCGGATTGGAGGCGCAGAGATGTCTTTAAGTCATCCTGCCCGTCTGTTCTTTATTCTTTCGCATATCGATGAAGATCACTGCGATTAATGAAGGCCACTGCGATCGAGAGAAGCGCCCCCCACTGCCGCCACTGGGCCGGTGTCAGATGTTCCCCGGCATATCAGCTTCAATTGTTGACGCTGATGAAGACCACCAGCACAGCAGCGTACCTAACCCCGCGTCAGAAGCTTTCTTTCGTTTCTCAAATACTAGATCACTTACGCAGCCGTCGCCCCATAGACCTCAATCCTCCTCGCGTGCGTCAACAGCGTCATCGACGCAGCAAACAAAGTAGTAAAAACCCCCACCAGTCCAAGTCGGATGCCCATCGGCTTCACGAAATACAGCGCCATAATCGCTCCCACCAGCAAGGCTGCGGAGACCAGAATGCTAATAATTCCCACGATCAACGTCACTTGCTCAGCTGGGTAGTAATACATCGGACCCCACGATTTCGGCGTCTCACGCGGCTTTCGAAGACGATAGCCCAGACATCGGTGCATTAAAGCGGACATCCTATCAGGCTCCTCTTCACTGCCAAGCGCGATCATATCCTCTTCGTCATGGAGTAAGCGGAAACCACTGCCCCACAATACTGGCGGGCTCCTTCTAAACCAAGCTTTGAACGCATTGAATGGTGATTTTTCCGGCTTCTCGAGCTCGAGAACTTGATTTCGTCGAAGCAAGGCCTCCTCTGTTTCGTATCAGTAAACAGGCGTAACCAAAATCTAAATCTTTCATCCGCACCATATTCTTTCATCAACTTCCTGATCCTATAAATCATCCTGAGTTTCCCAGCTTGCCTTGCGTTACCTTCATTGGCCTGCTCTTTTAGGTCCTCCCAAGATCTTGCAGCCCTCTCTGTCATGCCTTTCTCTAAATCATTGCTGGAAGTCGCGATTACCCGTTTGTCGTCCTTGTCAAGTTCATCAAGCTGTATTTCTAATAGCTGTAGCTCAGCTTGGAGATATAGTAGGTTTCGCGCTCCGAGGGTAGCAAATTTTCTATAAATTGATAGACTGTCATCACTTCCGATGAAATGACCAAAATCAGCGAAGCCGGGTAGATATTCAGTCTCATCGAGAGCGGCCTCGACGCCAGCCCGGGTTGCTGCCATAGGGGCACAGCTCTAATCGTGGCAAGCCAGAGAAAGTATGTTCGACATCAAATATATATCAAATGGCTGGTCAACCATCATCACCTATTCTTTGTCGTGTGTCAAAGGCCCACGCACGCAGTCGATATCTACTAGTAGTTTAGACCCTAGTGGCTGTGTAAGCCGCATATGCAATTATGCTGTCGCCAGCCTCATAATTGATTCGCTCTCCTTAACCACCTTCACTCGCCCCACTGAAGACACCCAGCTTCGCCAATCCGCTGCTCTCCTTTCCACCATTTCAGTCGGGCGGGCGCTGCGCCGTAGTTCTACCGCTGCGCAACTTCATGAACCTTAAGAAACAGCATACGGCTGAAAGCCGAATTTTCCCTTACCTCGGACACTACCTAACATACTCCCATGAAGTTGAGCATCTCGTGGGAAGACTGATTAGACCGGAGTCTAGAATCAAGACTTTGTCTTGCGGGTTTGCATGCCCTAGCCCGAGGCGCACAACCGCCGGTCGTCCCTAACCTACACGATATCTGCCGTTTTGAAACCCTTCTCTCAACATGGAAAGTCAGAAAACACAGCGAAATCCGACTACAGGTACCCTTATGAACAGCCTTCAGACAACCATAACGAGTTTCATCGAAATTGACGAAAACCTTGGCAATTTTACACACGGATTTGGTGATCTTGAAACCTTCGGCCCCAATGGATCTGGGCACAATGGAAAACCCATGAGTCAGAAAGATTATGCCTCTCTCGGAGGTGCATATGATTACCATTCTACAAATTCTGCCGGACAGCAAACAACGACTCAGAGATCTACTCAAAATTATTGGCATGATAGACCAGGCGACCTGGACCTCTGGAAATGTGTAGGCTCTTTTCAGTTCCACTATTACCACCACTTTTTGACACCATTCTAGTTTCCATGCGATGAAGAAGGCACTGTGGATTTGTATTTTGAGAAACGGTGTCCTCGTTGCACTCGGCCTCGGAACATTCAAAGCCCTTTTGAATCAGCTTGGCGGTGTGTTAGTAGGCCCTAGTCCCTCTACTGCGTATTATGCGGTTCTGATTAGAATATTTACAGGCGAGATGTGATGCAAAAGTTGACAGCACTTTGAGAGCCAGCTGTCGTCGGTGTAGATAGTGATGGAGGTCTGGGATCGAACTATAATGCCTTTCGAAGGAGCCAAACACTCAATTCCACATAGAGAGGATTTCTCTAAGCTGCGCTGCTAATGAGTTATATGCAGCAATACCAGCTGACAGTGAGGCTCCCAAATCTCAGATGCGCAAACTTGCATTCCGAATCATATCCCAATCCAGCGCTTACTCATTGTCCCATTCTTTCTAGCGACCATTATTCGGTTTATGCCTTAGATACTATAAATTCCACTGTTTGAAAATAAACTGCTGCAACGGCTAGCAACGAAATAAATAAGTTTCCAAATGCCGAGAGGGAGTCAAAGGGATACCGTATTAATTGGTTAACCAGATAATATCTTAATTAACTAATTGCAGTTTGTTCGAGCTTGGGATATTATGTTATCCAAGAATAGTATCTTATGAATACCTGAAATCAATTACTATAGGTCTGTTTTCAGGGGTCTTGTTAGAGTATTCAGGGCATTTAGGGCCTAAGATAATATCTTATATGCGGAACAGGCTTTGATTTGAACCTTACCTTATCAAGGGGTAGTATCTTCTAACTGCTATTATCTGGTTAACCAATTAATACGGTAGTTTCATCACTTGCAACATCATTGTCTCTTTTAGAGGCTACCATACCGTTTGTCTAATATTCTTCTCTAATGATCTCAGTCTGCTAGAGTGAATGGCTAGCGACTTCCAAGCCTTGACATTTTCTTGTTTTGCAGAAGAAGAGAGCATGGCGGTGCAAGCCACAAGGCTGCTCGCCTCACTTCTATCAACAGCACATCATTCGCTTGTCAAGTGATACACACTGCCTCGCATTCAGCTGACATTGCATAGCCATCAGGCTCCCGTATTGGCGGTCCAAATAATGATCTTACACTCAGAACTGATTGCCTTCAGTCACAATTCCCCGTCCCCCGTCCCTCAAAAATCTGACTGTTTGGGGCATCGTTCTACGCAAAAAGGCGGTTGTTTAGAACTTTTAACACCTACCCTATCCTACCTCGATTTAGAATCTTGCACACGATTGACGTCAATTTTTTTACTACTTTCACTTCTAGCCGACCCAACAATGAGCACAGCTGGTCCAGCATATGCTACCCCTAACCAAGATGGACGGTCTATTCAGCAGGGTCGGAAAGGCTCCGGAAGCAAGAAACCACCGATGTCTGCAGCAGGATATGAATCTCAAGAACCAGAGTATGGCTACGGTGGTTCTAATGACGGGATCTCATCTGGAAGGAACCATGATGAAGATTCCATTCGAGCAGGAGGAGGGGCTGGTGGGGGTGGCGGAAAGCGATTTTGCGTGAGAACTTCCGCGCTCCAGCTAGAAACAATATCTAACAATTCACAGTCTAAGTGCGGCCGCCCAGTTTCAGCTAATGCTCGCTACTGTTCTAATTGCGGATTTCCAAAGAAATGAAACGGGAAAGTTTACATGCGCCTAGACCAGAAGCCTCGGACGGGCATTGTAAGTAAGCTCCTTTGATTCTAGAAAACCTCCAGCTAAGACGTAAATCTATATAGTATAGTATCCGAGGATTTATACCCTAAGATTTACACTTCCTTTGGGTACAGGTAATTTATTCTGTACACAGAGTGAGCCGGCGCGGCGCAAAACAGCCTGATCCAATGCAGCTCCCAAAGGAAGTCTCGTAGAACTGCATAGAAAAAAAACTCGAAATTTCTTTTACTTGAAGAATTCACGTCTAACTGTCCTATTTAAACTGCTCGAAATAATGGCTTCTCAGTTGTTATGACCTTTATTCCTTCGTAGTTGGCACTTCTCATACTCTACTCAAACAACATCTTCACCTGCGGCTGCTAGATGCGTGCACGGATAGGCTGTGCTACTCGGCGTCCGCCTCACTTTTTTAAATATGCTTGATTCACCTTCCCAGAACGCTGGCGCCCAATTATCTACCACTTGAAAATGCAAAGGGCAGTAGATTAGAGCCATGATTGGTGGTAACCCCGCACTCGTTTTTGGTGGAATCTGCATTGTGCTACAGCCGGCTCAGCCGCCAATGAATGCTGTTCGGTGCCCACAGCCATCCTTCTCACTAAAGGAAAATGGTTCTCTCAAATTGTCTTCATAGTGTCTGAGATTTATTGTAAAGCGTTCGAGCTGGCTATGGAAGAGGTACTGCTACTATTGGAAGCTGCTTGGCAATGCTACTGTGGTCCTGCCAATGATTTGAAGGCCAGAACAGGTAAACTCACCCAAAGAGCCTCCGACAAAAATGTTTCCGCCAGTGGCGGTATATAGGCTGGGTCTTACTTCTATCCTAAGAAAACTACTAACAATTAGACAGACCACAAAGGGGCATTTGGCGGAGTATCTGAACCTCCGGTATCCATCGAAAGCATCTCCTTTCTGCTCGTCAATGTAAAAGGAGCCATTTGCACCAAACCAGGCATTTCTGCTGGAACCAAGAGGCAGCCTTCTGTGGATGCGAATATTGAACTGCTTGACAAATACACAACAAAGGGCGCTAATCCAGAGCCAGCACCGAGCGAGAAACGTCCGTCAGCTCTGACAAAAGATCATGATTTGGTGAGAGATACAAGCTATGATGCTTTAACGCCTGTCGTGTTTGGACCCAATGGGTCAGGCTACAAAGGGAACGACAGATCCCAGAAGGATCATGCAGCCACTTCTGCAATCTATGACTATCGTGGTTCATATACCCGACTAGAACGTGGTAGAGGCGGTACACCACCCGGCGATGACAGCGATTCCGATGATAAAGATGATACTCCTGGTGGAGGAAGAGGGCCTGGTCGTGGTGGTGGTGATGGGCCTCCTGAGGGAGAAAGTGGCTCCAAAATGAAAAGGAAGGAGCAAGTTATACCACCGCGACCGGCGTCGCCCCTCGGCGAAGGGTTTATGATGTGGGGATGCGTACGTATGCCGGTACCACTCAGGTCAAATTGATTGACTGATATGTCGTAGTGCTATTGCCTCGGGCATGCTGCGATGGGTATCGAGACAACACCTGCCTGCCCGGGCTGTTCTCATTTTCGGTGCGATTACTGTCCGATAGAGGTGGTGAAGGTGCGTGAGAGTGAAATTATACGCGCTAAGCCCAGAGAGCTTGCTACAGAGGGTAAAGAGCCTACTAAACAGAGCCGTCATCGCCGTCATTGGCGGAAGGTGCGCTGGAATAAGCGGGGATCTCGAATCCGAAAACTTCTAACGGTCTCTGTTCGCCAGACTCAAGCAGCTTCTGAGCATCAAACACAACCAGCACCAGTGAAAGAACCCGAGGTTACGGTAGTACGCCAATCTCGGCATACATCACCTGCCGTTGCACAACCCGAACAGACGCTAGCGGCACCAGCATGCCAGAGTCAAGCACAAAGCAGTTCTTGGCAGATACAAGGGGGTGAAACTAGGCTCCGGTTAAGAAACTTTCACTTGGCTCAAGGGAGCTCTAGTAAAACAACTCCCTCAGAAGAACAGGCTATAGAGTTGTCCGACTTGGACTTTGGCAAACTTGCAATCTCTCAGTAACCTGACCCAGCCAGGTTTCCTGGGTCAGGCTTGCTACCTTTTCTTGAATGCAAACTTGGCTCTGCTTAGTTTTCCGTAGCCACATGCCTAAACATTGGCCTAGCAATCGGAGAGCAAGTCTATCATATCAAAGCAATCGCTCATAAATCGAGAAAAAAAGAGCCTCGCATCTTCACGTGCAAACTATCTTCTCGACAATCATCAAAAGTCTCATTTAAATCTTCTAACCAAACAACATCTTAACCTGCTCCTTAGCCCTCACACTATCAACCCACTCCACCATCCTCTTGATCTTCTCCCCACCCTCCTCAAACTCAAAAAGCAGCACGTATTCCTGCCCATAGCTTCCCACCCCTTCCTTCGAATCAGCGGTACTGCTCGCGAACACCACAACCTTGTTGTTCGCTGAATCTTCGATTATCTCCGAAACTGTGACCTTGAAATTCCAGATTCGAGAGGTGGTGGAGGAGAAGAATGTGCGGTAGGCGGTATTGTCCATCGGTGGTCGAGGGAGGCTGCTGGGGCGGATTATGTGAATGCAATCCTCTGTTCGGAAGGACAATATCTCGTCGAGGTTCTGGTGTTCGTACGCGGCGAGGATTGCGAGAGTTGTTTGGTGGATTTTGGAGGGGGCTTTTGGGGAGGACATTGTGTGTGGTGGTGATGGACTGAGGCGGTGAAGTTTAGAGGATGGAGGTATATAGAGTGAAGGTAGAGCTAGGAGAGAATTTTTTTAAGAGCTGAGAAAGACAGGTATAGTGGGGTTGGTGGGGTCAGAATGCGGGGTTGAGAATGTGGCGGCTAGCATTACGTGCACCTCGGCATGGCTTGTGTAACCCGCGTATTAGGCGTGGAGGAATAGTGGTTTCAGGAGTCTTCGGACTAATTAGGTGAACATTTTCGATTTTTTTAGCGTTTACTTTATGCTCCTTGTAACATAAAATGTTAATCAGCAATAGAAAGCGAGGACGCAAAATTTCCAACCTCCAAAGTTTCTATTACGATTTAGATAACTCCAACACAATATCAGATGAGCTTAATAACATATCTAAGCTCGTCGTCACCTTGTCCCGGAATCGTCCTTTCATATGCTTCCGTATCTTCGATTCCAGGTAAAGCCAAATAAGATTCCAAGCTTAGAAATTCTCGGGTCTCTTCTGGTGTACAAGCGATTCTGAAATGCCCAAAGCGCTCGTAGGTGCCGTCACTATGCGTAGGTATTATCATGAGACCTTCTAACGAGGTACGCTTCCGGAGCTCAATGTCAAAGTGATGAGAGTGAGGGTCAACCAGGAGTAAGAAAATCGGCTCCGATAGTCTAACGGGCATGACATCAATTGTGCATGAAAGATGAACAGGATTTGGCTTTGTCAGTAGCCAGATTTGGTCATCTTGGATGAGTGTTCGTTTCAGCTGTCCGCATTCAATCGTGAGGCTGCCATGTTGAATATCCCCAAAGAGTTGGTCTTCGTAAAGTACTTTGACATCGGCAACCAGCACCCGGATTGAGACATTGTCGATTTCCTCACCCATCCAGCGACCACATGATACTGGACCGTCAAGAGAGGCCCATGACCATGAAGGAGCTCGATAGCTAGATGGGCGTGTGTTTACTGGTGACCTTGACTGCTGTCGACTATTATGACCATAAGGCGAAGACCAAAGCAATTGCTTCTCGATACCTTTCAGCCACAGCCCGGCCAGATATTTATCACCAGTTAGCGAATGGAAGTGCGTAGCCATTCCGGCCATTGCAAACAATTTATCTTCCTCTTTGGTTAATAATGATCTGGAATAGTGTTCCATAATACTTCTCCATGTCCTCCACCAATGAACCGTCCCTATATGGCCTTTGAGTGCACTCCCGAAAAACAGCGGCAGAAATGTGTGATTTAAGTCTATAAATGGGAACATTTCACAGCAACTTACTTGCCCACATTCCCAAAATAGTTGATTACTGGCAAAATGCAAGGTGCGTGGTGCCAAGAACCTCTCTTGAAGTACCCAGGCTCTCTTTGCTAGAGGGCCATGCTCAATGCTCTGGTTCCAGAGCTGACGGTTCGCTATCACATAGCCATTTCGAAGAGCACCCGACGCCGTTATGTAGCCAGCCTTAATTGAAGCTGGGTTGCGGCTGAAAAATAACCCGGCTCGGCCATCAGCAGCGGCCGTAGCTGCTAAGTTTAGAGATGAGTTTGCATATACAGAGCTCATCAAACTTGCTTCATGCAACCAGTCTTCTCTTCTATCTTGAATTATACACAAAGAATCAATCCAAATGAAAGAGAAGCCAAGCTGAATTACGGCGTACATCGCGTCTTGAAAGGTCTTCGATAGTTCAAAAATGGGAATATCTGAAAGAAAGCCAACTAAATTGGCCTTTTGGAGCTTGATTATCGGTGAGCTTCCCCAGCAGTGGCTCAGCGTGCAATATTTTGTATTTGCACCAAGTCCAGCAGAAAGGACCAGGCGTGCTCGCAAATCTGCCCTGGATGTTCCGGTGACTTGAATCAATCTAGACGGAAACCTCTTGTCCATCTTAAGTGTGCAGGGATGGGATGCGCTGCATTTTTTGAGCCATTCCCGAGCTAAGTGCCAGCTTAGCGGAGAATCCGTGTTTGACGAGACATATTGGTGGATTGTGATCTTTGAAGTATCTGTGATAAGCTTAGCGACTTCGTAGTATTGCCTATGCATCTGTACAAACTGTCTGCAATGACAGAGACAGGGTATTGACCCTTGAACAAGTCTCTGCCTTGAGGATGGCAAAATGATAGCTCCAAGCTGTCACACATAGGTTTTATGATATTGACGTATTTCAATCGATGACCTGGATCAAGGTACAAAGGCGTACTTCTTATGTTGATAAAGGGTTCATCCAGCTGGAGCAAGTCCGTAAGATTGTCTTCTGTTATTTGATTGAAAATAAGCGCGCAAAGAGAGCAACCGAGTGATACTTTGATATCGAGTCTAAAGATTGCGGTCGATTGGGGGTAAATGTATTGTATCTCTGGCAGCGGACTTGTTGAGGCTTCTAACTCGGCTCTTAAAAAGGTCACAAGGTCGTTGCAGCGTCCACAGAAGGACATTTTGTATCTCCGTTACGTAGAAAATAAAGGGATTGTAGCAGATACTCTATCTAGCTCGGCTAGTATAGATAGCAACAAACCACACAAGTGTTTGTTTTCAGGCTTTAGAATTAATAGAATCGCGGTATACTTGACGACATTGATGATGGATGGTGGTAATAGTGAGAGTTGAAGACTCTGCACTTCAGCTGTTTAATAGCTTGACTAAGCACCGAACACGCTAACTCGAACAAGAACCTTGCGCTCCGCCGCAACTTGATTTTGCATTCCCAGCCTCGCGACCTAACTCTTCATTACCAAGCCAATTATGTCATAAAACTCATGCCTCTTGATCCTCTGACGAAGACCCCGAGATGGCTCTCATCGAGGACTCTGCCTTTTATGGTTTCGCTGCGTCAATAGCTGAAATCTGTCGTGCCATTTCTCAATCATCATCACCAGCCACAGCCGACGCCTTGTTAAAATATATTTGGGACTCTCCAGACTCTCCTGGGGAACAAAAGTACGGAGCTGAATACACAGCTCTGGACCCGATGCTTCTTGAGCTTGAAATACTCATGATACAGGAGTTCTTTAGCGTGCCTTACGTGTACCGACCGTTGGACGGACCAAACGCCATTCGTATCTTGATCCTCCATGGTGGAAGCCCAAGCGAGCCCTTGAGAGGCACACTCGAGCATACTGTTGTAAAGACAGGCAAGGGTTATCAAGCAATATCGTATACTTGGGGAGACAGTTCTATGCCTTGCTCTATTCATTTAGACGGCTGTCGAATGCCGCTGACCCAATCTTTATTCAACGCTCTAGTTCATTTAAGGTATCCCAACAAAGATCGGAAGCTTTGGGCGGATGGTCTGTGCATCAACCAAGCGGACAACAAGGAGAAGGGCATCCAAGTCGCACTCATGCCTCAGATCTACACTTACGCGGGCAAAGTCCTGGTATATCTTGGAATGGAGGCGGACGGTAGTGAGCTCTTGCCAGAGCTATTGGAGAGGCTGGGAAGAGTGAATCCTGACCTCATTCAGCAACAAGGGGTTTCCCGAGAAGAGTTTCTTTCTAATGCGCTTCCTCCACCAGACAGTGGGGTATGGAAGGCCTTGGTAGCTTTCCTTTGCCGCCCATGGTTTTTGAGAGTTTGGATCATTCAGGAAGTCGTTCTAGCTCGTGACATACGATTTTTCTGCGGCGACTGGGAATTGAGATGGGGTTCACTTGCCGATTTGGCAGAACAATTCGACTTTGTTTTTACTAGCAACCCTCAAAACCGGCATCTCGTATGGACTCACGACTTTCAAAAGGCTCAGCATGCGGCTATGAGTTTAGGTCTTGTGCTGGCTTTCCGCTTGACAAGGTCGGCTGTAGCCGATAGGTTGGAATATCTCAGGAGAGATATTGAATCCATCCCATCAACCACTTCTGAGAAGAGCCATGTCGAAAGTCTCGCCCAAGATTTGATTATAAAACGAGAATTCATCATAAAATCCTGTCGTGAGCACCGGGAGCTATATAATAGCTTGGAACGGTCGATCCTTGCTCTTGATAGTGTCAAGCCATCTCCAACACCGATTCTGAAGCTGCTGGGAATATTCCCTCATAATGGTGCAACGAAACCACAAGATCGACTCTACGCCCTGATTGGGCTCGCAGCAGATATAGATCTCGACGAGTTTGCTCCTGACTACGAGGAAAACGAGGACCAGACGAATGCAAGATTTGGGCGGAAATTGGTCGAGAAAGGTCAAGGCATGGACCTCCTATTCCATGCTACGAAGATGTCGGTAGAACTGTGGAATTTAGCTACGCCATCCTGGGTCCCTGCCTGGACTCCACGCCGGTCAATGCACAGTCACTGGCTTAAGCTAGGTTGGGCGTATCATCAATATCCCGGTGGTTTCGAGGAACGAGCTAATTCTGGATCATATGTCTCACTGGTCGAGGGGGCACCTAATGTGCTTAGGGTCACTGGGTTTTGTGTAGACCGCTTTGAATCAGTTGTGAAACTTTATGAGGATAATAGAGAGTATGGAGTCGCTACTTTTCAAGCAGCATCGAAGAAGTTCTTCCAGAGAGTTGAAGAAGTCACGAATGGCGATGTTTACTTCACGGGTGAAACTTGGTCTGAAGCCCTATGCAGAACCCTCGTTGCTGGACACCTAGACAAACGGGGGAGCTCTTTATCAGAGGTGATTCATCAATACGAAGAAGCAAAGAGTGGCTTTATCAGTCCTCCACAAAATCATCCGACGAAATCCATGAATCCCTGGGGTAGTGCGTGGTTTCGTTTGATGCCCGAATATGCCCTCTGCAAAACGACCAAAGGATATGTTGGACTTGTCCCACAAGCGACTAATTCCACAGATGAAGTTTTCATGCTCCAAGGGTCGGATCTTCCTTTCGTGCTCAGACCAATTCCCCCACTCCCAGGACTATATCGTTTGGTTGGTGGCTGCTACATGCATGGGTTGATGGAAGGTGGGGCCTGGAAACTTCAACAGACGCTATCGGGGCTTTTCCTTTTCTAAGCTGGATCAGATGTACAGAGATACACAAAGATCATCAATCTGTGTCCAAGTTTAGAGATACACAGATCTTTTCTCATCCAGGTGTTTCCCGTGGGGGTCCCACGTTCCAAGCCCTTTAAATTCAGACATGTTGGTGATGGCTCCTGTCATAGCCGGCCCCGGTCGTCCGGA
The DNA here is from genome assembly GCA_009732865.1 of Stipitochalara longipes BDJ. NCBI lineage: Eukaryota > Fungi > Ascomycota > Leotiomycetes > Helotiales > Hamatocanthoscyphaceae > Stipitochalara > Stipitochalara longipes. The sequence goes on from ML769340.1 coordinate 1,847,530, forward strand.
TTAGAGTCTAGTGACAGCAATTCCCACGAGCAAGATGCACAAAAGATTATCCAGGCCGCTTTCTTTAGCCAACACCCGCGGGTGCCGAGGTGTATGAGGAGTGCAATTGGAGAAGTCCGGTCCCAGTGCTGCGTTTTTGGGTATATGCTCCTTTGATTGTGATGAATCAGGCCCATACCACAGACATAGGGTGACGTTGACCGCTTGGCATTTTGTCTTATCGTACTTGAAGGGTGGCTCCCCTTAATTAATGGCGCAGCTTGTTCCGCTTCAATGGAGCCAAACGTATAGGATTTATCCCAACCCAGCGCGTTCATTTTCTCGCCAAGAACGTTTCTACCCGTACCGCTTCATTTATATCTTATGATTGGCGCTTTTCCAGCCTCTTTTTGAATCATGGATAGGAAGAGATCGGATGATGAAGACGTTGCGTCTATTTATTAGTCTTGGTTTGATCTTAACCGAGGAGCCGGGATCCTTCCTCCAATCACTTATCTCTAATCAATTAAACTTCACTATGGTTATTAGGGTACCTTACACACAGGATATATCGAGGATCATCCACACGACTGGCCATGTGCTCGGAACTGAATTTTTCCGATATAGCCTTCGCCTGAGCTCTACATATATTATCATCAACTATGCTCTAGTGACTTTTCACTCTCATCTTGTATCTCTAACATTCAAGTGAGACAAGAAATCTGTACATTATCAACATAACAATGTATTTCTCTAAGTTTGCGATTGCATCTCTCCTTGCGCTTACAAGTTCTGTTGCTAGTGTAAGTCTATTGATTGTTCCTATCCTTCTCAACCTGGAGTACCACAGACTAACTTTGTGTTTCTCTGTGTAGCAAGTCATCATCACCATAACAAGTATACATATTTCAGAGCCAGGTTCTAGGATGCATAACTAATGCAATGAAAACAGGCACACTTACGGTTGTACCAGTAACGATTACACCCCTGACAACCTCAACATCAACAGGTATGGCGCTTCATTCCAATACCAAGATGTTACTTTTTTGTTTGAGAGCTGAGAACCGGAGTTGTTCGAGAGCGAGCTGCTCAGTTCTTACGATCTCTCTTGCAAGCCAGGGCTGTTAAATGCTAATTCGGTGGCTAGTCTTCGTCACCGTCCACGGCAATCCAACCACCTCCAAGAGCACTGCTACAGCGACATACACAGTTACCGTGACTGCCCAGCCGCCTGCGACTACTGCTGCTGCTGTCTGTCCCCTTGCCGAGGGTGGTTCATGTGGTCTTTGGAATCCAGCTCCTGGAGGATGCAGGCAATGCGCTCCTAACCTTACATGTCGATCAGTACTTTGTAAGCAAACCCAATATCCCAAGACCATTGTGCGCAGAGCTGACTGTGTAAAGGGTCTTCTTCGAGATGCGAGACTCAGGCACAGACAATTTATACCATCACGCAGACTATATATAGGCCATAGGAGCTTAACGTTGTGGCTGGAAATAAGCAAGAATATAATTTGGTTGGCATAAGCGTCGGCTGTTTTTTTCTGTCTTTGGTGGTCAGTTTCTGTTGCACTTGGCATGAATATTGTATAATCAGGTTATATACTTTCGATTCGCTTTTATTACCCGTGGTCTGGGAAGCATATATAACATCTGATAACAGGTTTGCAGGGGGTAAGAACCTACTTAGTCTCTACCCTACTTAAATTCGATGATTCGATAATACACTAAGCTCCTGCCTAGAAGTCAAGCACTTGCCTAATCTCCGCAAGCCAAAATCCACCACAATCATCACTCTATATAACCCCGGTTCTCTATTTCTTGTCTCAAATCTTGTCAAATTTCCGGATCACTAAGGATCCCTCCAAAAGACTGCCCCTACATCTAAGATCCAAGAATCTACTCAAACGACGCCATCGCAAGGCAAGAAGAGTGAAGAGAAGCAGATGAAGAATGGCGCTCGTAGGACGACAACATCTCGGCCATAATTATGAGACCATAGGGCTCGTTCCACCAATGGGATGCTATAACTGAGCGTCTCTCTGCCTCGCTCACCAATGTACGGGGATAAACATATAAAATAATATAGCCACGAAAAAAGTGAAGAAATAGAGGCACGAGAGCGCAGGCTAGTAAAGTATGACGATTCCGCGGTGTCTATTGCTTGTTATCTCTCCTTCAGGGAGGAGTGAAGACAGACTAAATACAGAGACGAAAGGAGAGGAAGGAGTAATAAAATATGATCCATAAGCGTCTCTGCATTCTCAACAACGGCATCTTTTTAAAAGGGACAACTCCATACTATCTCCTCCCCTTTGATTTGAAAGGTTGTTTATCCTTCCCCAACACCCAAATTTTCATAACTTCGTAAGACCAGATACGAACGACAAAAGAAATATGATGAGCACTGATCCTCTGCCTCTAGCAGTGCCATAGCCCAAACGGCCGTGACATGGATATAATGCCTGATACTGCCACGTCATACAAGTGCTTTGTAGGATGCTTCTAACCCAGACCAGTCTCCTAGGATTTTGAGCTGTAAAATTTTAGCTTCTCTCGCCGCGTCCAGTCGATATCTCAATTTTGTGAAAACCGCGAAGATGTTGAGTGAGATGATCTCTGCGAGTGAAAGCACTCATCCCGGTATACTTGGAGCAATATGAGCACGGATAGACGGTCTTGGGATTGAAACTCTGGACATGACGGTTCAAGACATCGAATCGGGTGAAGGTGATGCCACAGCTGCATGCGTGTGCTTTATGCCGGGTTTGCTTGGCGTGTTTATCGAGAGCCGATTTATGCGGAAAAGGTTGGGAACATTGATTGCACACAGCTTTTCCATCGCAATCAGATTGGTGGTGTGTCTGCTCTGCTGTCATGGGAGTACCGGTGCTAAGCGAGCCCTCGTCTATCTGACAATCGACATCACTCCAATGCACGTGCTGAGATACCGTATTTGGAGGCTCGAATCTGGTGTTCCTTTATACTTATCAGAAGAATACAAAGTCGTTAACAATGTTTGACTCACGAATAAAACTGTTCTCCACTGTAATCTTCATGTGCGTTCGGCTGCGAAATGTGTTGATCATCCTCAAACTCTGCGAGAAGAGGGCTTTGAGACCTTAGATCATATTCGTTGTTGTTATGCTCTGGAACACTGAGTGCGGCCTCCCAAGTACTGCAGAATGAGTTCAGGTCCTCTCCGATACTCATCAGCTGACTCGACTCGTAAAATGGGATGAATTCGAGGGCAGCCTCGTCGCAAGAAGGCCACTGAGGGTCACGTGACCAGCTGTGTGTGAGACAGGGTTCCGTTAGGCGAAGACAAGGGTTTGAGTGAGGCATGCCACAACTGTTATGATTGGAGAGAAGATTCATTCTGCTTGACATTCTGACGTGTTACTGGAGGGTACAAAGTGTGGGGTTCGTCTGCTCTGTTATTGGAGCGTTTGTAGGTTTAGGCGCACAGCTGCCTCAAAACTAACAGAGCAATGCGGAATGCTTTACTTATACATAGGGATTCCTGAGCCGCTGTGAGCAGGGTGGTTTGCGAACCACGAAGATGAAATTGCGAACCATATCTGAGGCTCATTGACAGACCCTAACAAGGGTGGTCGACTCCCCTGTGAGGCTCATTGACAAGCTCTGCAGACCGCATGATTTTTGCGAACCATCGGGAGGCTGGAGCTTGCCTCGGAGGCAGGCACTTGTATGACTGCTGCCCATTGTCAGTCTGCCCACGTGACATGAAGCGCAATCCCAATGCTAACTCTAAAATATCCTCCCTCCAATGAGTTTTCAATCACTCTCATCAGAGAGTAAATATTAAATAACGTCTCATGATAGTGTCAGTCGGGCCTCTCACGTGACGTGCCATAAGCATACAGACACTGCTCAAGTTGGCTACCTCAGGTTGAAAAATGGATTGGAACAGCTACAGCCAATAATACTGCGGGTTCTGGTCTCCAGAAAGGTAGTGCACATTTGGGCAGAGATGAAAGCAGCTCTAGCAAATTATGTGGCGGGATTTCGGTGTCCAAAAAGAGATTTTCGTTATCCTCCTATCTTGCTGCAAAGGTCCCGCTTTTTCTTCGGTGATCGCATGCGAAGGTATGAAACACGACAAATACAGGCAGTCGAGCTTCTCTGCATCTAGTCAGGAATCAATGGACCACAGTGAAATTCTCAGCCCCCAATTAGGGCGGAATAAATGCTACAGTGAAATTCTCGGCCCCCAATTAATGCGGAATCAACGGGCCACAGTGAAATTTTCCACTTGGGGGGAAAGGAAGCTAGCTGATTCTGGCCGAAATAGGGCGGGATGAAATAGCGACAGCGAATAATATTGCAAAGAGCTAGTAACCTTGCAATTAGGGCGAGATCGAAGCAGCTCCAGCGAATGGCACAACGTGATTTCGGTGTCCTTAAAGAGTCGAATCTCATGCTAGGCCAGGCAACAGTCAATTCAATAGTGTGTGCTATCGAAATCCCTGCAATTATGGCGAGAATAAGACAGCTACAGCAAATAATATTACTGGATTTCGGTGAGCCAACACGAAAGGAGAATGAGGCTCTGGGAATGGTGAGGCTTTGGGAAGAATAAGGCTCTGAGAAGAACGACGCTGTGAGAAGGACACGGCTCTGAGAAGAATAAGGCTCTGAAAAGTTCGACGTCAAAAAGCGCTTCGTCTACGTTTGTGTTTAGGGCGAGAATCTGCAAGTGTGAGTATGCTCCTGATAATTCGCCTGCTTCTGGGATGACGATCAAATCTCCCTTAAAGGCACCAATGGGAGTTCAAATCGGCTCCTCGAAGGACTCTCGATAAATTTGATATGGGAGCGAAAACGGATACTATTACGAGTCTTATTACGTCTAAAGAGATGGCTGTATTTTAGTTCTAAGATTTATAATTCAGATAACATAAAAAATATAAGCGCGTCTCGAGAAAATTGGAAAAGGCAAGTAGGGAAGTCTTCCTGCGGTATCCTAACGGGTGCAGAAAATGACTGCCTCGTAGTCCAGTAAAAGGAGGAAAGGACCGTATTTAAGTATTTACCCATTATATAACCCAAATATAAAGTATGGAAAACAAGTCTGGTGCATTGTCTCCTAAGGTCAATAATATTCCTCTCAAAAGATAACCTCTGAATCACCTTCCTTAGAGCTTAGCAACAAAATTTGTAGTGTTAGATATTATTACTTACCCGACTTATTGACTACACAGCTCCACGTGGTATAACTTGCTGAATATTTAGGCTCGCAGGTTTGCTGCTCGCCAGATGCACATGTGTCTGGTGAAAGGATAGAGAAGTCGGTACAATCCGCGTAACATCCTCATTCCGTAGGAGGGTAGATTTGAGTTGTTGCGCAACAGAAGCTATGTCGATAATTGAATGTTCATCATTGGCACAGGCCGGTAGAGATGCAAACCCGGCGAATAGCTGAATTTACCACAGCATTTCCATACTATCCTGACTTCTAGCAAACGCTCATCATCATCGTGACATACCCAAGCAAGTAGAGGGTATTGCATTTGAATACTAGTTGAGCTCAAAGGCAGCCGTGTCCACTGAGAGGTTGTTTTAGAGAGATACAGCCACGGGTGGTGAACGTGAACATGTCAGCCAAGACCTATAGAAGTTTCAAAGAAGTTTCAAATTTCATTGAGCACCTGGTGCAAACAAGGGACTTATTTTCAAAAACGTCGAGATTTCCTTGATCAATGTTAGGTATGCCTTTCATTATAGGCAGGAGAAGCGATAAAGGGGGTAATCTATCGGGTAGTGGAGTATCTGAGGACGAGGGCTCGATGTACGAACTCATGTCGCAATGGGGAGGTGCACAACTGTCCAGGTTTCAAGGTCACGGAGTATAATATTCTAGCTTTCCTTCCTCAGAATTTCTGTAATCAGACATTGCAAACTATGGAGAATATTGAACGTCCTTTCCAACTACCGCTGCGGCGTTCGATTAAGGTTTTTGTGGAGCTTTCCAGCCTGGGGGCTCAGCACCTGGTGCGCATTTGTCGAAGGTAACTGTGTAGAAGTTTCTCTCTCTTTTTGCTAATTGGAGAAGAATGGATATGGCTGCGCCGAATCTTGCTACTTTTTAGACTGAGCAGTTGGCGGCTCTGGCCTTTCCTAACTACCCTTTTCCTTCCTAATCTCCTGAGTAGCTCCTAGTACTACTGATTGTGGCGATGATGCTATGCGAAATGGGTGGGCAAGTTCAAAAACTCGTACCAAAGCATGTTGTTGTTCTTCCGATGCCATGGAGATGAACAGCACAGTCAGACAGCATTCACATCCCCCAACCCCGTCAGAATGATGAAAAACCCCTCGTCTGATAGCATGGAAGGGAATTTCGAATCGCCCGAAAATTGTTATTTGGTTCAGGGACTGGGTTTCCATTCAAGTCAAGCGCCACCAGTTGGGGCACCGCCGCGAACGTTCCTAGCGTCCTTGCCTGCATGCGCCGCAACTCCACGCCCATCACGAAGTATAGCCTATTAAGATTGCGCTCCGCTCGAATCCATCACCCTGACATTTCCGCAGCGACGCGAGGTATTCTTGTCGTGCTCGCCGCTCCAAGCTCCTAACCACCGTTCCATCAAATTCCGTTGAGCCTGAGGATGAAGACCTCACCGTTCGAAGCTGCCCCTGAAGATATTTTGCGGTTGGTGTTCAAGGTGAGCTCGAAAGATGATGTTGTCAGGCTGTCAATGGTCAATTGGCGCTTCAAAAAGCTCCTCAAGTCAGAAATATACCACACCATCGATTGGGTTTGGGAAGAGGATTCAATGCCACCTATCCACTATCTATTGCGAACAATTCTGACGAGGCCTGAGTTGGCCTCGTGGATACGGAACTTGAAGCTAACCGGCGAAACCTTTCACCTTCCACCATTCCGGATGAAATTGCCCCCCAGAATTAGAATTCCCAAGTCCGAGATCGGTATGATCATTGCGGTCGTCAAGGAGTCAGGAGTGCCAAATACCATCCCGTGGATCGATGCACTTGGAGGTGGTACCGACGCAGTACCGATCAATGACGTTGCTCGCAGCGAGCCCGTGCATTTAGCAACAATGGATGCTGTTCTTGCTGTTCTGCTCTCACGACTCCGAAACCTAACGTCTCTCCACTTAGGTCCCAACTTCACCAAAGAGACGACTATTCTTGGTGGCATGTTAAAATCTGCGCTCTGCGGCGAGAACAACTTTGGCCTTTCAAACTTTGAGAAACTAAGAGAAGTGACCTTCAGTCCTCGAATTTGCATCGAGTAGCTCTGGAGTCGTAATCATAACGACGAGAGACCGGATAATTCGCTCTGCTCTCTCACATTTTTCTCTGCTCCAGCGATAGAGCATATTACAGCCACAATCGAAGAACCAGAAACATTTCAATGGCCCGGCAGTCCACCATTTCCATCCACTCTCACCTCCCTTGACCTTACCTTGTTGCGAGAGGGAACCATCGGCCATATACTCTCCCGCTGCTGAACTTGCAAACTTTGGCCTACCACTTTTACGCAGATAAAGCAAGCAAGCAATCCTATGACAGAATACAGAAATCACTCAGGGCCTTGATGGTTGGCGAGAGTCTCATGTCCTCGTTAGCGTTAGTTAAGGACACCCTTAAATCTCTCGTCCTGACAGCGCACATCAACCCCCACGACTACGATGGCCACGAGGCAGAACCGGAGAGTATCGACAATCCAATAAGCCTGTGGGGCTCCTTCCTGCAACTTGAAAATCTTGAGATCCCAATTGTTTTTCTGCTTGGATGGGAGCCCTCAGACAAGATTAAATTTGGCGATGTCTTGCCAGAAAATGTGCGATCCGTAACGCTGAATGATGATACTTGGTGGAAGTGGGAGTCTGCGTGGCTTGATCATGAAGAGATGCGACTGTTAGATTTCATTAAGGAGTGGTTCAATGATTATAGGGTGTGCACGCCACGCCTAGAAAAAGTTCGCCTGGTTATCAGAGAAATGGATGAGTGGTACCCGGAAGCCTTGCAGCGCTTCAATATCATGGGCGTGAACGCTGGGCTTGAGGTTGAATACGAGATATTCGATCCGCCTGATAACTATTACTGGCCTCGAGTAGGCCATATGGAGGGGTGAGAATGGCGATGGCGGGGTAATGTGGAAGATATCGAGAAAAATAGCACGCTCTGTCTGGTTGGTATCCAATTAGGATTCAGCAGTCGGTTTAATTAGTGCAAACACTTCAAAACACTAAATGAAATCTATCCCATTTTTACAGAAAACATAAATTTACTTTACTAGTTTGCTCCTAACCGGGGAACTTCCCTTTCAAATTAGCTATTAATAACTCTCCAGTCATAAAGTGAACGCTCTTCGTGATCTTTTTGATTGTTAAAGCTATAGAGGGACAAATTAGAGCACAAGTCTCAGTTAGTCACTACCTTGGTTGCTAAACATTCCGAAGACCTTCGATCTTAATCCCTATTCACCAAGTAGTACCGAGTGTGGCAGAGAGTCCAGAATTGGCTCCGGTCTTAGCAAATATTTGAAAAGCAAATTAACGCAATGTGGCGTGCGATCAGCCGTCTCATGCAGGTCTTCGGTCATGCCAAGGAAATAATGGTCACACACCGCTGCAGCTCCCAGCTCAAAAACCGCAACATCTTTAGAAACACAGAAGATTCTCCCATTTCAATGATTATTCATTCTCATCAACACAATTGAAAATGTGCTGGGATAATGACAAACATAAGGTTGAAGCTGATGCTCTTCCTCCACCACGAGTCGCAACAGAGACAACGAAACATCAGTCCCAACTGGGGCTCCTAAGGCACTCCTCTACCCCCGGTGATGCTTTAATCGTGTTTCATTCCTGTCGTTACTGCTCGGATCGATTTACATACGTCTGCGAGGATGGCAGACGTATCCATATTATTGCCGGCCTACCAAAGTCACTCCAATCCAAAGTCAAGTCTTCTCGCAAAACACAACCACCCGAGGTACCAAAATATAAAGCGATATCGTACGTGTGGGGCGAAACTACCTTACTACCCATGTATTGCAATCAATGCAAGGCGAACTTTGTTATCGGCTTGAAAGATGTACGAAAATTCCAGGATATAGCAAAGTTGGCTGCATCGGACGAGTCTATCTGGCTCGACACCATGTCTATCAACCAGGATGACGAAGCCGATAAAGGGCGCCAGATTGCGCAAATGGGCAAGCTATATGGCGATGCCGCAGCCGTTGCCGTGCTTCTGCCTGGAAGTGACAAAAGTGGTTTCGAGCTACTTGCTTCCTTGAACGCCAAAGCAGATTTCATCAACCAGAATCGTGCTGCATTTTCTCAAAATGAGGAACCATATCCCGACAACCGTCTTACCGCCGCCTGCAATGAGTTCTACACTCTTGTTGAGGAGTTTGAGCAGAGCTTCGGCTCATGGAAATACTGGAGTAGAGCCTGGACATTCCAAGAATGGGCAATGGCAAGCACCATGGATATAGGGCTTGAAGGGAGTTCAGACATCATTTCTAACATCAAGTACACTGTTCTATATGCAGCTACTTTGATGTCGATCTACAAATTGCAGCAAGGTCAATACGCAAACATCCGTCTGAATTTCCCAAGGGGCGAGGTTACCAGACGATTTAATGCTGTGAAGCGTCTTTTCCCAGACGAAAGAGCATTCCTCTCAGCAGATGAGGCAGTCGAAGATAAAACCAAATACTTAGGCCAAACATTGATGCCCGGTCTTGGATTTGACAAGCTGTTAGGTCTGCGGACATGGAGTGCCCCTGGATTGCCCAACGGGATGTTTGGAACGAAGCCAAAGCTGATCCATGAAATGTTTGATCTCAGAGGCCCCCTACCATCAGAAACCGTCTCTGCATTCAAGGCCCGACTGAGTACGATGCTAAACGCATTTGCCATTTCTCAACGAGATGCCTACTCTGACGCCGACAAAGTACTTTGCTGGGCCTCCATGTGCAATATCTCATTCGCCTACAAACGAACAGACAGCTATGGTGTAGCTTTACAGAAGGTTCTGACCGCTATCCGCGAAATTCCAGGTCTGAATATCCGAATATTCGTATGGCAAGTCAACAGAGAGTTGACGAACCGAGTTGACTTGAGCTTCCTACCATACGCTTCCTTACATCTACAACGCAATGCCCGAAATGGTGCAGAATTCTACGGCACGCCCGTTCTAAATGGGAGAGCAGACACCCTGCGCCATTTCGAAGTTTCACTGAAACAAGCAGCTACGCAAAGACAACTCCCAGGCGAAATGATATTGGTGCAGGCTCTCATCGGCGGGAGGCTCAAAATTCAAGCTGCACAGATGAGCTTCATTGACCAGACACTGGGGCTACTGAAACCGGCCATTAGTGGAGCTGGGGATGGGATTATGGTGCACGATGTTATACCAATGATGCGCACATTGATGCAACAAACTCCGACTGACGTTCTCGCCTCTAAGACGCTGGTTATGGTGATAATCGAGACGACCGCAATAGATACCGGTGAGCCCCGCATGTGTGCATTATGGGCTATCATCCCCTACGACAGGAGCTACTCTGACCATATGGTGGCGCGTGAGTGCACCAACGGACAACTTGTGCTGATCGCCCGCCGCGAAGATCAATGTGACATTGTAGGATACTTGACCTTTACGGATCAGCTGTGTGGTACTTATCTAGCTTGGTGCAACACAGCTGGAGAGTGGCTCATCCGCCTGGATTATCCTCAGAGAAGCGATATTGTGGTAGCGGAGCTGGTACAGAATGATATTTGGTGGGGAGGCAAATATGAATTGTCCAAGGAAGTAAAAAGGCTTGGATGAGAGCTTGATTGACTATTTTATGTGACAAATTGCAGAGTTAGTTTTGTGGGATTACTGACTTTCTGGAAATAAAGTTGAAGAGAAGGATAATGCGTGGGATCGCCTGGAACACGGAAGCAAGGAGTCTTGCAGATATCAACAGTCCAAGCTGGAGTAGAAATTAGTAACAAATCTCTTAGTGGCTTTCTGCTATCTAAAATTGGCGTATTATTTTTATGTTCGACATATTCTTCTACTGTGACAAACAGGACTCGTGCCTCTCATTGTGTATCGAAATAAGCGAGACATGATAGGGGGCCATAACATGTGACGAGGACGGGTATACACAAGGTCTGAAGTAGTTCACGACTACCTCCACTCTGCACCTATTTCCTTTCTTGGAATTGTAAAGATCAATCCACATTCCTTTAATCCTCAATTGAGTTGAAGATCACGTGGTAAAGCATTCTCTTTGGTACCGGTAGTGTTAAGCGAAAGGCTGAGTCAACTCCAATTATCTGTAAGGTGCCTTGCACAACAACCCTTGCCGCATTCTCTCTGTTGCCTTTCTCACACCCTTCCAGTTCTTCCGCAATCACATATGTCTGCAAGCGCATCACACGGATCTTCCAATGTTTTGTACACGCCAGCCCCCTGGCCTTATACCTGACCCACAAGAATGGCACTCATGACCTATTTGAGATTAGCCTTCTCGCGCTAATGGAACTAGTGCACCGCTCCCGTGTAATTTATTAAGGTTTAATTGGCTGATCGGGCTGATCCACAACCTCGTGGAAAACCAAGGTAGAGGCGCAGGAACACGAGCATGAGAACGCGAAATTCCAACACCAACTTTTCTTGAATTTCAGATCTGCTTCAATTCCTATTGTTCGAGGTGATCGCTTTGACGATGCGGTTAGTATTGGCCGCGTCAAACGATAAGGGATGGGTGAAGTCACTGACGTTGTCGACGCGTGCTACGGAGGCTCTTCGGTGCTAGGAGATTAGCTTCTCGTTGTAGAACGAAAGTCGTCAGCATGTGGATTTCCAACAATCAACGTGGCAGCTTCGGGGCTGGTAGGGAGGAGGTGCAGGAATTGGGGAAGAGCTCGGCGAGGATCAATATCGAGAAGCTGGGCTTCGGTCGCAAAGCTGTGAATGTCAAGACGGATGCACTGTTTTCTGAAACCCCAAGAGCCGGGCATTCCGGTGACGATGACAATTCTTCTCCAGACCACATTTCCTGGGTTCAGAGGCATTCCAAATTGGTGGCAGACACGGGCAGACATTGGTATAAACAGTATGTATGCCATATGCTTCTTAGACAGGGAGAGATTCCAAGGAGCAATGATGGTCGCCTCATCGAGCTCAATATGTCTCGCACCACCCCACTGATTGACGAGAGGACCGGCAAGCACTACATCAACAATACCATCCGTTCTAGCCGGTACACAATCTGGACATTTTTTCCACTCCAACTCTGGTTCCAATTCACCAAGATTGCAAACTTCTACTTTCTGATCATGGGAATTTTGCAGTTGATACCTGGTCTCAGCACGACGGGAACTTATACGACGATCCTGCCTTTGCTGTTCTTTTTGAGCTTCAGTATTGCGAGAGAAGGGTATGATGACTTTCGTCGGTATCGTTTGGATAGGGTGGAGAATCGGAGGCTTGCGCGTGTGCTTCGTGGTACCGGATCAGCAATTACAGTGGGAAAGACCATCCATCCTCTTGAAAACATTGCTAGAGAATTTTGGGTGCAGTTGAAACGAATTTCGAAGCGCTACAGCACAAGGATCGATGTCGAAGCCCTACCGGTGACTTTGGACACCGAATTATGCTCGAGGGCCAAGGAGTCTTCTACGACGGTTTCTTCCCCGAATGCCGACGATTCTGTCCGCGGTTCTTGGGCCACCGTCAAATGGATAGATCTTAAAGTCGGAGAGGTCATTGAAATAAAGAGAGATGAGCAAATTCCCGCAGACATTGTGCTCCTCTATGCCGACGGTAGAGATGGTATTGCTTATATCGAGACTATGGCCTTGGATGGAGAAACCAGTCATAAAAGTCGTCGACCTCCAGATGAACTAGCCAAGATATGTGGAACGTTGACGGGTCTTGAACACTGCCGTGCTCATTTTGCTGTGGAGGATCCGAACCTAGATTTGTATGAGTTCCATGGAAAAGTTTCGGTCAACGACTCAACGCTTCCTCTCACGCTGGAGAACGTCATATTCAGAGGTAGCGTCATGAGAAATACAAAAACCGCCTTTGGCATGATTGTCAATACCGGCGAAGAATGCAAGATCCGCATGAATGCCAACAAGAAACCGCAAACGAAAGCACCTGCGATTCAGTACATGACTAATCGAGTCGTGATTCTCCTTACCGTCTTTGTCATCCTACTCTCCATTGGCTGTACCGCAGGTTACGAGATCTGGACACCAGTCTTTGAGAAACGGGCTTGGTATCTGGCAGGGGCTCATCTTCCGCTAGAGGACATATTCATTGCTTTTGCAATCGAGTTCAACAATTTGATCCCGCTGGCGCTCTATGTCAGCTTGGAGATCATCAAGTTTGGTCAGTTCATACTACTACAAGACATCGAGATGTATGATCCTATCTCAGATACACCGGTAGTGTGCAACACCCAGACCATATTTGAGAACCTTGGACAAGTCAGCTATATCTTCTCCGACAAGACGGGAACCTTGACCGAGAATGTTATGAAATTTCGGAAGGTGGAGATAGCGGGTATCGCATGGCAACACAAGGACAGCAAAAATCTCACAGGCGATGGAAATGAAGTTGTCGAGAATGGTCTACCGGCAATCCAACTCAATGATGCTCCAGTCTCAGACCTCAGCACGGATGATCTCTTGCAGTACATGCAGCTTTACCCATCCTCACCCTTCACCGCTAAAGCTCAAATCTTTCTACTCGCACTAGCGCTCTGCCATACTTGCTTCCCGGAAGTGCAAGCCAATGGAGACATCGCATTCCAAGCAACGTCACCAGATGAAACTGCTCTTGTGGAAGCTGCTCAAGATCTCGGCTACCTCCTCGTTGACAGATCTACCCACTCTTCAACCTTGTTGATCAAATCCCTTGGATCAGACTCCGAAGTCCGCGAGCAATATGAGATACTCGACGTCATCGAATTCAGCAGCAAACGCAAGCGAATGTCGATTATCGTCAAATTTCCAGATGGGAGGATATGTTTGCTCTGCAAGGGCGCAGATTCGATGGTCTTGCCGAGGCTGAAAGTGGATGAGAAACAGAGAGAGGCTTCCGATGCGGAGCGCCGGAAGCGAAAGTCTGTTGATGAAATGAGAGATGCGAAGACGAGGAGGAGTATGCAAGAAGACTCGATGAACAGTTTGGAACGACTCAGCATCGGTATGGGTCGACCAGATTTAAGCAGATTAAGCAGCGACCTCGGATTCCGACTTTCTGTCGGCTTTGACAGAGCTCAAGAGACATTGCAGACTGCTACCAAGTATTGGCGAGAGAAGTCTGAGCCATCTTCTGATCCCACTCTGAATGTGCGGCGCGTGATAGAAGAGGCTCAATCGCTGGACAGCACAGATGTATTGGAGAGGACTCGTCAACAGATTGACGAATTTGCCTGCGAGGGCCTACGAACGCTGGTTTACGGTCACCGCTTTATTGATGAGGCAGAATATGCTTCCTGGCATAAGGTCTATCAACAAGCTACCACGAGCCTCAATAATCGCCAAGAAATGATCGAAGCAGCTGGCGAACTCATTGAACAGAATCTAGAACTCGCAGGGGCAACAGCTATCGAGGACAAACTCCAGAAGGGAGTTCCGGAGACGATCGACAAACTGCAAAGAGCCAATATCAAGATCTGGATGCTGACTGGAGATAAGCGCGAGACAGCAATCAACATCGCGCACTCAGCACGGATCTGCAAGCCATATTCTCAAGTCGTGATCCTCGACCAAGCCAACGGACATCTTGAGCAGAAGCTCGCCTCAATCCTTGTCTCAGCAAGCACCAACGACCACACTGTCATTGTCATCGACGGCCAAACCCTCGTCTCCGTCGAAAAGGATGCCATACTTGCCAAAAAATTCTACGAACTCTTGCTACTCGTGGACGCAGTGATCTGCTGTCGCGCCTCACCCTCACAAAAAGCATCGATCGTCAAGAACATCCGGCGCAAGCTGCCGAAATCCATCACGCTCGCCATCGGCGACGGCGGCAACGACATCGCTATGATCCAAGAAGCGCACGTCGGTATTGGCATCAGTGGGAAAGAAGGTCTTCAGGCGGCTCGCGTTGCAGACTATTCCATCGCTCAGTTTCGTTTCCTGCAACGTTTGCTTCTGGTGCATGGACATTGGAACTATGCCCGCACGGCAAAATACATCCTTCTCACTTTTTGGAAGGAAATGCTGTTCTATGCGGTGCAGATCATGTATCAGCGGTGGAACGGATATACGGGCACGAGTTTGTATGAGAGCGATAGTTTGACGGTGTGGAATATACTGTTTACGAGCTTGCCGGTTATGCTCCCGGGGATCTTCGAGCAGGATCTAAGCGCTGAGACGTTGCTTGCTGTTCCGGAACTATATGGGTATGGACAGCAGAATAAGGGTTTCGATATGTGGAAGTACACATGGTGGATGTTGATGGCTGCGTTGGAGAGCCAGCTTATTTGGTGGATGACTTACTCCCTGTTCGGCGTTGTCCCTATCACGGACGATCAGAGTCTGTTCGCGATTGGGAATTTAGCTTTCTCAGTCTGCGTTATCTTCATCAACGTCAAGTTACTGTAAGTCTTTTCCTCTAGAATACCCATTCAGCATGCTGAACATTGTAGGATCCTCCAATTCCACCATAAAACATGGATTCCCCTCGTCGGCGCCGCGATCACCATCTCTGGCTGGTGGGCCTGGAATTTCTTCCTCTCCGCCATCTACCACAACAATCCTGGTTCGTATACGGTGTATCATGCCTTTACGCAACAGTTTGGCAGAAACCCAACATGGTGGGCGGTATTTGTTCTAATTTGTCTCGTGATGTTCGTATGTGAAGTGGTAGTTGAAGTTTTTGGTAGATGGTGGGGAAAGGATCTGGTGGCTGTTTGGCAGGAGTTGGAACAGGATAAAGGAGTAAGGAGAAGGCTAAGGGAGGAGGGCGGAGAAGGTGGGTATGGCGTTGGTGTTGAGATGCGGTGACGAAATCATGCTTAGATTCCCTTTGTTATGCTTATAACGTTTGATACCCTGATGTTGCCTGCATTTTGATGGCTTTACTAGCGTATAAAACTTAGAGCAGGATATAATAGATGTAT
Organism: Stipitochalara longipes BDJ; assembly: GCA_009732865.1. Taxonomy (NCBI): domain Eukaryota; kingdom Fungi; phylum Ascomycota; class Leotiomycetes; order Helotiales; family Hamatocanthoscyphaceae; genus Stipitochalara; species Stipitochalara longipes. The sequence goes on from ML769340.1 coordinate 1,863,647, forward strand.
GTCATGATTAGTTGGTAGAGCGGATTAATTCCTTCGAACAGGCCGTCCTCGGCTGTCACTTCCAACAAGCGCCGTGATGCCGCTTTCTTCTCTCGGATAATCGGAAGCACTGCCTAGAGCTCCACATTATCTATCCGACTTATCTCCTGACGAGCAAAGAAGTTCCTGAACATCCCTTCCTGAAGGAAATATGAGATTACATCACATGACTCGCGCCTTTCACTTAACACGATTACTAATACATGATCACTGAAGTTCCTCGGAACCTCTTCTTCAGATCTTCTTTAATATACTTCTCTGACCTCCCATTCAACTCGAGCGCAGCACTAGCGAATTAAAAAAAAAACATGACATCCCCACAACCCCTCAATATCGTCCGCCTAGACGGCATCCACAGTCCACCGCCAACCTTCTCACCGACCTTCAAATACACATACACCGAATACCCCTCAACACCCTCGGACACGTCCATCATCGTCGAAAGAATAAAAGACGCAGACGTTGTGATCACGACACGGATCCCGATCACCGAAGAAGTTTTGCAGCAATGTCCACGTTTGAAGCATGTTGCAGTCCTGGCCATCGGTTCGTGCCCCGCATTTCTGGCCCCCACTACCCCTCCTTTCCCCCTTTCCCATTTTCCATCTCTCACTTCGCTTCACCTCACCCAAAACACATCCTTTTCCAGACTTAACAAAAATTAACAAAACCAAAGGAACCGACATGATCTCCCTCCCCGCCTGCGCCAAGCGCAACATCCTCGTAACCAATGTGCCCGCCGCCTCAATTGAGAGTGTTTCGGAACACGCCCTCGCTCTCTTCTTCGCATTGAGGAGGAATGTGGTTGGTATGCACGAGCTTACCGTTGATACGGATGAGTGGGTGCAGAAATGGAGTCTGAAGAACGATTTTGGCGGGTGTCCTGGGACGTGTAGGGAGGAGGTTGTGGGAATTTTGGGGGGTGGGGAATTAGGTTCGTTGACTTTTCTTTGACTTGAGTTGATTTGATTTGATTTGCCTAGTTGCTGGGCTCCTCTGAGCAGGGGAAGTATTGAAGGAAGAGAGAGACTCGGGATACCCACGTGATTTCTCCTTAAATAAGAAGAGAGATGGACTGACATATACACCAGGAACACGTCTAGCAACCCTCTGCCGCGCCCTAGGAATGACCGTCCACTTCGCTGACCGCAAATCCTCCTCCTCTCCTCACCAAACACCACCCACACGCCCCTCCTACCTTCCCTTCACCCAAGTCCTCCAACAATCCACCCTCATCTTTCTAACCCTCCCCTTAACGCCTTCAACAAAAAACCTCCTTTCCACCCCCGAATTCTCACTCATGCGCTCTGACGCGCTCCTCGTAAACGTCGCTCGGGGCGGGATTGTGGATGAGGAGGCGCTTGTTCAAGCCCTGGAGGAAGGGAAAATAGGTGGTGCAGCGACGGATGTGTTTTTCGAGGAGCCGGCGGGGGTGGAGAATAGTGTTTTAGTTAAGAAGGCGAGAGAATGGAAGGAGGAAAGTTTGAAAGGGGAAGGGGAGGGGAGGAAGTTGAATGGGAGGCTGGTTTTAAGTCCGCACCTTGCGTGGTGGGCAAGGAGTTCTATTGAAAAGTTGAGGGGGACGGTGGCGGGGAATGTTGAGGGTTGGGCGCGAGGAGAGATAAGGAATGTAGTTGTTTAGTTTGGGGAGAGGATGGTTAATAGAGGGGGAAGAAGGGCATTAGAGTGGCATATATAGATAGTTCGCTAGACTAAAGCTCGATCTAGAATATCCCATTTGCATTCGACAACGCCCTCATATGTACCCGGATGTATTGTATCCCCCATGCTGTCCGCTGGGACAAGTCTATATGTACACTCTCTTACATAATGAAATTACAAGTATCTTTTCTCAACCTTCTCTTCGTAGCACTGGACTTGATCACCAGTTTGGAAATCAAACCAATCTTCGAAGCCCAATCCACACTCACTTCCCTTCTTCATCTCTTGCACGTCTTTCTTGACGTTCTTCAACGAAGCCAGGGAGCCTGTCTCATATTAGTACGGAGTGTAAGGACAAATGGATGAAGACAAACCATCAAACACTTTCTCTCCACGACGCAGTACCCTAACCTTAGCCGTCTTCGCAATCGATCCATTCCTCACTTTGCAGCCAGCAATATTCTTGTGCTGTCGTCCCTTGATATTAATCGAGAAGATCTGCGCAATCTCCGCTTCGCCTAGCACTCGCTGCGTGACAAGGGGCGGCAGGTGCTTGCTCAGTTCAGCCTTGACGTCGTCAACCAACCGATAGATGATATTGTGATCGATGATCTTGACTTTCGCTTCTTCCGCAAGACGCGAGATATTAGGTTCGACAGCGGTATTGAAATTTATGAGGTGCCCTTGCGCAGCGGCTGCGTGCTCGATATCAAACTCGGAAAGTTGACCAACACCGGAACGCAGGATGTGCGGTTGGACTTCCTTGTTGCCAAGTGCGGCGATAGAGTCGATGACGGCTTCCACGGATCCACTAACATCCCCTTTAACGATGAAGAAGACTTCTTTAGGACCACTAGGCTTGGTATCTTTGGTATCTTTAGTATCTTGACCAACCTCGATTCCTTCATCGGCCAATCTCTTGGCTTCAGCCGCGGCAAGAGCTTCGGCCTTTTCGCGATCGCGCCTTTCTTGTTCGGCTTTGCGGTTCTCGTTGATGGCTTCCATATCTTCAGCCATTTTGTCTCGCTCTCCTTTCTCGAGTCTGTACTGGACGACACTCTTCGCTTTGCTTTCATCCGGAGCTTGTAGGACCTCATCGCCTGCAAGTGGCTGCTCTCGCCAACCATCGATTTCAACTGGCGTCCCAGGTCCAGCTTCGTGGATCTCAACACCTGCTTCATTTCGCAGACAACGAATTCTAGCCCATGTCTTGCCAGCGACAATGAAATCCCCAGGGCGCATGGTACCTCGTCGAACAAGAACTGTTGCAACTTTGCCCATAGACTTAATGCTTGCTTCGAGAACCCATCCTTCTGCTTGGCCATCTGTTTCCGCACGCATGTCAAGAATTTCAGATAGTGTCACTGCAGCCTCTTCCAATTCTCCCATACCTTGGCCCGTCTTACCAGATACGCAAATAGCTTGCACATCACCACCAAAATCTTCGACGTCAACACCATGCCGAGCGAGATCTTGCTTGACACGATCCACGTTGGCCTCTTCCTTGTCAACTTTGTTGATAGCAACAATGATGGGCACCTTGGCAGCTTTGGCATGATTGATGGCTTCAATTGTCTGAGGCTTGACACTATCATCTGCTGCAACAACCAAGATGACAATATCTGTCACATTGGCACCACGTTGACGCATGCTCAAAAAAGCTGCGTGGCCAGGTGTGTCAAGGAATGTGATGATTTTGCCGGATGGCATTGGGACGGAGAAAGCTCCAATGTGTTGGGTGATGCCACCGTGTTCTGAAGCAGCGACTGAAGATTTCCGCAGCCAATCGAGAAGTGTAGTCTTTCCGTGATCAACGTGACCCATGATCGTAACAACAGGAGGCCTTTGAGGCAAGGTGGACGGGTCTGCAGGTGGTTCCCGTGCCCGGAGATCCTCAGACTCGGATCGATCAATGATCGGCTCAAAGTTGTATTCCATGGCGATGAGCCCGGCGTTCTCAGCATTCAAAATATGATCGTGACTAGTTTCCTCAAATCCAAGCTCTTCCATCTTGCTGATGAAGTCTTCAAGTCTGACTTTCAGCGCAACAGCCAGATTTGAAACACTGATATATTCTGGCAGTAGCATGGGAGTTGGTGCAGCAGCTTTCTTTGCAGCTTTCTCTCTCTTTCGCTGTCTCTTTGCTTCAGCACGTGCTTCAGCCTCTTCCAGAGCCGCCTCAGCTTCTTCATTCTGGACAAATCTCTCTCGTCTTCGAGCCTTGTCTTTATCCTTGCCTCTCGGTGCTGACTCGTAAGTTGGCTGCTCCGAGTATCGTGCACGTGCTTTCTTTTCCTTTCTTTCCCGAGCTGGCCTATGTTCCTCTTCTTGATTAAAAACTTGAGTTTTGCTGGAAGGTGGATCGGCTTTAGCAGACTGATTCTCGGGAGCAGGGGCCAAGGGGGAAAATCGCACAAAGGTTCTATCGTCCTCAGTGGGCTTAGAAATTGGAGCAAAAGCAGGCTTTTCCGGAGGCCATGGAGTACGGTTTGATGCAGGGTTCCGATGTCCAAACTGATCCCGCTCTAGTGGCATCCAAGCACTGCGCATGCCGGTCTGATCTTCTTCCATTCTTGAACCAACCGACCGCCTCTCGCCATATCTTGTCTTTCCTGTGTTGTTTCCGAGCATCGACCTGCTGTTCAAAGGTGTGTATGCCATTGTTCTTGCCTGTTCTTCTCTTCGTGCCTGATCTGCATTGATCCCATGTTCGGGCTGTCTTCGATCTTCGACCAATGGCTCTTGATCTCTCCTCCTTCTCAACATCTCCCACCCGGAGGTATGTGTGTTATTATTCGAATTATATGGCGCCCTCCAGCCCTTATCTCCTGACGGATCGCCCATAACGTGATTTGTAGCCAATTTCCTTATCTTCGGCCCTGCTTGACTTGATCCAGCCTGGCCACTCGCTTTTAATATCTCGTTCGTCTCCATAGCTTTTCTCCTTGCCAACATCTTATCTGTAATCTCCTGCCTTTCAGCCGTTGTCCGCAACGGAGGTCTACCAGCACGAGTAGCCTCCGGTCCATGGCCAAGGACCCTATTCCCCAATGGTCTTTGTTGCGACTGCGACTGCGACTTGACCTCCTGCTCCAACATCATCTCCCTTGCTTTCCGTTCATGTGGCAAAAGGTCGTCTACCGCTGGAAGTGGGTTGAACTGTACTGATCCCGCTGGAATCCCATTTGTGCCAGTATTTGGTCTTCCCCAGCCACTTAAAGGCCCTGCCGGCGCTGATGGGATAGCTCCATTGCCAAAGGGCCGACCCCATGAGACAGTTGGACTTAATTCATTACCTCCCACCGACCCAGGACGGCCCCAACCAGGCGCTTGACCTCTTTCATTGTCTGATTCTAGAACAGCAGTAGCCTCCGCAGGTGGTCTTGCTACAGGGCGGGAAGATTGGAGGAATCGTCTTTGAACATGTGAAGGTTTTCGAGCTTGGCCCAACCTGTGAGCACAAAAGGCGCACAAGGATGGACTCGAGGTTTCCTGTATACAATTAGCTTGCGTCGCATAAGGATTTCGAGCAAGTATATACCTTTAACAGACTGCGACCTCGCATTGTTCAATGGATGGCAAAGAGGAAAGTTGATGATCCGACAGTCCCAAAAAATTTGAGGATTCTCTACGGTGGCCGAGATCTACTGATATGTAGACGCGACTCCCAATATCAAGAAAGCTCACCCTCCACGAGATCCACGATTTACAACCACAAGGAAAGCAAAATGCCTCCAAAATCAAATGCAAAGGCGCGAGCCTTCAAAGCGACTACCTCGACCTCGAAGCCTTCCCCTACTGCAAACCACGAACCTCCAGCCCCTTTCAAACGAGCCCCCGAAAGCCTCTCCCCTTTCCTCTCCAGCCTTGACCCAAAGCACATCTACATCACGCATCTCGACCTAAAACCTGCTGATTTCAAGCGCAAAATCTTTCTCGTACCAGTTCTCATGAACCTTACCATCATTGGACTAATCATGTGGCGCATGCGATCGATTTGGCCTTTCTACCTCAACATACTTCGCACCATGATAGGAAGAACGAACGAAATGACAATGGACACGAAAAATACACCATTCAAAAAGCTTGCACGCGAGATTCTGCGAAGAGCAATGGTCTTCATGTTTGATTTGTGCCTATACGTGTTCATATGGCCGTGGCCGAGAGATTTCTTTGCCGGGAGGAAGATTGGGAATCCGGTTACGTGGAGGTTTATTGTGGGATTTAGTGATAAGGAGATCGTTGTTCGGAGGAGTAAGAGGTGGGACGAAGCAATTGGAAATCCAACTCAGGAAGGATCAGGGCAAGACGAGGTCATGAATATTATTAAGAAAGCCGTGGACCCTGTATGGATGAGTGAGAGGACAGGGTATCTGATGCTGAACAAGGAGTGGGATCTCGATTGGAAGGCTATGGTGGTTGCTACAAAGCTCGCAGATAAGGGAACTCTATCATTCGAGGACTTCAAGACGACCATACTGGTGCCCACAGAGGAGTTTGGTTGGTTGGTCCTTGAGACTGCAAGTGCTGGAGGGAGTGCGGCGGAGGAAGAGGGCAGACGGAAGATAGTGGCTTTCAAGGACGAATTGACAGCTATGGGAAAAGAGAACCTTTTCTTTCGATGGATCGAGTTGGTCCAGTTTGAGTCATCTCAGCCAGGAGGATTCGGACCTGAGCAACAAAAGAAAACGATGGCCAAAGCCAAGGAACTGTTTCAGTCTCAAGGGGTGGACTTTGACAAGTTCTGGGCGAAGATAGGAGGCATGGAAGGCATGCCAGGAATGGATCAGATGTAAGAAATTACAAGATTTCCATCATTCGCCATGCGGCGCTTGCTACGACTTGCTTTAGCCACGAGTATGGATAATTGCCTTGAAAGTGACAAGTGCACTAAATAAAACAACACTCATCAAACCATCTCTAGATGATTATACTCCGCTCGCTCAGACGTTGGCGATGTTCCAACAAGAATCCCCAATTTTGAGAATATAGCACGATCGCCTTCGATCGACCTCGAATCGAGCCAACTCAACATCTTTCTTAACCGAATTGTAGGAAGGAAGGAAGGAAGGAAGAAACATGCGATAAGCAAAGCATATTTCGGAACTCCTGCCATTATTGTACATATTTCCCTTGACTGGGATCCAAGTTTCCTCCATATTTACTTTACAGCCGGTGCTGGAGCTCAATAGGACAAGTGTTGAAAACGGCCCCGTTGTACTGTTGTGTACAGTACAATAAGCGCTTGCAAGCCTGCGGCCAACTATTCAGCCCGTGGCTGCGCGCTTACATGCCGGCGGCCTCCCCAATTCTTTTAAGAGGGCTCAATCTTCTATCCCGAGCTCTATTTCTCGAACGCCTATTTGTTATTTATTTCTTTGGTCATTTTGGGCCGTCTTCCTTTTCTTCCAAGATGCAACACCACATGAGTTATGATTATCTGGCCTCGATCAGGAGCGAGGCGCTGTACGATGCTTGGGTTGAGAAGCTCTTCCAACAAGAAGTTCTGCGAGAAATCGGGCTTTTCATGAAGAAGCACAGAGGCGGCGTTGCTAAAGAATTATGCAATCCTGTCGCGGGGGGGTTTAATGCCTGTTTGCAAATGATATTTGGAGACGGCGGGTCAGCCATGATACGTTTTCCACAGCCAGGCAACATCAGATTCCCGGAGGAAAAGGTTCGGAAAGAGGTAGCGATTATGAGATATATCGCTGACAAAACCTCGTTACCGGTACCGTTCGTTCTGCACTATGGTATGGAGGACGAGGGCCCAGCTGGCATGGGTCCTTTCATCCTGATGGACTACATAAAGCACGCTCATAACCTGACTGCGGAGCTCAATACGCCCGGCTTCAAACGGGAAGATCGACCAATCCTAAATCCCGATGTTCCAGAAGAAAAACTCCGACTTGCGTACAGTGAAATGGCGGGTGTTCTGCTGCAACTGTCCCAGCCCTCTTTCGCTCAAATTGGGTCACTCGAAGAAGTCGAAGATGGGAGTTGGACCGTCACAGATCGTCCCTTGACATTCAACATGAACGACCTCGTCTCAGTTGGCAATTTCCCACCCAGTAAGCTGCTAGCTACAACCTTCAAGACTTCATCCTCTTACTTCCTCGCCCTTGCTGATATGAACCTGGTCCATTTATCGACGCAACGCAACGATGCCATCACATCAGGGGATGACTGCCGGTACAAATACATTGCTCGGCACCTTTTTCGCAGACTCGTATCAGAAGGCAAATTTCCTGGCTCTTCAGAGCGGGGACCAAAGCCGTTCAAATTGTTCTGTGATGACCTACGCCCGTCTAATGTGCTTGTTGATGAGGACTGCAGAATTGTGGGTGTCATAGACTGGGAATTTACCTACGCTGCTCCTGCAGAGTACTCTTACAGCCCTCCATGGTGGTTGCTCATCGAAACTCCTGAAAAGTGGCCTGGTGGCATTGCTGATTGGGTCCAAGCGTACGCACCAAAACTAAGAATTTTCTTGGAAGTGCTTAAGGAACGAGAGGATACCATGATCCGCGATGAGATTCTGACAGAAGACCAACGATTATCGGCGCGGATGAAGGAAAGTTGGGAGAATGGTGATTTTTGGGTGAGCTACGCAATGAGGAATAGCTGGGCTTTCGATGCGATATTCTGGGAGAAGATCAACACGAATCCGCGCTTCTACCACAAATCGGGGTATGAGGAGGGGCTGAAGTTACTTTCTGTAGAGGAGAGGGATGGGATGGAAGACTTTGTAAGAAGGAAACTGGAGGAAGCTAAAGCTCGAATTCTAGACGATTGGGATAAGGAAGAAGCGGAAAGCCATATGGGAGGTTGGATTTAGCTATATAGAAATGTGTTAAATGCAAACGCTTAACTCTTTAGAACCGCATGAATGGATGTTCTATCGATTTATTACCAGATTGTGATCATCTGAGTTGGAAGATCTTCGAAGTCAATGCTGGACAAGAACTCGTAGAATTCCGCCAGTTCCGATTCATTGAGTAGCTCAATCTTGACTCGAACCTCGCTAGCCGGGAGGATAGAAGAATTCTTTCCAGCGCCTGTACGTTCTAGAATCGATTGTGGTAGATTCCAGCAGAAATGCAAATAGTGTTAGCATCCCTTTGTCGTCGGCATCGAAAGCTCCTACTCTTGTGAACTCCATATTATCTTGATTCCCAAACTGACTCAAAATGATCCCGTGCCCAGATATTCCAAACTCACAGCTTGCGTTCGGTATGTGTATAGTAAGAGACACCAAGCTGTCTCATTTTCAAATGCTTGAGATGTGTCACAAACAGCATAGAACTTATCATTTTTAAGTCCTTCAAAAAGAACATCACAAAGGTCATATCCTTGTTGTTGGGACCACCGTATCTTCTTGAGAGTCCCTCGCAGGCGAATTCGACCATTTTGGATGTGCGCTAAGGGGCTGTGATCTGTACGATTGACTTGAATCTCATCAGTTCTAGCCCATACTATCTCTTCGTATTCGCCAGACCTTCGCTCGTAAACATTAATGCATCCTTCTACAGAAAGCCATGACCAAGAAGGTGCACGAGAGCTTTTTGGCGGTACCACGAAGTCCCCAGCCTGCCAGCAGAGTTCTTTGAGCAGATCTCGACCCCATAAACCGGCTACCAAAGTATCATTGCCACGCAGTCTGGAGATCCGTGCTGCAATTGCTGAAATGGCTGCTTCTTTATCGCTTTCTACTGTTAGATTTCGTTTTGAGTAATCTCGTACGATCCTGCTCCAAATTTTTGAGAGGTCCCCTCTCCGTTCAATGTTCGATTGATCTTCGTGGTGGTTAGCTGGATCCAAGTTCTTGAGGCTAAGCGTATAAATCGATGGAGGGAAGCCTTTTGGATAGATCTCACAGTGCTCTTGCTCCTGGCATTCCCAGCCAAGCTGACCTGTACCAAAATGGATGACTCGTGGTGATAAGATTCGTTCTTGGACCACCCAAGCTCGCGATATGAGTGGAGAATTCATAAAGAAACGTCTCCACATTCCAGAGTCGATCGCGAACAGCTGTAACTTCTCTATTCCAACCCATGCAAGCTCAACCCTAATCTCTGTTCACAGAATACACCTTCACCACTAAAGGTGTCCGCTGCCAATTTCCATAAGCACGCTGCCTAGCCCAGTTCTCCTGGCCTGGTTCAAGCACAAAATCAAAATTCCAAAGCATCCTGCATATAATGACCCGTATTATGAAATTTGCCACCCTGTTGCAAGTCAGTATTCTCCCCTTCGGCAGATCGGAGCAGCTTACATCCTTCCAACGCAGTCGCGAGGTCCGGTTGAGAACGGCTGCACGACGGCTTTCTTATCATTTGCATATTTGGCTTCTGCTTGCTGCAGCCATCTCTCAGGGATGAAGTGATCCGGATTGTGAAAGTTTGATGGAGAATGGTATGCCGCAAACGGCGATACACAGACTGTAGTGCCTCCAGGCACAAACTTCCCGCAAATCCACGCGCCGCTCATGGAGGTCACCTGTCGAGGAAACCCTGTCGTTGTAGGCGGGTACACCCTGAATGCCTCGTCAATGCATGCCCCAAGATATTCCAGCTTGAATACCGCATCCCAAGTCATATCTTTGTCCGACTTGAACGCAGAGCGGATCTCCTCCACAGCCTTAGCGAGCACGACTGGATGGGCTAGCAGGAGATAATTGAGACCGCAAATGATGGAGGGTGTCGTGTCACTGCCAGCTGCCATGAGGATCAAGACAGCATTCTCGAGTTCAGGCCGTGAGAGAGGCGTGCCCTCCTTGAGGTCTGTGAGAAAGTGGACGATATCTCCACGCCCCCCCTTAACGGATAGGCGCACGTCCACCTTGTGGCCCATGATCTTCTGAAAGTACTTGTACTGCGGTGTTAGTAGCGGAAGTGCGAAGTAAGACAAGAAAAAGCGGATAATTGAAAATTTTGCAAGGGCTGCCAAGAAGAAGCTCGTTGCAAGGTATGCGGGCACTGACCGTACCCAGCCGGCATGTGGGGAGTCGTCCACGAGAAGATTAAGAGTTTCTCCGAGGATCAGGTCTGCCATGATATCGAAGACGGTAAGGCAATGCAAGTCGACCATGTTGACCGTATTCCCGGCTTGTGATGCCTTTCCCAGCTTTTCGATCAAAGCATCCACCTTTTGAGTTATCAGGGGCTCTTGTACAGTGAGTGCTTGCTTTGAGAAAGCCCTCGCGAAGATCTTCCTCAGCCGCCGATGGTCATCATCGTTGGCCGTTACGATGCTTTCCTTTGTTGATTGTTTGTTGAAGAAGTATGCAAAGAAGTCTTCAGATCTCTTCTGCCCGTAACGGAAAGCCGTCGTTGGTCCGTTTATGTCTTTCCATGCTTCTGCTGCAATGTAGCTCAACTCGTCGGGTGCAATTCGGACGATACTGCCGTACTTCTCGTGTTGTCTTCGAAGCCAATGCGGGGCCCGTCCACAGAGAAAAGCATATGTAAGCGGAATTCGAGATACGGAGGCAATCTTCGGGCCTGGGTACTTGTTGAGGGGATTGAAGAAGATGTTGTGGATGGTTGTGCCAATGAGGTACTACAGAACAACCCTCGTCAGCCTCACAATTCTTATTCTGGGGATGTCAACTTAGAGAAATGGCATACCAGAATGACAAGAGCCAATGCAGAGAGCAGAGGGCTCGTCGCGAGTACTTCCCACCCCGTCATGGTGGCGGGGTAGCTGTCGCGGGCTTTGAGCGGAGATTGGAAAGACCTTGAAAACAGAGGGTGTTGTCCGGGGCTGATGTTTTTTTTGGGGGTTTGGACAGATGCCTTTTGATTTACTGTCGCTGGCAATGGCACTGCACTGCCAAAAGGAAGCCGCCTTCTCCCGTATGAAAGATGGAAGAGCGTAGCGGCTTTGAATTGTGATGAAGCAAAGGCAAGAGGTGTGGACGTTTGAGGCAAAAATTAGCGCAACCCGCAAACGCACTTTTTGGTCATCTCACTCGGTTTACATCGCCCCCTGTAAATTGACATTCACCATCACCCATCATAAGCTGCAGCGTTACCTAAAAGAAGTATGTAGCCCTGTCTTCTTCACCGAGCCAGACCACATCGCTCTTAATGAAGCGCTTCAAGCATTCCTTGTACCATCCCTGCAGCACAGATACTTTCAAACTACCGTATAAATTGGTTAGAGTGGGTTTGGATGTAACGAGCTCAAGCGAGCGGAAAGGGGTTTCTGCCAAGCGAAATATATCCTCAGCGAACTTTGCGCTTTTCACCGCCCACTTCTTTCGGTTAGACCCAAACTCACTCTCACCAATTCACTATTTCTACGGTAAGGGTAAGCTTGTTTAAGCACTAAGGCACACAACCATGGCGAATCAAGAAGAGATTACTCACTTTTCTCAGAAGTCTGAATCTCCCCGCAAAATTCAAAGGTTTCAGAGGGTTTTAAGCTGACCGCAGCGAGCGGGGAAGCTGGGCAGCACCCAAATAAGCCCCAAATCCGGCCGATAGAAGTGTTCTAATATTGATTAGCGCTGACGGATAGACGAGGAGACCAGTAACAAGAGGGCCTTACGCCACCAGTTCTCGATTTGTCAGAAAAGTGCCAATAGTTTCAGACTTCTGAGATAAGCGAGTACTCGTATGTATTATCAAGAATGCACGTCTTATCAGTAAGGCTTTTGTTGCGCGGGAACCAATTGCAATGTCTTTTTCCTTGAATGCTAATCCCCTTCCTGCAGTGAGACTTCTAACAATAGATAGAAAGCCCTATTGAAATGTGCCACACTACCTGCAAGTCCCTATTTTGGTCCTGATAGGCAACTACCTCGCGCTCACATGTGAGATAATAATGCATTTAGCGGTGGCTGCGAAGAAGTTGCGCTCTGCTGAAATGTTCAGTTTGAGACGGACGCAGCAAAATACGATCTTTGCCTGCCGCACTCAAGTAGTTAGAATAAATATGCCCACTATAGGGGTAGGTTTCCACGAGAAGAAACAATAGTATTAGCTCTATAGAGAGAGATCATACTACTAACCACTCGTCGTTATGGTTTATTGATTATACTATCCTTAAATCCCTTCTATACTTTATGATATTAAAGGAGTTAAGAGGCTAAAGCTTATAATATATATTTAAAAGATAAGGTTAAGAATAGAAAAGTCTAGTAATAGAGAGAAGAGAACCCCTTAAGATAATATTGATTAAGAATCGTTAGAGTATAATACTAGTATTAGAATAAAATAGAGCTAAGATAAAAGTGGCTCGAATTTACTCCGACAGCTTTCTCACTTTGGCGGCCACCGCCGGATGCGATCCTTCTACGGGATTGCTGATAGAGAGATGGACACGATGTGGACTTGGTTCATCTCTTCCTCATACTTGCCGTAATAAGGATTGGAGGGGCAAAAAAATATCAATTGAAGGAAAGAACCTCCTGGTTGAAGAGCAAGATGGAGTTTATATCCGTCCCAAACTCCATCTGGCCCATGAGAGATTCAGAGACGAGTATAGCACCGATGGTTTCCTTGAAGATGCTCCACTATTATCTCGGGCTTGGGCATTTCAAGAGCATCTTCTCCCTGCTCGGACGCTCCATTTTCATGCGGAAGAGTTAGTTTGGGAATGCAAGTCTGGCGTACGCTGCGAATGCAATGAGCTACAACATCACGGAATCGCTCAAACCGCAACATCTCAGGGGTTAAAGCAATCACTAACAGTTGCTTCCAAAGCGGATGCCTCTGTGGAAACGTTGAGCCATGTATGGCTGAAAATTGTTTCTGGATACTCCCGGCTTAGCTTGTAGCTTGTCGAGCATGACCTTAGGCCCTTATCTTGCAGGTATATGGGGCAATGATCTCACTCGAGGACTACCTTTTGAACACGCTACGCAGCAAAAAGATGATCAAGTGCATTGCATACCACCGAAATATTTCAGTCTATCTCAACATAAAGGAGAAAGTGAGCATTTAGAGTCGAGTATAGCGGATCTCACCACGGACTCCCAATATGTTTCACCCACTTGGTCATGGTCCTCGATTCCTCTCGGATCATCAAACTATGTTTCTTACGGCTCAGTTCTACGAAATAGTGTCTACCAAGATTCCGATCCCACGATCCCCAAAGCTCACTGCACTCCACCCGGAAACAACGCCTTTGGTGGGGTAGCAACAAGTTTATTGAAAGTCAAAGGTCGAGTCTCAGAAGGGGTGGTTCAGCCAAGCCCGCCTTCTCCAAAGAACACCCTGCGATTAACACGGAACTATCAAAGCTCTTTCTCGAGTGCATTTTCGATCGCGGGATTCAAGAATGACGGGCGCACGTTGAATGCGATACCCTTGGAGTTGCCAGAATCCGACTCTTTAAAAATGCACGAGATTCATATATATTTCGCGATGGGCTCCCCTGAGTAGAAAATGACGTTCCGGCCAGTAAAGAAAACAGTCAAGTCGCGGAGAGCTTTCCGTCCATTCTCCACCATCCAATTCACTCGATGGGCTGTATTCGCATCTTGTTGGCGCGTTGGATCTAGTCCAGCTTCCGCCGTGAACTTGGTTAGAGATGTGCGTAAGGCTTCAAGGATTCCTTGCCGAAGTGATGCAGTGTCACTCATGTCGGCTAGAAAAGAGGTCACGGTGGAATGTCTCGGCAGGTCTCTGGAGCATATCCGTTGCGCTGCGGCCAGGTGCGGGTTCACGTAAGCGATTTTTTTCTCAGTTTGAACTAAAATAAATTATTACTAAAAAAGAGAGAAGTCAAACCCTCTTATAGAATTCTAAATTGGAAGTTCAAAATTAATTATAGAAAGTTTTCTTTAATTTATATTACTGTTTAACTAGATAAATTGAGCTGGCAATGTGATATTTTTTGAAGTTCTTGACTTTTGGCGAGACCCGCACCTGGCCGCAGCGCAACGGATAGGTCGAACGATTTTGTTTGAAACAGAGAGTTGGAGGACATTTTAGAAATATATACATATTGTTAAGGCTGTGAGGTGGAGGCTGAGACTCTGGTGGCTGAGGCTGAGGCAAGTGCCCCCATGCACCAGGTGGGGTATCCGGGCGCAGTTGAGTCATGCTGGCGCTAATCGCCTGCAAGGGGGGAAGCCCAGACGCCATCGCGCACAACGCTCCCTGAATACTCAAACATTACGGGATGCGATATATGTATTGTCGAAAAGTCAGAGGAGAAGTGCAATAAAACAATGTCTGCTTCGGCAGATTGCCAGATTATACAAGTCTACTATTAGAACTCACCATTTACATATAGCAAGATCAGACAGCTCCCCGCCCATTACATGGTAACCTCTTCGACCCCCTAGTAGGGTTGCAGCGATAGGCTAGCGCACCAAGTGCAAATCCCAGCAATAATAAGTTCGATGTGAGGTGCATCTTGGGATCAAGAAGGTGAAAGGGCTGATGATTTCACCAATAAACTTAGGTACTGGGTTTTGAGTTTATTTAATGGTAACGAGAAAAAGGGAGGGGGCGGCAGTAGCTTACTGTTAAGTACTTATCGAAGTTGCTGTGCGTTGTGGGGAGCTTGGGCTTTAGCGAGCGAAATGCCCCTGAGTCTACGCCATATTCGAGACGGCCGTGCCAGCTCCTACAATATGAATGAATTCCACCCTACTTTAGAAACTAACACTAGAAATAACTTTGGTTGAATCATAATGAAAATGCTGATAAATTTGACTGCAGGTAGAATCAATATTTATACGACTGCGATCCCAGAATTTAACACGATTGTTTGCACGTCAATTTCGAGAATAACTACGCCTTCTCATAGCAAAGAGCATCATATAGTAAATGATTGATAGAAGATTCAATAAAATTTAAGACAAAATGTAAGCATGCATTGCTTTTATAAATAAATTCCGAGAGAAATTAAAGTGTTGAAGGATCTGAGCCCTTCTTGTTCGCTGATATTAGCTCTTCTCTGACTTCTGTCCATTAGCAGCTCATGTTTCCATCTTTCCCATATCAACGAGCTTTTCACAGAGACGAAATTCTACCATTTCTGATAGCAAGAATAATATGGGCTGCCAACGAATTAATAAATGATGGTAGATGGAAAGGGGGGAATGTGCTCACTCATTTTCGCCACGCCATCCAACACATTTCCAACAATCAAAAATATGAGTCGGATCATACTGATTCTTGACCTCCAACAGGCGCTCATAATTATCGCCGAAGAAAGTCTGCTCCCACTCCGGCTCCCCATAATGTGCTTCATTGAAGTACGCTCCCCCACCAGGAGTCAAGTTCTTGAGCGGATCCAGCATTTGGAGAAACTCATCTGTGGCTTTCTCAAGAACCGCAGGCGCAAGAGGTTCGAACCATTCCCCGACGTGGATGACGTGCCATAGGGCGTCTCTCCAGGCTGGGAGAGCAGATGTCTGCTGCTTCGTGTCCGGGTTGCTAAGCGGTGTCTCTGAAACTATCTGTGCTCCAACGCGTTGCAAGCCAAGATTTCTGGCTGCTTCCATGCCCGAAATAACACCGTCGACGAGTGACTCAACTGTATCGGATGCATTGAACAGATGCCGAGGCATGAGTCGTGATGCTAGTAAGGAAAAGATACCAGCGGGCTCTGTTTTCTCGGCGTCGGCGAAGCTGAAAGCGAGGTAGTCGGTATACGAGGGATAGTAAGTGTAGTTGTTTTGATAGAGAGTGATACCAGTCAGATTGCTGATGAATTGAGAAAAATCAGCGGTTGCAGCTTTCAACTTGGATCCGTCGTCGTTGTATGGAAGGACAAGGTCACCCGATGCTGCCACTGTAGAGTAGTCGACTTGTCCAGTGATCAGTTCATTAGACCAAGCTATCTGGCTGCTTGCATGAGCTGTCATAATTTTACGAAGAGTTTGCTGTTGGGTAGCATTGGTACCACTGAAAGTTGCGACAAAGTTATATGTGCTGATAGGCATGGCTGGATGAAGCTGAACTCGGTACTTGGTGAGGATGGCAAAGGTGCCTCCGCCTCCGCCTCGCATTGCCCAAAAAAGGTCAGGATCATTGCATTCGTTGATGACCCGTGTGCAACCATCGGCAGTAACCACTTCAAATTCCACTGCATTGTCCACCATCAAGCCGTAGGTGGTGGTGTAGTCGCCAACTCCTCCGCCCTGTCCGAAGCCTCCAGCAATCCCGACAGATTCTTCGTATCCACCCGTGACATCCATGCCGTGTGAATTGAAGAAACGATATGCATCTCCTGCGACGACTCCAGCCCCCATTTCACCGACATTCTGTCCATTCGCTGCAGGGCAGTTGGATGCAGTGAAATTTTGGTAGAAGTCTAGAGTTTTCAAGTTATGCGTCCAGATTGCTAATGAGTTAGGAACGGATGAACGCCCAAAGAAGTCGTGTCCTGTATTCTTGATGCTGATGCGAATGTTGTGAGCCTTTGCAAACAGCAGAGCCGCTGAGATATGCGAGTTGTTGCGAACGTCGATATAGTATGTCGCAAGTCTGCCTAGCGAGCATGTACTGTATAATGTTTCGTCTGGATCAGGAGATAGGAGAGAACAGCCAGATGTACCGCAAGCTTCCCAGTTTGGCCAGTAGGTCTGGCCGTAAAACGATCCTCGGGAGATACTATTATTGTACTCATTCTCTACGACCGAACAAGTTGCCGCATCATAGTATGTCGAGTTTGCATAACAAGGAGCCCCCATTGGGATGGTTTGATACAGGTGGCCGTCGATGGTTTGGTTCAATTGTTGCCATTCTTGTCTGGATGGCCAGCACTTTTGTCCGGGACGACAATTATAACCGGGGTCCACGACAGAAGGTGCTGCCAAAGCAATACTAACGGTGAAAATAAGGGATGTGAGAAAACCCATTTTGATGTGGTGCGAAATGTTTAATGGGAGGAAATATACTCATCAAGGAGACAGCACTTTGGATTTTGTTATATACTTCGCAAATTGAAATGAAAGCTTTGCTTACCACAGCCACAGTCATGGCAACCTCCGCACAAGATCTGCCCAAAGGAGGTGTTTTCTCGTAGTGGATATAATAATAAATTGCTGAGTCCGAATCCGGTTGTTGTTGAGTAGCGATCTGCGGTGTGACAGTCAGCAGCGCAGCGGCAAACCCCATTGGCTACTGTGAGATCTGCAATACTGCGCATCCACGTGGAAAGACGCGGAAACCGGGAAATGCCATGCAACATGACAGTGTCTGTATGAGCAACTGGGAGCTCCCAGAGAAGCCAACATTGAGTGACGCAGCCCTCGTGATTAGTGATGGCAAACTTCACCAAGGACTGGGAAGACATGCCGAAACTGTCTCAGTTGCCTGTGCCTCAATAGCTTTTGCTTGGAAAAAAGAAAGTATAACTACACTCCAGTGAGATATAGTAAAAGATCGATCGTGGTTGTTGGGTAGTCTTAAGTACTTTCTTTAAAATAAACGAAAGACGTCTCTGGACATGAACTGAGGCTTGCCCACACTTGCCTAAATTTTAATTCCTTGTGCAGTGACATCTCAATGCGCAATTCCTCAAACCTCTTAGCTGATTAAGAGGCGAAAGTTCTTGCCAAATGTAGCTCTATATCTTAACCTACGTACTCCAACTTTAAAGTACACGACATTTAATTACACCCGCCAAACGACTATATTCTCAAACCAGGAAATAACCCCGTAAGGCTTATTCTTCTTCTTGCACGGTAGTAGCTGACACTCTCTTTAGCTGAGCCATGGAGATGTTCCTAAATTCCGCTTGAGAAGCTAGAGCATTCCCCGAGTCAACCTGAATATACTCATCCTCAGACGACGGTACCCAATCCTTACAATTAATCAAGTACATTCATAGACCCAAATTTGCTCCTAAAAGTTAAGACGAAATCGGCTGCGTGAGTACATCCGGCATAGGCAAGCCACAATTAAACGTAGACCGGCCACGACAAAGCGTCATCGAGTGAATGTGAACAATTTTCCCTCCCTCTATGCGGAACTCATGAGTATCCGCACCCAGACCTCCAAAGTTGCTAATGACATCGACAGCTCCCACTGTCTCATCGATCACGTAGCGCTTATCAACGGTGCGCGCAGCCCCATTTGGGAGATTATCTCTACAGTCCCCGTTTGCTGTTAAAGAGCCGCCTTCGATCCGCGTACACGGCGTGCCCCATGGCACCGGAAGACTGTTATTGGTGAAGTAGTCGTAGTAAGCATCTGCTGCTGCTTGGATAACTGAACGTGTGTCGCGGGTATCTGCTTCTATAGTGGTCCAGTCCTCAAGGAACACTTGGTGCAAGGTGTGCGATGGGGTAAATTGGCTAAAGAAGAGATCGCCGATAGTCGTAACGATTGAGTCTATAGAGGTGATATTGCCGTGCGTGTCGAAGTGAATCTGGACCCCAATATTGTGCGGGTTTGTTGTTGAAGTGATAATTAGCTCCGAATAGGTGGCGCATAAGGTACTGTCCACGAGTGTATGGATGTGGTCAATTTTCAGGGGCTGGTTCAGTGTGCTGTTGTTGATATCTACCAACGCTAAGTTCTCAGTATATGTCGCATTGGGATTTAGGACGGTCTGTAGCCAGCCTAATTGCCCTGTACTCTGGGTAGCGATATATCGACTCGTTGCTAATTCGAGCGTTCCTCTAACACACAAGCTCTGGGCAAGTCTCGCGTAGGCATAGAAGATGAACAGAGTTGAACTTGGAAGCATTGTGAAGTATGAGCAGCGTTGGACAGCATTTTCATCTGCATTCACGAAGGAATCGAGCTGTTTATATAGAATTATTTATGTACATATTGAACGCGATCAAAATTCCATGGCTAATAGCCATTAAATTTAGCCTACTTCGTGTACTATGGGAGCAGTAATATCCTGGTGCTTACTCGGTAGTAAGTATGAGGGTCTACAGGGGTATAACATAAGGAAAGATCCGAAATTTACTATGAGATGACACTGTCTTACTTCTTGTATAGGAGGAATAGACTCAAAACTCTTCTAAAGAACTCTGTTATCCATTATTGGTTTTTTAGACGAGAGGAAAATCATGTGATCAAGAGAGCAGCTGCAAGAATTTTGCACAGCCTGACTCTTTATTTATCTAGCCTTGCGCTCATTTCGCCATTCACCCCTTTCGTTTTGTTCTTGAATCTCAAGAAAAATGTCCTCAACATCTGGCAAAGCGCAAAATCAAGGAGATCACCTCTTACCCCTCACAGAACCTGACGAGATTCGTTTGTTGTGGCTCGCACCTTGTTCTGCGAACAATAGGATTACATGCACAACCATACACGTCCGGCTATCATCCAAACCTCGATACGAAGCCCTATCTTACGAATGGGGGTTAAAAGAAACAAAAACCATTAGCTTGAATGGAGAAGACTACAGCATCCGCACCAATCTCTTCAATGCACTGAGTAACCTATGGCTGAAGGGACAACCGCGGATCTTATGGGTGGATGCAATATGTATCAATCAAGACAATGTGAGGGAGCGCAACCACCAAGTCTCTCAAATGAGGTGTATCTACAGTTAGGCAAATAATGTGGTTGTGTGGTTAGGGCAATATGAGGAAGCGGGGCCAGGGTCGACTGAAGTATGCGAAAAGGCTTTGGAGTTCCTGGCATTTCTGCAGAGAATTCCTGATTCTACCTGGGAACGTGAAGTTGCTTCGTTTTACCAAGACTGTTTTCACAATTATTCTTGGCATCCTGATCGGGGCAAATACCAAGCTAGCCTGATTGCCAAGGGTCTACAAACCCTATCCCAGAAACGATACTGGACCAGGCTATGGGTGATCCAAGAAGCCTTTCTTGCCTCAGATGCGAAGATACAGTGTGGATCGTACTGTATCTCTTGGAAAATTCTGAAGAGTGTTTGTCGATATCTCTAAACTTAAGTTATACCTTTTGGTTAGATGGAGCTGCGATCTATTTTGGAGTCCAGAATGACCATCTTCATGGCTGGAAATCCGAGTACTTCGTCTTTGAGCTTATCATACCTGTGCTGGCTTCATGGCAAGGCGGAATGTGAGAAGATACTAGACAAAGTTTTTGGATTGTGGGGCCTGGCTCCCAGGTGCTGTCAGCAGGCTGTTCCGGTTGACTATTCATCTACATTCAATGAGGTGATGCAGAAGCTTTGGGACCATGGCATCACCGCTCATGGGGTGCTGGAGGATAATACAACAGATGTCAATAAATTCAAGTGCGGACTTTTCGGGATCCCAGTTCGGTCATTACATGAGTGGGAGAGCCACTTCACCCCATAGTTTTACTAGGTCCTTGGTAAGGATGGCATGGCAAAGGGACTTTCAACATGGTTTAATTCTTCCGGCTAGGAACCTATATCTTCTCCGCAACCTCCCTAAAAATGCGCCTCAGTCTACTCTGATACCACCACCCAAAATACGTTGCAGCACCCAGGAACCCCGTCGCCGTACACCCCATCATCATCCACCATTTCTGCGCCGCGCTGATATCCGCCGCACTATTGCTCCCCAACATCACGAATGCATCCGCACTATCCGTATACCTGATCCCCCAATACTTCACTGGCAGCGCACATAGACAATTACTATACACGCCTAGCAATTGCATGATTGTGCCGCCGATAGCAGCGAAGATGCTTGTTCCAATAAATAGGGCGGCTAAGGTCCAGTATGCAATCCAAGAGAGCAAAGTGGGAATGCCGGGCTTCGAACGGTGCATGGGAGAGTGGAGTATGCCGCTGTCAGAGATGGATGCGCAGGAGAGGACCCATACCCAGAGGGCCACCTGCCCCATTTGTGCGAGGAAGTAGACGAGGAAGGTCATACTTCGACAGGAGAGGCCGACTGTGGGCGTGAAGAATGAGGTGAGGAATGCGAGGATGAAAGGCATGAAGATGAGGATCGTGGTTATGAGGAGCATTTGCGCCCAGTCAAGGATTGAGAAATTGATCGCTGACTTGAGCTTTCTGAGTTGGGGCTCCCGCGCCGGATTTGAGGTGGCCGCGGGAGTTGAGGTAGATGAGGTTGAGTCGAGCAGGAAGGTGCGATGCAGCCAGAGAAATTTGCTGCGGCCCCGGAACCAGAGCCATTCGGTCTTGTATCGGCTTTCGTAAGCATGGGCGAAAATACGA
The DNA here is from genome assembly GCA_009732865.1 of Stipitochalara longipes BDJ. NCBI lineage: Eukaryota > Fungi > Ascomycota > Leotiomycetes > Helotiales > Hamatocanthoscyphaceae > Stipitochalara > Stipitochalara longipes. The sequence goes on from ML769340.1 coordinate 1,885,418, forward strand.
AGCACAGGACGATGTTTGATAGTTCGGGCGCCGACTGCAGTTTGGAAAATGAAGGGGTTGTTGCCCGCGAGCAGAAGAGATGAGACTATTGCCATATGAGGGACAATGAGCCACCTGAGTTCGTTAGCATGGACTGGATATGTTCTAGAAACTTTGAGTTACCACATTCCAAAGGCCAGCGCGTGGGCAGTGTCGTTGTTTCCCAGTGATGTTTGTATATCGAAGATATTGTACACGAAGCCACCGCAGAAAAATGCGATGGGAACTCCGACGGTTGTACCATAACTTGAATAATAATCAGCGCAGTCAAAAGATTGGGACGTTTGGCTTACCTGTTCTGAACTTCGACCATACTGGGAAGTTTCAATTCTACTTCTTGATCCGGCTTTTCGAGCAAACGACCAAGGTCCAACCAAGGGTCTCCATCATTGCCCTTTTCAGTATCTACAACTGATGAGTAAAGATGATTATAGTTGACGCAGGGACTTAACTTACCACTCTTCCATTTAAAATCTAAGTTGCCAACCAAAATAAGGTATAGTAATCTCGTACTCATTACCTTACTCAACCGCTTCTTCCCCTCCCTCGCTACAAAATCCAATATCCTACTATCCAAAAATGCTTCAAATACACCACTCAAAATCATAGGTCCCGCGAAAGCAAAACACAGCGCCAACCAAATTAAGTAGTCGAGGGTGACTATGACGACAGCAACGATGAATCGAATTGGTGCGAGGATGAACATATAGATATCATGCAAATTCCGCCTGAAAAGGACATCGCTAACTTGCAGTCTCCGGCGCCGAGGGATTGCTGTGGAAAACACCAGACATGGCAAGATGAATGAGACGAGGGGAGAGACCCATTCTTGCGCATCATCCGCCTGCGAATGCTGCCAGCCAGGACAGTAAATACTGCACCAGGTATATGACGCCTTGACTTCGGTGCCGTTAAAGTCGGATCCGCAGGGAAATTCCCCTTGCTTCATGTCGGACAAAAATGATTCCGGCGTTGTGCCAGGAGATAAGAATGAAGGATCTTTTATGACTAGGTAACCACCTCTTATGGCAAATGCATCATTGAGAGCCAGCAAGCAGCAGTTTGTGATGTTCATCGTTCCGAGTCCGGGGTGACGAGGAGGGGACAAGGGGAGACCCGCCAGTTGTGGTATTGCATCGGAGAGGGTGGAGAAATTGCCATTGTGGAGAAGCGCGACTGCCTCCCTCGGTCGCAGCAGCAGCAATGTGAGGATACACTGTGGTCTCATCGTACTATTGTGGCGGGCGAACGTAACTAGGGGAGGGAAGAGTAGCGGTCCGTGAAAGAGAGGATTCGAGCCATTCTAGGTCCCTGCGGACCTCATGTAAATATATATTTCCAATCTATTGATTCCTCATTCAACTCCATTTCAATGCTTTACACGCGAGGTTGATCGATGATGCGATGCAGCCTATCGTGTAGGAATTTACGATTGGTGGATTTGGTTCCTGATGCCCGTTACGGTGGTGGCTATGCAAGCAGCCACAACGCTTCTGGCAGCCTTGGCTTGAGCACACCATCGAATTATGCCTCGAGAAACAAGTATTGATGAGCAATCTCGCTCAGCTTAGGTTACCGCAGTTGTTTTGTCTCCGGTGTACAAATATGGGAGAACTTGATGCGCACATCATCGCACTCGTGACTGTTCGCTGCGCAGTTTGATCCTTCACCGGTTTCATCGTTCAAGAGCCACAATGTAGTAAATGAAACACCTTGTTTTCTATCTACGAAAGAATGCATGTGAAACAGTGGCAGTTGAAACACACATTCAATTTGCTATGGGCAAATACCATTGGCAAGGCGGAATACTTCGCAGCGTTGAACGAAAAAGCCTGTTAGCCTCTTTGGTGAAACCTGGTTTCTAAGTTCAAGCCCATCGTACAAGGGAGATTGGGTGAATTGGCCTTGCGTATTCGAGAGAGAAAGCATAAGTGTATCATGAAGAGCAAAAGAACTTCCGTGTGATAGAGATTTGCACTGAGAGTGAGTGTCAAGAAATTTCTAGTGCGAGATGCCCTGTTTCATCCGTTCCGCTGCCACAGCGCCCGCGTCTCGCTAAAATTAGCGGAATATCAAAAATCTTCAGTTTCCATTATTTAATACGTAGTAATCCTTTACATAAATCGAAGTAGGTTTAATTTTCTATTAGCTTAAAGGTTCATTTCTTATGCCATCCAGGAGCTTGGGTATTATTGTATTGTGTAGCAAATTATTCTGAATCGAAAAGGAGGGAAAGGTAAGTAAGCGAACGCGGGGCGCTGTGGCAGCGGAACGGATAACCTTAGTGCGGTCGCTACACCAAGCGAGCCTGCCAACCTGACTAGCCGACTTCCTCGGGTACTGTGCCTTGTGCGTATTATCTCCAACTTTCATCGAACACATCACCACTTTCATCAACAAAATAATTCTACATGTCTTCCTAAACACTTGTTGTGAGCACGTACTCACATAGGTTGTCATCATCGACCTCTCGGCTTCGATGATGACCGTCACTGCGGCGCGTTGATTTGCAAGGATGTCGACCTTGTTCACCTCCCACACGCGTCTCTCGCCGGCGTTGAATTTGGTTTGGGATTTGGAGGTTAGCTATGCGCCAGACGTGCCTAAGATCATAAGAAAAGCCCTCTAACTGATCTTCAGACCCAGCGGCTTGGATCTGTCCAACAAGCATCTCACGTGCCCGAAGCTCCCATCTCTATCACCCTCTGGCTCACGAGCATCGTTAGTTCCTCCCGATAGCATGATTACATGTTTTGGAATAGGCAAGCTAGGAATATGTGCTAGCTGGTGATAGATGAGGCGCAATCCGCCTGCAGGGTCGCGTTGACATGATCACATGCAAAGACGAGACTGATGATCTTCAAGGTTGGATGCTTTCATTCCGCCATGCAAAGTGCTATGGCGTTTAGAATGTCTCTTTCTAACTAACGCCTCCCAACGCCCAGTCGAATGACTCATTTTATGCCTCATGCTTAGACCAATGGCTAACTCAAATCTCAGAGAGAAAGCCTACCTGCGCCATGCCATACCTGGCGTTTCCATCTTCTCTTCCTTCGAGGTTTCATCAATAGCATAACGACTCCCTTCTTCAGAACGCGGGTGGGAAAGCCGCTGCTGGTTGCGCAGGTGGGAATGCAGGGGCTGGCTGCGCTGGCTGTGCTGCCGGGAAGCCCTGCGGCTGCGGAGCAGGGAAGGCTTCAACGGGTATCTGCATCGCAGGCTGTAGTAACGGTGCCGGCGCCGGATTAGCAACCTCTTGCGCGGCCCTCGCAGCCTCATACTGCTCCAGCCTCCTCGCAAAGTCCTCATCCTCAGCCTGTTTCAGCATGTCCGCTTGGTTCTTCTCGATGATCAGCTTCTGCTTCTCTTCCTCCGTGAGGCCCTCGAAGAGTGCGGTATTGTAGTCCCACATCTTCACGCACTCGACTTCCCAGTTGCACTTCTCGACTTCACCGTACACGGGATGTTTGTACCGTGGGTGTGCCGTGGGCCATTTGGAGGCGTGGTAGCGGTGCTTCACCAATGCTGTTCGTGCGTTGTGGTTCCCGGAGTCGGAATGTCCCTGTCCAGCGGCAAAGGCTTCGACTGTCAAGACTAAAACACCGCCGACTACTTTGGACTCGGGAATATTGTGGAAGGTATCCCATGTCACATCGTAGCCATTCTTGATGCTCATTTCTGCCAATACAGCAGTTGTGAACGCCGATGGTCCCGTCCCGGAAATCACTTCATCGAAGTCGAGTTTGAGATCCGAAATCGGGACGCCTTGTTTCTTTGATAGCTCGTTGAGCCAGATCATGATGTTCTCAATCAGGCGCATCATAACTGGAAGTCCAGGCTTGCACATGAATGTCCATTGGCAGAAGGACATTGATTTTGGGCCCAGGATTGGGTGGGCGACGAAGTCAGGCTGGTCGATTTCGACCCCAATGACCATGTCGATGTCGCCCTCATTGTACCGATCAGGAATGAAGCGGTCAATTGGTTTCAGTGCCTCAACGTCGATGTCGGCATAAATTCCACCTTCTATATACATGACCAAATACCGCAGGAGATCAGCTTTGATGATCTTTGCAGTCAGCGCCGTGTAAACGTCCACGATATCGCTTCGATCAATACCTTCGGGCCCGAAATGAGTTTGGACGTAATAGAGATCATTGTTGTCTGTCAGCACCTCATACCGGTGACCTGGATTCTTCTGTGTCCAAGTCCGCGCACAGTTTAAGTCTCTGTCTTCGAAGCCGAGGGGATCAATTTTCCACGTCTGCCATATCTTCTTTGGGAATCTTGTTGGCGATTTCTGAGATAGTAAATCCGAGCTGATGGATTTTTGCCCATTGGTGCTCCGCTTCTTTACCTGCGCGACTTCAAACTTCGGCGTGAATGAGTTGCCGTATGAGAGCCAAACAATGAAGAGAATAAGACAGGCGTATACTGGCAATGCTCTTTGTATTTGCTTCGGCAGACGTCCGCCTAAGTTTGGTTTCCAATTTGACGACGCTGCCTGCATCTTGAATCCATGAAACTTCTCCATCTTGTCAATCAGATGGAGAATTTGTTGGGTGAGGGTGGAGTGTACCTATGAGCTGGGGATGGACCTTGCACTAGCTACCGCGGGGTCTTCCGTGAAAGTGCTCCGGCTTGTGATAAGCTTCAAGCTGCTGAAGCGGGAGAAGGCATCATCACCGAGGCCAAAGAAGCGTTCTGATTTGTGTAAGTGGCGTCCAGGAATAATACAGGAAAATCCGATTGGCTAATTGGGTGAAGATGCCTCACACATTCCAAATAAGGTAAGGGAACTGCCGGTCCTACATGGGCGCCGGTGCAGGGTGGTGAGTAAGAAGCTTTGAGCTACATGTGGAAGCCGCAAGCGGGACCACTTGGCAAGAGACCACTCTTAGACGGTTGCTGATAAGATCATGGTTTTAAAGGATTGTGGCGCGGCATCAAAAAGGAGAGACCTCCGAGCAGCGGATTCGGTGCTGAATTCGCACAACGATATCAATAATTTATTGCAACTGGCCGCAGGCAAAGCAGGTAGGGAACTCTACTCGCTGCATTCAATGGCACCTTGAGGCTACGGATCTCCAATATCCATGAATTTGCAGCTACCCACACTTAGATCTCCATCTTTGTCTGGATGGCAACCTCGATTTCCTCAACACGGCACTCCGAGGTAGATCCACACCTCCTTCTCGGGAGCCGCCAAAATTGGCTGCAATAGGTGGCCGCAAACTTGGATATCACTGATCTTCTACATTTCTAGTTAAGCTTCATGCAGCCATAGGCACCTTAGAGATTTGCCATTGGCTTGTATACGGTGTGGCAAGCCATCGTTTTCGTGATCCCGTCATCACAGCATCGAAAGCACAGAATTAGGGTTGGAAGTGTGCATGTCCTCGGTCTCTCTCGCCGAACAAAGATTTAGATGCGAAGCGGTGCAGTGATCACCAGTCGGCATGCGACCGTTTTCATGTGCCAGGTTCGACGGCCTGGAGGAACAGGGAGTGCACGCGGCAACAGTGCCATTTCTGGCTCTAATGCAGGGGACAATGCCTGCCGCCTCTGACGCGAAAAGCCTGTTGGGTCTCTTCAATCTGTGGCGCTGGGACTACCCCGCGCTGGAAAAGGAGGGGTTAGCACATCTCAACCCTGCAATTTCCAGGGTTCATCTGCACACACAGCTTGTGTGAAGACCGAGGAATTGAGGGCATGGAGATTGGTCCGAGAAACATGTGACAAGCGCCATGTTCTCGAGATGCGATTTGGACTTGGGGGCTATTTTTGGTGTGTGATCGGCCTAGGGACCCCCGCACGGAACTTTTGCCTCGGACCTCTTAGTTGTCTACGCTTACAATTACACTTTGTGGGCCCCACTAACAGTGTCCAGTATGGCGGGGTCGGCTTGTGATACTTTCTCTGTCTGGGTTGATCCATGAAGTTCTGTGTTCCTTTGCGAGCAGCTATGCCGGTTTCGTGATAGTATGTCACCAGTGTTTAGAGCCGTTATCTCTTTGATATCATTTCACGCCGAAATTTCTTTGGCCGTTGCTGGCGGAGTTTCGAATGCCCTCAGGCTTTCCTTTTGATCCTCCAACGTCCAGATTTATGACAGAGGCAGCTGTGAACCGTATTAGCGACAGCACCCACAATCCAGCATGTATCCCAAGAAAGAAGGCATCTTGGACCAAGGATATTGGGAAGACGTTCAGCCAGATCCGAAGTGCTCTTCAAGAGGGACACGCGCTGCACAATGGACACTGGACATCATCCGGCCCTCATTCTTCAGCCGTCGGGGTCGACAGCGCAAAGAGCTGATGAAAACCTCCTGGCTTGACGGCCTCCGAGGCTTCGCAGCATTCCTGGTCTACTGGCATCATCACACACTCTGGGCTCACGACGCGAGCACAACAATCTTCGAAAGCGGTTTCGGCTTCAATAATAAACATTACTTTGCCAGCTTCCATTTTATACGACATTTCTTCACAGGCGGGCATTTCGCTGTAGCCATCTTCTTCGTCATTTCTGGATATGTTTTGTCTGCGAAGCCTCTGGCATTGATATATGCTGGTGAATGGACAAAGCTGAACGACAACCTCGCATCGGCCATTTTCAGAAGATGGCCGAGGCTCTATCTCCCCATTATTGGTACGACATTTGTGTTCCTCACTCTCCACCACGCCTTGGGATTCTACACCCCAGCGGTGAAATGGGAGTCGAACTACAGGGATGGACTCTGGATGTGGTACGCCGAGCTCAAGAACTTTACCTACGTCTTCAATGCTGGCGGAGAACCCTGGTTCACGTATAACCCGCACCTCTGGACAATTCCCCACGAGCTCAAAGGTTCCGTAATCGTGTACACCACAGTGCTCGCGCTCTCCCGCTGTTCAAAACACGCGCGCCTATGGCTGCAAGCCGGACTAGTCTTCTACTTCATCTACGTCGTCGATGGCTGGCCTTGCGCGCTCTTCACCTGCGGTATGCTACTCTCAGAGCTCGATCTCCTGGCGGAGAAGAAGGAACTCCCGCGCCTCTTCTACCGTCTTGAAGCCTACAAGGACCTGATTTTCTACAATCTGTTCTTCATCGGTCTGTACCTGGGCGGTGTGCCCTCCCACAGCAACGACATCAAAGACCTGCGTGCCTGCCCAGGTTGGTACGCACTCTCATTCCTGAAACCGCAAGCGGTGTTTAACTACAAAGCTTTCTACCTCTTCTGGGCCGCGACGTTCGTCGTCCCGTCCATTCCACGTATACGCTGGCTGAAATCCTTCTTCGAGACGCGTTTTTGCCAATACCTAGGCCGTGTCTCTTATGCACTGTACCTTGTCCACGGTCCCATTCTCTGGGTTGTTGGAGATAGATTATACGTTGCAGCAGGCTGGGTGCGAGAAGTCCATAAGACGGAGCTGGCGGGCTGGTGCAATGTGATGCCGTTGCCGAAATGGGGGCCGTTTGGATTGGAGGTTGCGTTTTTGTTGCCGCATTTGGTGTTATTGCCGTTTACGCTTTGGATGGCGGAGTGTGCTATGAAGTTGTTTGATGAGCCGGCTGTGAGGTTCTGCCAGTGGTTGTATAGGCGGACTTTGGCGCCCATCGTGAGGTGATTTTATATGCGATATAGATGAGATTTAGCGGTTGACGATAATAATCACTATATGAGAATTTGTTCTTCAATTATGATACGCTCTCTATGCATTTGAGACAATCTTGCCTGATCAGTCGCGGGAAAGGAACATCTTGAGCTGAATTGCAAGTCGATATTGGCCGGTTCGAGCAAGCCGAGGCACCAAAGAACGTTTTCCTCTGTGGGTTTTGTCTCACCACCCCCTCTAGTCCAAATGCCGAGCTCCCACCTCAAGAAACCGTCCGAACCGTTCACGTCGAACATTTCAAACACGAAGCTTTAGATTTTGTGCCAAGTGACAATCAAAAGCATATCCGCATAACAACCCCCTTTCTCAATTCTCACCTCATACCTCGCTTTCTTAAATTAATATACATCTCTCCCCTCGCTCCCCCTATTCAATCCATGACGCGAAAGCGAGAGCGATCCGAATTTAGCCCCCCGCCAAATACGGACTGTCTGGGCACCAATCACAACCGCATCGCGCGCCAAGCATGAAAAGGGGCATAGATCAGCGTCATGGCCTCGGCACAGAAAACGTCAGCATTTCCTCTAGCCTCTAGCGGGGGCGGCGCTGATCCCTGGCTCAGGGGACGGGTGGAGTGGACGGGACAGAAAAGCCAATTTCCGGAGCATGTGCTTTCTTGCTTTTTTGTGCTGGCGTCGCGTAGGAGGAATGTCGTCTTTTTTATCTTGATAGATAACCTTTGGATTTTTTTGGAGGAAAGGTTTTTGTTTTGGTTTGGAAGAGAGAAGAGAGGCAAAGATGGTTCCTAGACGGTTTATACTGATTACGGCGGGCTTCTTGCTCAGCACGTTTGTGGTGTATCAATTCTTGCCGGTAGGCTCTCCTTTCTTTCGTTTGAACTTCTATACTCGTGGAGAGAGGGGAAACGGGGAGGCTCAGCACTGTGGAGGATTTCTTTGAAGCTCAGCTTCCGCGAGCCTTCAAGAGCTCATACTAATTGATAGCGCAGTGGACACCCCTCTCCTCAATCAACTTCGACAGTCCCAAAGCCCTCCTCTCCAACACAGCCTCCTCCATCTCGAACTGGAAGAACCCGGGTACGCACTCGGCGCAAATCCAGCTCTTCTTCGACCAAGTCTTCTCCTCTTCCAAACCCTCCGAATACAACTTCCCCGCCCTCAAGCAATCATGCTCACAATCCGACTGGCCCTCCACCCCGGCGGAAGAAAGATACCTCAAATGCGGCGGCATGGCCGCAGGCCTAACCTCCATCGTCTCGCAAGTGAAAGTCTGCCTCAAGATGGCCGTCGACACCGGCTCCAACCTCGTGCTCCCCGCCATGCCGCTGCGCGATTCCACGGACCTAACAGACTTCAACTTCTTCAACGCCGACGCGTACATGACATACGACAAGTGGTTCGATCTGGAGCACATGGTCAACGGGATGGCCAAAGCATGTCCGAAGATGAAGATTATCCACCCCGACCAACTCGATACCGAGATCCCGGTCAAGCACACATGGAATGTTGAGATTGGGGATGCGCCGGGGTATCACTTCCCAGATAGCTATTTCTGGGTTGGACGACCATTTAAGACTTTCTTCGACGAGCAGTTCGCGAAGCGGAAGGCGGAGTGGGAAGCCTCTGTGTCGACTGAGGTGCAGGAAGAGCAGAAGGACGGTATCACCGTCGTCACAATCGGCGCCGCGTTCCTGCTGTTCCGCATCACGGAGGACCCGACGCGGCAGGAGTTGGCGCTGTGGAACGATCTTTCATTGCTTATACGCTTCTTGGATGCGCCGAGACAGGTCATTGGGCGGCTGTTGGGACACATGGAGCGGCCCTTCTATGGCGTGCATTTCAGGGTCGAGAAGGATAATATCTGGTCGCCGCTCGAGGTGCAGCTGAAAGCCGCGCTGGAGTCGCTTGATCACGCGTGGGCGAAGTTCGGGGTGCCTGACGTGCAGAAACCTCTAGTCTACCTAGCATGCGGCGATGCTGAACAGGTCAAGATCTTTGAAAAGGCCGGCAAGGAGAGAGGCTGGGAGGTGGTGCATAAATGGGCCGTGGCGGAGGGTAATGAGGAGACGTTGGGCATGATCAAGGACCTGGCGTTTGATTTCCAGGGTGCTATTGACTTTGGCGTTATGGTGAAAGCCGACTTTTACATTGGGATTACGGGCTCCGCCTTCTCGAGTACGGTGGCGAATGCGAGGGATACGACGGGAAGGTATAGAGGCAGCTCGTTTGATGTGTATGATGATGAAGGCGCGAGGAATCATCTGAATAATGATGGTGCGGCGAGTAGCTATCCTTGTTGTTTGTAGAGGCTGCTTTGGTGGTTTGGAGTTGGGGCGTTTGGGAAGAGGGAGGGTAGACATATATATAATGATACAAAATTGAAGATACATTTCCACTAGTTGGTGCGAATGCAAGTGCAATCTCATTTCTATTTTTGCGTTTACGTTTTAATGTCTTGCATCACGTCTGGGAATAGTTTCCTTGAGTTGTAGCTCCCAGACTAAACACTGATATTGTTTCAGCCTCTTTGCATCGGCCACTAGCCTGGTTCCATGAATGACCTAGGAGGACAAGTAATTCAGTGTCTATCTTCAGTTATTGTTTCAACGAGATTCTAGGATCTGCTCTTTCCTTTGTCGTTTGGAGACCTGCATATCTTTAATCCACCAAGCTGCTTGGTTAGGAGGTGTAGTTTAGATGAAGCTACTACAGCTTAGAACTTTTCTTCGTTAAGTCATTGAAGCACCTTACCCAAAGTTCTTCTGTCGTACAGTGTAACAACATTGATGGTTCTTTCAGCATCAGGATTAAACGCTTGGCCAGTAGGAAGTTCGAGTGGGTGCTATTCGGATTGATCACCAGAGTAATCAGCTGCTATGGTACGGGAATGTTTGCACTTCCCAACCTTATAAATAGAGAAAGGGTAGCTAGAGGCCTAATATAACAGACCGAGCTGACCACGTGATACGTATTTAGCGCCATGATAAGCGAGGCTTCAGGCATCAACGGGGAAGTTCTTACTTCCTTTTTGATAGGTCCTTATTTATCGTCAAATATGGACTACGAATACGCCAAACTCAAAGATCCTAGCGCGTATATCAGACTGCTACGCATAAACTCAGATCCTAGTTTCCAGGCACGCTGTAGTTTGTTTTGTGTATCGCTCGACCAATTGCCTCCTTTCACAGCTGTGTCCTATAGATGGGGCCCTTCACCAGCCGCGAAGACAATCGAAATCGATGGAATGGCTTTCCGTGTCCGGAACAATCTTTGGGATCTACTCAAACAACTCTCGATAGCCGAGACGAGAAAGATTACAGAACCGAAGCACTTCTGGATCGACGCGATTTGTATAAACCAGAATGACAGCTACGAAAGGAGCAGCCAGGTCGGCCTTATGCATCATATTTACAGTCTTGCAACTCTAGTCTATATCTGGCTCGGCAAAGGTTGCCTCGAGACAGATCTTGCCATGGAGTATATGAACGATAAAGTAACGTATCTTGTTATGTCTGAGCAGGGACAAAGGGTTGAGAGATGTTGGATCCCTACACCCCTCCCTCAGACCTGGGAGATCAGTGGAATTGGAGGAAAGATCCTCACACTCTTCAACAACGAGTACTGGGAGCGGCTGTGGATTATTCAAGAAGTCATACTAGCACAGCATATAGTCATATTATGCGGGTGCAAGAGGATTCCCTGGAAAGTTCTCGAATACTTTCAAGAGAATGTTGTGATCTGCGCGGAGCATTATCCTATTCTGCTGGCCGGCGGTTGTTTAATATCCGCATCGAAAGCTGGCTCTCTAATACAGGCAAAACAGAAATTCATGACCCATCCGACCTTTAGGGAGTCAGGGTTCCCACTGCTGTCATCGCTTGAAGAATTTAGCGAGTGGAAATGCTATGACACTCGTGACAAAGTGTACGGCCTATTGGCTATCACAAGAGCGAACATACCCGTCGACTATGATATCACTGTTGAGGAGCTATTTGGGAGAGTCTTGCGATATGTTCTTGCGGAGACAGATCAGTTTTGCACCAGACAGAAAGTGCGGGAACTCGCCAACAAATTGGCGACTTGCTTCGAGCTTCCAAGACCGAGCCCTTGGACTTCGATAGAAGATTTAATCAAGTGTTGAATTAAGCGCAGCAGATATGCTTAGACGGCAAAGAGTGTTATAAAAAAGAATGAGGAATTGTTGGACACAAGTCAGAGGATGAAGAAGACGAATCAAGAGGTTGTTGCGAGGTGTCACCATGTCAATCGATATGACTTGGAGGAAATATATTATCACAGGTGAGCAGATCTCAACTTGCTTTTGCGCTTTCTATATAATTGGGAAACTGCTCATTACATTTTCGAGAGAAGATAACCTCTGAAGCCCTATTAGGAAACAATTCTGAAAGGTTGGCACAAACCTCGATTTCTCCTCGAAGAGTGAAGGCAAAAGGGGGAGACAAGGAGGATTATTTCGGAGCCTGCGAATAGTATCACCTGGAGGCAAGTTCCGCTTAAGTAGCTCGGTGTTAGTACCGGATTGAGGGGCGACGACTTTTGAAAATGTTCCGGAATTTCTCTCGAATATCAATCTGGAGTGATTTGGTTGTGTACGAGGTATAGCACACACTCAGATGCCGCATCACAAAGCTACAACACAGCCAAATAACCCCAACCCCCCCTCTTCACCCATGGTCTTACTGTGGTAGAGATAAGTATAACCAACACCTTTGGGAAAATACTTATTCCTACCTCTGGCTCTCTTCATCATGTATCTAGACTTCACTTCCTCTCCTAGAAGAAAGAAAGGAAGCAATGCAATATACCTCCTCTTTAACTCAGTACTTCAGTACTTTTACTACTTTTGATTGTTTTCATTTCAATCCTCCTCTTATTAGTGATCGATGCAGGGCAAATGAAGGGAGAGAAACACCTCGCAGCTCTCAAGTTACTATCGCTGTCACCATGACTATTATCGTCAAGTTCTTAGTCGCATTTCCTGGCTCATTGGTGGTGTCTCCTTTCACGAGCTCGCGCGAGCACCTCTCAATTCTAATATTCTATAAAGTTATCTTCTTTTTCTTTTAGCTTCTATGCTTAGTGGACGAGCACCTAGGGGTGGGGGACTCAGGTGATAATAGTCACGTTGTGGTAATCACGTGATCCAAGCCAAGTAAGTAATTGAGGGAATTTATCTTGCATTGACACTCAGGACCCACTACTGCAGAAGGCTGCCGAGTACTTTTGAATCGAAAGTCCATTGCTCAATCTACTGGGACTAAGGGCGAGTAAGCAATTCGTTGCAAAGCTTTTAAGAGTTTTAATTTGGTAGATTATTTTGTCTTTGGGGGGGCAGCTCGGGCGTAGGTGTGTGCCTCCCTGGTTAGTTGGTTATCGCAAAAGCCTCATAGGTTGAGGTCCCTTATGGCGTGTGGCTTGCAGATTCCGCTTACATTCGAACCCGCATTGAAATCTAGCCACGTGGTTGGATTTTCATGCGGGCTGGGAGGTTCAACTAATGTACGGTCCTTTTTAACAGTGTCTGAGCGGGGCATCATGTCGTAACGTGATGTGAGATGCACGGTCCTTTCACCGATATCTTATGAAAAGGTCCCGTTGGAATCCTATCGAAGATCAAGTGTATCGCATGCATAGTACTTCGTATGCCAAACTGGAAATTTGCCTTAGCGCTCTCTGTTCACATTAACTACTGATGTTTTCCCCTCCCGAACGCTTTGTCTCTTCGTTCAGAATTCAGAAGCAGGCCCCAAACACACTATATCCTCACTTGACAAGGCCAATCTGAACATACGACTTCTTGAGCCACTTTCAATCAATCCTAAGGGCCTATTAGTACAGAACTGATCACGCTGTGGTCCCTCGCATCCACACCATGAGCCAAGTCCAAACCTGCGAGCATATTCGCACTACTCTACAGCCTAGACCAGGTTCTTGGATATCCTCAAATGACATCAATGACCTTGTCAACCGAGAGATGAATTTTGTGGTGGCATCCTCAACGAGTTCCGAAGAGTTTTTGACACAAAGTCATCAAGATCCTTACCGCTTCCAAAGAACGAATCAGTCCGACGGCAGCGGCCACCTCGTTTTATTCCAAGAGGTTCAAATTACCCCTTCAACACCTTCGCACGATATCATTGCCGGTCAAAATATGGATTCTATAGTCGAGACTCCAGTTTGGGAACAGATTTCAGATCCTGGGCAGCCTTCTCCAAGTTCTCATCCCAAATCCGCCACCCAGACCAAGAATGGAAACAAAGTTGTGCATGCGGCAGTTGACCCACGCCAACATGCAAATCAGGATCTACCAATACCTAATCGACCTCCCACAGCTGAAGACTGGCAGGCGTACCGGAAAAGTTTCACTCAACTCTACAAAGTCGAGAATAAGACGTTGAGAGAGGTGATGGGTATTATGAAGGAACAGTATAACTTTCGAGCGAGGTGAGTCTTATCAATTCTGGTTTTGCCATACATCTCCATCATTTTTCGAACGACCAAGTTGCTGACTATTTGCTAGTCCAAGAATGTTCAAGCACAGGATCAAAGAGTGGAGACTCAACAAGAACTACACAGCAGCAGAACGAAAACATCTGGCTCAAATAATTAAAGACTGCGAAGAAATGGACGAGACCTGTTCCAATGAGTTATTGATACAAGGTCAACCTGTCAAGGCACACCGGATCCAAAGAGACAGTAAGAGGAAACAATTATCCCATATGCGACTTTCAGGACTTCATCAACCGGACCCAAGAAATGAAGTTGACGGGAAATTCTCAAATCGCGTTAGAAGACCTTCGAAAACGCCTAGCTCTCTCTTCGATGCCCGTGAAACCATTGGCCACACTGGCATCGCACAAACATACCGAGATCCTCTTGTTGCAAACGAAGCTATACTGCGAATCATATATTCAGCTCGCTGTTCATGGCGCCGTTGATGACGATCCTATCTCCTCGGGAATATTCTGCAACAAAATTGACGCAGCTTTGACCTCACTCGAACGTGGCCAGCCAAAAGAAGGATGGCACATGCTCCATGAGGCTTCAGATTTGATCAGACCATTGTTTACCAGCAATGATAAGTCGATTCTTCGACTTCTCCTTCGCTTTGCCCAAAGATGGTACAAGTCTGCAACACCCGAGCTCTTCAAAGTTTTGTGGACTCACATCTCAGACATGGCCTCAACCATTCTTAGCCATAATAATCCGATAACCTTGGTCTGTGTCTCAATAACCCACATTGGAGGTGGATATGAAGTCTGCGAAACCGCTTTTGGTCTTATGTTATCGGAGTTTGAGCAAAGCCTTGGATCTGATCATGAAAGGACCTTGGAAATCAAGGATTTATATCAATCACTGTTGCTAGAAAGCGGAAAGTTTGACGCAGCGGAGCTTTTACAACGCCAGTTGTTACACCACTACGGGCATATCAATGAATACAGTCATAGCTCTGTGTGGGCTGCCTATGGGCTCGGGCTTGTTCTTGAAAAGAAAGGGGATTTTCTAGGCGCCGAAGAGGCATATCAGAGTGCCTCGCTACGCGGCAACATATGCAATGGCGAGCGGTTCCCTACGCAGGACGATATCTACGTGCTTCAGCACTTGGTGAGAATGTTATCACGACGAAACGAATACGCTGAGTGTGCAGACCTTCTGGGGCACGCCTTGATTATGTGTATGGAAAACAATGAGGGTCCTACAGACGGTCGTATGCAACAGATCCTTGGAGAGTTGGACGAAATTTCTTGGAAACAGGAAAGCATCAGGGAAGCTGGTATAAGGTATAGATACTGAGTTTATGGATTTAATTTGATTTTGTTTCAACTCTTTTGTTATATAGTTAATAAAAGTGTTTTCGCAATTGGAAACAATGAAGATATTTGATATTGTGAATAACTGCTATATTCTCATTCGTTCGTCTACAGAGGTTTTACAATTCAATACGGGGCTAAAAGTATAATATAGGAATTTCTAGATACGGCTCTAAATTAGAGCAGTCATCTAAATCACTGAATAAGTTTCTTTCTTTTAACTCTAATAAAATCCGCTTATAGAGATACCGGGAGGAAATTATAACTGGGATTTAAGGGAACCAAAGCGAGCCCCTTCGGGTGCCGAAATAGCTCTTAATCGCACACTCAAGCCGTGCTTAGGAGTGCTCACCACAAGACTTAAGCTAAGCAGTAGCAGCAGCAGCAGCTCAAGTCTAGACGCAAAAATGGACATCGTTTATGTCGCCATTCTCAAGAAGAACTACCTATTTCTCCACCGGGATATTTGTGCTTCCCATCGCTCTCTCTCTCACATGACTAGCGTTGCCTTTGTTCATGGCCGGCTTAGGTCTCCTCAGCCGTAGTTACGCCACGTTGCGTAGTCAAAGCCTCATCTCCTCTAGCCAGAGATCCCAAATATGTCGCCATTTCACAACCATATCGATAGTTACCGGAGGCAGGTTAGTTTCATCTCCTTTTGATTTTACCTAAAAGCAGCGTGTTTTAAAAATGACTATCTGTCTCTCGCTTTTGCATCTTCCTCCTAAAATATACCATGAAATCCTGGAACTGGTCACGTGATTTAAACGTCTAGATCCCCATGCAATCTCCTTCCTCTTCTGTCTCTCCATCGCCCCTTTCTATACAATTTTGAACGATTTCGATGTTTGAGTAGCCATTTCTCCATCCATAAATCTGTGAACATTGCAAGGGCCTATCATCCGATAAGTACAGCTGAGGGCATCTCTGGACGAATTTTCTGCAGGCAAACCCTCCACAGGAGGAGAAGACGACAAGATTCTTTGTAAGACCATCAGAGTACTACAGCTGAGAAGAACGCAGACATCATCTCCGATCTCATGCATTCGGAATAAGAGCAAGTGGCCGCTGGGCAATTTGGCAAAACGTGAGCTGTACTCCGCTCGGCGCACGGCTCTAAACGTCTACCGGAATATGTTTACAGGAGTATTGAATTTCATTATACCTAAAATAAAATACGCATAGAAAGCAGAGCAGCTAGTTATTCGCACTTTTAGATTACTGTATGTAAGGTAGATGCCTAACGACTCTAGGATAGCATATATAAGTATTTTAACGAACTATCGCAGAAAAATTTGTTGCTAGAGATAGACAAACCAAGCATAGCGTCTGGTAATAGTTAAAAACTGACTCTTAATATACGGATTGGCAAAACCTTTATAACATACACACAATTTTACAAACTCGGACTTTTGGAGGCACCCACACCCTCTTTGTAATATAAAACACAGAAATGGGAATTTGAATAGAGGGATAACAGTGCAGTCTTTTTTTTTTCCATTGCAGATTGGTTAGAAGATTTATCAGTTCTACTCAAGAGCTAATCACCCTTGCCTCACCACTCTCGGGAACCACAATGGCGAATCAATCTCAACCTTTACATACGACCTCGCACATTACCTCAAGGGTTCTATAGGCAAGTATGCCGAAACTTCTCCACCAAACAATGAACTACCAGTGACGCAACTTTAGATCCCCTAGCTCCGCTGCCAAATTATTGACATTGGCATCTGATATCGGTGGGGAGAAACGATCATTTATCCCCTTTGTAACGCGATCCCATGATGGACCTGAACCACTGAAAGAAACCTGGGTGGATCCCCCACACCCATCCACTACGCTTTCTTTTGATTGTTGCGTAGCTTCTGCTTGAGAAACTTCCAATTTTCTGGCTAAGGATACTTCTGGAGTTCTATTTCTCAGACTGTGAACCCATGGACACGACAATGGCGAATCTTTTTCTTCTGCTAGACATTGGATCTCGAGCAGGGATTCTGATTCTCCTCCCGGTACTTTCGAGACATCTATTTGATAGGGAGGTGTAGTGTTAATATCGCCTGTGGAGAGATCCTCCAAAGGAGAGTCAGGGTTGTGCGGTATGGCTGCCGGCAATATATCTATATCTGATTAAGCAAAGATGGTAAATATTTTTGGATTAAGCCAGTTAAACTCACCATCAGTCACATGGGTCTGGCTCTTTGCAGCTTCCGGCATCTCAGAAACTCTCTCGACTGATACTCCATCATCCTTGGGTGCCAATTTGCTATCTTGGCACTCGTCAGTGTCCCAAATGAGACTTTCAACAAGCGCCTTGTTAACGAACTGTCGCTCGAGCTTCTGTGCGCCATTTCCAGAGCCCGTCACATGTTGGTTATGACATTCAGATATCCTAATAAATGATGAGTTTGGGCGGTTTAATTTTTGAAGCATTTCGAGCATATCCCAAGCATTTGGAAACTTTTCTTCAAGAGAGAAATGTGGGCAAGCTCCTGGAGATTTCGATAAGGCATGATGGGGCCCTGCTGCTGCAACATCCTGCCCCATAGAAGAGAAGGGGCTTGAGGATTCGTTTGGATTGAAGGAGATACTCTGTTCGAAGGTGATGGGATTGCTGAG
This sequence comes from Stipitochalara longipes BDJ, assembly GCA_009732865.1. Classification (NCBI taxonomy): domain Eukaryota; kingdom Fungi; phylum Ascomycota; class Leotiomycetes; order Helotiales; family Hamatocanthoscyphaceae; genus Stipitochalara; species Stipitochalara longipes. The sequence continues at coordinate 1,903,523 of ML769340.1, forward strand.
GCTGACCATACTCGGTGGGAAAAGAGTATCTGAGTATGCCAGCCCAGCGTCATCGAAAGACCATTTCCAATTGGAAAAGTTGTTATTGGCCAGTATGGGGTCTTTTTCGAACCAATTCACACCGTGCTGTCCACTGGGGTTCGAGAAAACCTCGGAAAACCTTGGACTGAAAGGACTGGAAAAAGGACTTGGTGCATTAAATGATACACAAGGGGGGTGTATTTGTGCAGCACGGTTGGCATGTTCTATCGGTTTCATCAGCTCACTTAAGGCGTTGGTCGACGAGGCTCTGTGGGTGATTCCCTGGCTGGGGCCTTCCGAAGGCAATATTTCCTGGTTATCGGCTCCCAGGTTCAAAGAGCATGCCTTCGGTAAATTCTTTTTGTTCTTGGGGCAAAGGTTCGGATCACACTAGATCGGATCAGTTGTCTGCACGAGTTGCTTGAACCAAGGGGAGTAGGTTACCTTCACTTTTCGCCGCTGATGCTCCTCACAAGCCATCCCTCGGTTGGCAGCCACTTTCGCAGCCTCGTCCTTTTCATATCGTCGTTTTCTCCCTCGTGGCTTTGCTCCAGGTTTACATGACCAGGTCAGATTCTGGCAGGATGAAGATGGCGGCACCGACGCCATGGCTTCCGGATTGCGGACTACGATATTTTGAGAGGGCTTTTTTGGAGAGCCATCTCTGGAAGATGAGTAAGGTAGAGGTCTGGAATCAATTGGCAATTTTTTTGCATAAAACGTCTCCAGAAATGGACTCTTTTGGGCAGAATCCATAGGTCGCTGCACACTAGCTTCGCTTGCTGATCGTCTTTCCGTTGTAAGATCTTGATTTATGGATACGTCTCTTGGTACAGGAGGTTGTGCAGCTTCTCCAATGCTTTTCGACCGCTCGCGATTTTGGAGAAACACCTTTGTGGCTGCTTGCATCTTGGTTTTCAGGCTCTGCTCCATTGGAAAATGGTAGCTCAATGCTTCTGCTAACTCCCTTGAATCTGCCGGAGGGTCCCATTGTAAAGTCTTATCGAGTGCGTAAAATAGTTGATACTCTGGAGGCTTGAATGTTGAAATCTCTCGTGACTCTCGATCCTCCGGAAGCTCTCGATGAAATTCTCCTCCCGTACTGGCTTTTGAGTGCAGCATCTTGCTCCCTTGAACGTTGACGTGGTGTAGTTTTGTATCGAAACAAAATAGAGTTTAAGAAAAATGGCAAATTTTGAAATGGAATTAAAACGAATATTGGAAAGAAATCTTCTTCATAGAGTTGTTCTCAAGTCACCGCTGGACCATGGTGGCGACGGTGGCCTCGGGTCGCAGCCCGGACAGCTCGGTGAGCTCGGTCAGCCTAATCGGGCTGACCGAGTGCGGTGAGAGGTTGAGTCATGTGATGCAATTTTTCTTACGTCGGGGCCAAACCAGAATTGATCTTTCAAGTGTCGAAGGGTGCTATCCGAAAGGCGTGGACTCGTGTCTAGGGGAGGGAAGTTGTCCGAACTCAAAAGCTAGAGAGTCTCTTTCGAAGGTGACCCCAGACGCGAAATGCGCGGGCAAGGTCATGGTTTATTGTACTTTACGTGATTTCCGGGTTCGCCCATCTGGGAACTCGTTACTCGTGGAGTAAATGATGCGGGGGCGTATAGGGCATGCTAGATTGGGTGAGGGTTCGAATTAGATCCCAAGGGCGCTAGCGTTGGAATTGGGCAAATTCGGGCTCTTTGAGGCTGGCGGATAAAAGCAAGAGTTACGTGCATTGAGCTCTCCTGTCCTCTAAAGCCACCAAAAAGTCCTCTTACAGTCTGAAATAACATCACTAAATATCCTAATGAGAATCTCTTATGCGGAAATGTCCTATGAAGTTCTCTCATATACGTGAGGTGAACATATCAAAACCCGCAACAGGCAGTGGTGAATTCTGGTGACCGAATCATCACTCCGACTCTCTACTCGGGTTTGAGATACTTACAGCTCCCCAATAGACCACATGTGATATGTGCCGACGCAATTTGCATCCATCTTGATCGAAATTAAGGGAGATGCTGCGGAAAGTTGAGGGTTTTGACCTCGAATTTGTGAGGGAGTTGGTTCAGACTTGAATTCAAATCGAATTATAGATCGCCGCCTGGAAGCGAGGGTTGGTATGAGTCGCTTTCTAATGAAATGCTTGCAATATTTGTGGTGATAACATACTATGGTGCAGTAAACTTCGGAAGTGACTTCTCTACAACCGTCTCTCTTGAGAAGTATGCCCAAGAGGCTCGCGAGGGATATCGACGCAGGGGGCTGTGCAAGCCGAGCCACAGCGGTCAACTGCATTGGAATTCAGTTGCAGTCTAGCGGCAGTTTTGGGGGGTTCTAGCGCAATAATTGCCTTGCCACACAGCCTCGCATTTGTGTCACTTTCATGGCAACATCCTTCGGCACCTGGCTCTCCACCTTCAAAATCTGCTCGTGCGTAGTATGCACTGAAATTTTTCCGACGCGTGATGCTGCTCTCCCAGTTTAGATCATCCTAATCAGAACACATATTGTGCAATCTCTCATGGGACCTTGGTAGAGCTATTGTCGAAACCAATTTTACTAACGCAAATTGCCCCATTCGCCGACAACCCAAAATGTCTACCCCCAGGAGTCTTGGCGATATGCCTCCACGCCCCAACAGAAAAAATCTGGAAAAAACGTATGTATATCTATTCCACGAAATACTGAAGTGCTAAGGCAACGTTTTCAATGTAGGTGGAGTTATATCGAGGTTTGCGTAAACAGCGTTCTAGTGCAGTCCGGTCTAGATGTGCACAACGTATGTCCCTTTTCTTCCCCAAATAATCTAGTTTTTGATTAACACCTACTTCCCAACAGTATATGGCATGCTATGGGTATTTGACACTAGATCCGATCCTTTAATGACTTTAGTAACTGTGAAGCAGCGTTGTTCATAACTACTGTACCGCTCAGAAGTCGATAGGTGATCATAGTTTTCGCGGAGGTTATTTAACATCACCATCTCTAGCGTACAACCATGCTAACAGATTTTAGCACATATACTCGGCAAAGATCTTTACTTGAGGTTGATTAGTATCCTTGATACATTCCTCCTCAAGCTTCTTGCAGAGTCAGAAAGTTACGCTGACACCACGCTGTTGGTGTTTTACGTCAAACAATGGGAACAATATACCACCGCTGCAAAGCACATCAACCAAATGTTTCGATATCTAAATAGACACTGGGTTAGACGCGAGATAAAGTTAGGTAAGAAGGGGGTTTACCAGGTATATTGGCTACATCTGGTGCGGTGGCGTTCGACGGTATTCAGCAAAATTCATGACCAGATTATCCCGATCATCCTAAAGATGATTGAGAAGCAACGAAATGGCGAAACCATCGATAGCAGCCAGATTAAGAAAGCATGTGATTCGTTCGTCGATCTCAGCAAGGCCGAATCGGATCCAACTATTTATTCCGACTATTTCAAGAAACCATTCCTGGAGGCAACTAAAACATTCTATCGGGCGAAATCGGCACAATTCGTTGTAGAAAACAGCGTTACAGAATTCATGGAAATGGTCCAATCATGCTTAGAAAAGGAAGAACTGTTTCTCAAACTTGCTATACCGGAAATTACGGTGCCGGGTCTATATATCTGCGAGGATATTCTTATCCGTGAACATTCTGTCTTTCTCCAAAGTCAATTCCGGGGTCTGCTTGAGGGCAACCGATATCTAGACGTCCAACTCATGTACCGTCTGCTTTCGCGAATCCGCAACGGATTAGGTCCTCTCTATGCGATCTTCGAAGACCATGTCAAAAGAGTTGCTTTGTCAATAATGGTTAGGGTCTCAGGTGATGCACAGGAAGTTAATGCAAAGTCCTACGTCAATAACCTTTTCCAGATTTACAGAGACTACCGGAATCTGGTTATAAGGGCTTTTGACGACGACCCAGCATTTGGTAGAGCATTTATTAGAGCTTGCAAAGAGGCCTTCAATCACAATGCCGCTTGTGAATATGATGGTCAAAAATCTGCAGAGCTTCTCGCAACCTACGCTGATATTCTTTTGAAGAAGGCTGGGACAGGGCAAGATGCTGATGATAGAGATAACTATCTCACTAGAATCACGACAATTCTCAACTACATCAAGGATAATGATGTGTTTCAAGCTTTCTACTCGAAGAAGTTAGCGCGACGACTCAGAATGAGAGGTTCTGAATTCGATGAAATTGAGACCGAAATGGTTAACAAATTGAGGGGCTCTTGTGGAATAAGCTATACCAATAGCCTACGATGCATGATGAGAGATATGAAGGTTTCAAAGGATCTTGATAGTGGTTATAAGGATTTTGAGACGAAGCACGGGGCCAACCAGAACGAGTACCTCAAGGCAAGCTATTTAGTTCTTACCCAGAACTCGTGGCCACTGGTTGCCCCAAGCCATGATTTTATACCGCCTCAGGAGATCCATACCAGCTGCCAGCGCTTTCAATCGTTCTATGATCTGAAGTATAGCGAACGAAAGCTCACCTGGTTGTGGCAATATTGTTCAGGCGAGCTTCTGACCAGTTACTGCACGAATAAGAAAGGTGTACCGTATAGGTTTCAGGCCTCGATATATCAAATGGCGATCTTGTTACTATTCAACGAAGCCGATATCAATACCTACGAGGAAATTTCTATCGCGACGCACCTCCCCTCTGGAATTCTCGACCGCTCACTTTATATACTTATCGAAGCTAAGGTTCTCAGCCTCAAGCATCCATCTAACAAAAGCGGAAACACTTACCAGCCAACGACAAAATTCCATCTCAACTATAGCTTTAGATCTCGTAAGATCCGCATCAACCTGAATGTTATCTCCAAGGCAGAGAGGAAGGAGGATGCAGATGCAGAGTATAAGAATATCAAGGCGGCTCGCAATTTGCTAATTCAGGTAGGTTTTAATTCAGTCCAGTTGTATTTCACCGCCCTAACTACTGATATTAAAGTCTACTATTATGCGCATTATGAAGACTCGCAAGAGGTCGAAATATAGTCAGCTAGTCAGTGAGTGCGTCAGCCAAGTTCGGTCGCGATTTATCCTCAAGGATGTGGATGTCAAGAAGTCTATCGACCAATTGCTTGATAAAGAATACCTAGAGCGACTAGACGACGATGAGCTAGGATATTTGCCATAGCCTATTGCATATGATCAATCCGCCAAGTCATTCAGTACTCGAGGTGCTTTGCTACCAATATATACCTTGCCGACACTTAATAGATGTTAGATGAAGCTGCCTGTGAACTTTTTACTGTCTCTGGTCTTGACGACCCTGTCCGATCTGCAGTTGTGACAATGAAATTCCCAACTATTTGCCATAGCTCTGGCGTCAAATTCGAGATACTGTGATGGATAGAGAAGCGCAAGGTGTGCGGTTTCTGGTTTCATTGCAAATGACTTTTCTCTGGTAAAACTTTAAGGAAAGGAGTGAGCTTCTTGCTGTTCGGTTATAGGCATATTCTTCAATCTACCGTCGCTTTCGCTAATATATTTCTTCTTTCGAGATCTGTGTCGGCGTCGCAATTTGTTGCAGTCTTCTTGTTTTTGGCTCCGTGTATCTTTTGATTAGCAATGTTATGTTCTTGTAAATCTAACTTATATACCTTAGAATTTACCTTTAATAACATTTATATATTTCTCGATACAATATACCTACTTTCTCTAGTACTTTTTGCGGATATTAGTAACCAGTACTCTAGCTTTCCTACAAATTCAATTATCCTCGTAACTAGATTCAATTAATAAATCTTAGAGATTGATCATTAGCCTAACATGTGACCTAACTAGCGTATTCGAACCTTGTAGTCGGCTATTATAATAGTCTTGCATCAGTTATAGAGTTTGTGAACTTGTGAGTTATGTAATTGATTTAAAACTCTATAACTATGCTTAATATGAATTGCTAACTCTCTAATAGTGCTATATATTATTGATGAATGGGTGGCTGGGTAAGAAGCCTTGCAGTATCGATGTTTGACATGTAAGGAAAGTGAAGATCTAATAGGCCTTGTAACAGACTCATCACCTCCTCCTTTTCCCATCTGGTTGCCTCTTTCAGTGCGGCGCGTAATGCTGCATCGAGAGTTACATCGTCCCAGTTTGTATCCTTTAGTAGAACTCGGACTATTGCCGCATTCCCCATTCCGGATGCCTCGTAGAGAGCATCTCCCATTGCCACTGTACCACAGACCTTAGCAGTGAGAAGCAACTTAACAGTCTCCAAATTACCGCGCTGGGCAGCCACATGCAGTGCTGCTCCTGCTCCTTGCTTGGTACCATTCTCGAGGAGTTGTTGAATTTTTGCATTGTCGCCCAGTCGAGCTGCGTTCTTCAACTCCGCTCCGTCCTCATTTTCTTCTTCATTTCTTGAAACTCTGCTGCCTATCAGTTCGTCAGATGGATCTAAATCAGCGGCCTCATAGTTTCCCTCGCCACTCTTCCTAGTATATTCCTGCTGATGAGGCGCCACTTGCTTGTTGCGGCTGAAGCCAATTTGATTGGGCGTTGATATGTGCATTGCTGATGTCTGCAACAGCTGGTCTTTCGACATTTCGGGTAACTGGGCGAGATCCGAATTGAAATTAGGCAATAACTTAGCATGGTGTGTGCTCGCCCCTACGAGGGGGGACTGTGACTCCGAGAAGTGAGTGGACAGCGCCCGAAAGTCTGCTTCTGTAGGCAATGTGACTTGATCAGCCTCAAATTGTTTGCGAATGTCTTCGAAAATATCTTGCGCCAAGACAAGATAAGCAATTTTAGTGCCTGTCTTTCCTGCGACAATATGACCATAAAGGTCTCCTTTCACAGCATCCAAAACCCATGAACCGCAATCTCCTTTGGCTGTATATTTGTTTCAGTCTTGAAATGTCATAATAAGGACGATTTCTGCTCACCAATTTCGCGTTCTAATATTATAACCCACATCCTTTGGAACCTCATGCTTCCAGGAAGAGCAACAAGTGAGTAATCTCGCAGAATAACTCCTTCTACGATACCAGTTGTGCCAGTTCGTACGAAAATGGGAGTGTCAGATAGAATCTCTTGTATCAATCTCTTAGGATACTTCATCCAAATACTAGATAGTCGATTGACAGTGTGTGTGTCTAAAGTGCAGACTGCCCAGTCCAGGTCTGGTTGACTATATGACGGGCCGTTGGAGCTGAGCCTTTTCTGGTGCAATGCACCAACCTGGCCAATGCCTGGCTGTTGAATGGTCGGATTTGGAGAAGGTCTAGCAACTTCTAGTGGTGTGCGTCAAAAATTAGACTCGAAAGGTTATAATTGCAACCTACCTCTAGAACTTGCGTTTCCATTCTCAAAAGCGTGGGCCACTGTAAGACCGAAAAGTTTTCCATCAATGACGACCAAACCCCCCATTGTAAATTTTATTGATTCAATTAGAATTGATGCTCCAATAAGTTTGGAGATTTTGAAGAGTTGGAAATGATTTGGGGCTATATTTGTATCTTTACCATCTCTGTCTTCGAACCCGACCGAAGACTTTTCGGGACTGTTCGTTGCTGAACTTTCACCCGCAAAGAAATCTGGGCCCCTGCTATAGTAATAGATCCCTATTCCACGAGGATCAACCCGAAAATCGTGGTCTTCAATAATGGCTCTTGCGTTACGTCGAAACACATTGCTTGTAGAGCTCAGAATGATCGTCGGTTGAGCATCGTCCACAGACCGGCCATGCATAGAAGGCTCCCAAATACAACCAGGTAACGTAGTTTCTCCAATCCAAAAGTCCAAGTTGCGTGTTTCAAGCAACTGCTCAAGTTGTCGCATCACTTCCATTAGACAGTCTCTCGCAGGTGTTTTCGCAGGCCAACAAGTCATGGGCCGAAATATTGATGCGAAACGCCCCCGCCTTTCCATCTTAACACAAAAGTTGAGATCAATTGATTGCTGCCTCTCGGGGTCTGTCCAATGTGGCGCACCCAGCCGTACCATGGTTAACGTAACGGTCATAAAGGAAGATTCAAAGTTGAAATGATATTGGTAGAATCAACTAGACCTTAGGTCTGGAAACCTCTCATATATTATGTCCAGTATACGGAAAAGCAAGGGCAGGTTACTTGCAACATGTTTGATGGCATTTATAAAATGAGGGAACGTCGATGATTCATTATTGAAAGAAATTTGTGCAAGGCGGTCTGAAAACAAAATCTGTCTCCCTTGTAGGCTGTGCGTTTTGACCGCAGCACAATGGCGCCTCTGCGCCCGAACAATCAACGCTCTGGGATTGGTATGAAGCGGTTGCCTGAACGCCATCGTGTACTGAGCCACCACGCACCAATCTCCTGTAGAAGAAAATAATTTCTCGAGCTTCCACCTACTTATGTTAGTCAAAAACTTCCATTAATGTCAGCTCAAACTTTATGGCAGGATGTCCCGCATACCATTAATGGTAACCGGAAATCCATTGGCAAGTCCTCTTAAGACTCTCTCGACAAAGGATCTCGAACGCGTTGTAATCAATACAATATGGGACACTCACTGGACTACGTTGGATTATAACAATCATAAGCATGCTTACTCCGCTTACTTCCACCACATATACCAGAACCTTTGCAAAGCTGCTTGCAGCGGTGATGCCCAAATTCCCGATTATACTCATGAGCAAATATTGCAGCTCATATGCCTGCTCAAGAAGGAGGCTAAGACAAAACTGGAAATCTCCGCAATTATTCCCCTGGTATTCGGATCGACTCCTTCCCAATCCGAACGCGCGGTTAACCTGGCTGCGGCGTTGCTTATTCCCCTGAACTTTAGCGGTGTCGGTGGAGCACGTCCTGGAGAAATGACTACTTGGAGGCCAAACGAGAGTCTGAAGGGGCTCGTAGACGGAAAGGCAAAGATATGGTCTAGCCTGAGCGCCCCGACAAATACGCCTTGCACTACTTGCACGACATGCACTTCGACGACAAAATTCCCTCGAAGCTTCAGTGCATGGCACCTCAAGTTTTTAGCAGGATTCAGTATCGTCTGGACAAATAACTTATCAGATCATCTTCTTGTATTGGATAATGAGGCCGAAGTAACAGTCTATATTTTCCACCAAGTCAAATTGCTTGAACTTCATCAAAATATGCCTTTGTAAGTCTTTCTGAAATCCTTTTATACCCTGCGCTACATAATATTAAGTGAAAGCATAATTCTAACACATGTCATAGAAATATCATTCCACCAGACCTGATTTTAGAGACATTCGACACACTGGCGCTCCTCTTTCCTCGGACAAGCCAAAGGAATAGGACTTGGTATAGCAACCTCGAGGAACTGTATGGTCTTGACCCGGGCGCCTTTCGTTGCCCTTACTTAACACTCGAAGACCATGAAATCCATCATTTCAGATACTGGGGGGCCCGACTTGCAAACCTGAAACGAGCCTTTGATGAGCACGAGCCAACTGGCCCAATTCAGTGGTGGAGAGATGATCGCAAACGCGTACAATGGTACACGTTTTGGGTTGCTATACTAGTTCTTGTTTTGACAATTTTGTTCGGTCTAATACAATCTGTAGCAGCTATACTTCAAGTTATCAAGTCTTAAAAACAATCGTTTAGCACTTAAGACTTGCAGCATACAAAGCTTATTTGATTTGTTTTTCTGCTATTCCAGCACTCTCAAGCAATATATTAGATGTCGATTATTCTATTTGGACGCCTGGAATACATACTTATTAGGAAGAGAATTAGAATTTAAGCTTCCTCGCAAGATACGGATCCGCTATAAAGTGTAGCTGTGCACGGGTTTCAACACGCTAGTAGATAGTTGGCGCTGGCTTTGGTATTAATCGTAGACTTCTGACGTTTCCTCTCTTTTATGTGCCTCGTAGGATAGGGCCGCACAATAGTCGAGGCTGAACAGCACCAGTAATATTCTATATTATTATCTCTAGTAGAAGGCGGTAGCGCCATGGAATTTATTCCCAATTTTCACGCGCCAATGCAAACAAGTTTACGGCAAATCATCACCATCGTTGGTTGCATTCTTGGGTTTTTTTCATTGCTATCCAAACCGCATACTGTCTTGGACTGATGATCCAAGCCTTTGTTGGATCAGATCCGCTAAGCTGACTGTTCTACTCACCACTATCACCTTTCCGATCGTTTACGCAATTTTCGAACTAGACTTCGTGTTGGCATTAAAAAATTACGATATCGAGCGGCGTACGGCGCTGCATATGAAGATGCTGAGGGTCGTGGAGGTACCTTTGGGATGTTCATCGCTGCTGGAGCATTGATCTGTGTCCTGGAAGGTGCCAGGTTGGTTAGATACAATTTTCTTGCTCGACGCAAGCCCGATGACAGATTTTCCACAGCAGAGAATATGTAAGTCTTCGAAATTACTGCGCCTTCCCAAGCTGGGCACAATTTGCGACAATCTATGGTTTACAATACCTTACCATCTTATCCAAAGGAGAATTAATATATTTCTTATTGGGGCAAGATCGTACTCCGATGACTTGAAGACGCGCTCAAATCAGAATGCAGAGACTGCTAGGAACAATCAATATGTTCGAATCTGATTTGTGCGCATGTATAATGTGCAGCTATGAACTTCCCCGCAATTACTACGATGGTCGGATCATGCGGTTGAGGATCTGGGGAAGCCAGGTTACCTTTCGCTTGGCACACTGAGAAGTGTCGAATAGATTGGACCAAAGCCAATACGATCCTATACAAGCCTTTTCGAGCTTTGGAGCCTACGCAAACCTGTTTCGCCTCGGCTCATTCAGTCCGACCTCCCAATCAGCCTGGCTCTTAGAATTCAAAGGTTTCTGGCAGGTACTCACTGCGAATAAGCACCCGTTTATCCAAATTCCTCCACCTCCACTTACCGCTATAGTTTCCTCTTCAATTGATGGATTAACGTCTGTACTGAGCATCAAAATACAACCAGGATAATCCCGTCGAAATAAGATGGGCACCTTGTGCGCCGCTCATTCTTGCGTTTCAAAAATTGACGCTCCTCGTTTGATGGATATACTTTAGTTCAGAGCGACGGCGACGATCCTATCGAAAATAAATACATTGTGCCCCGCTCACGAGCCACCATTGTCGCTTTCTCGCAGAAAAAATCCTTCATTGATAGAATAAATCATAATCTGCTTCGGAACCCCACATCTCGCCGTCCATATATATTGTGTCGTCGCTATAGCTTTCACATCCCCGTGGTTGATTTAAGGTCCTTCGTTCACAAAGTCAAGACCCCATAAGAGGTGCAAGTCTAGTCTATTCGCTCCATCGAAATTGGTCAGAAAATGTTCTCACAATACCTACTTGCTATCGGCCTTGTTGTCATAGGCTCCGTTGAGGCCGCTGGGCCCTGCGACATCTACTCCTCCGACGGCACACCTTGCGTTGCTGCGCATAGTACAACTCGGGCGTTGTACAGCAACTATTCTGGCAACCTATATCAAGTGAAACGCGCTTCCGACGGTAACACGAAAAGCATAACGTTACTATCAGCTGGCGATGTCGCCAATTCCGCAGCTCAAGACACCTTCTGCGAAGGTACAACTTGTACGATCACAATTATTTATGATCAGTCCGGCAAAGGCAATCATCTTACTCCTGCCCCTCCAGGGGGCGCAGGCAAGGGTCCCGCAACTGGTGGCTACGACAACCCATCAAGCGCAACTGCTGCTCCTGTCTACCTGGGCGGCAAGAAGGCGTACGGCGTTTACATCGCATCTGGCATGGGATACCGCAATAATGCTGCTAGCGGCACAGCGAAAGGCGATTCTGCGCAGGGTATGTATGCTATCCTTGATGGTACTCACTACAACGGAGGTTGTTGTTTCGACTATGGCAACGCAGAGACAAGTAGTGGAGATACTGGTGCGGGCCATATGGAGGCCATATACTTCGGCAATTGCAATGTTTGGGGCACTGGCGCAGGGCGCGGACCTTGGATCATGGCAGATCTTGAAAACGGCCTATTCTCTGGCGAAGGAGCGAAGCTCAACTCTGCTAACCCGTCAATCAACCACAGGTTCGTCACTGCCGTCGTGAAGGGGAAGGCTGGTACCTGGGCGATTCGAGGTGCTGACGCTACGGCCGGCTCGCTGTTGACATTCTATAACGGCTCTCGCCCGAGTGGATATAATCCAATGAAGAAAGAAGGCGCTATCATTCTCGGTATTGGAGGTGATAACAGCCACGGCGCCGTGGGCACTTTCTATGAGGGCGTGATGACCTCCGGCTATCCAAGTGACGCTGCTGAGAACTTGGTGCAGGAAAATGTTGTAGCTGCTAATTATACTAGCTCATAGGGCATTGTGGAAAGATGGGGGAAGGAGGTGTCCGAGGATTGAAAGTCGTAAAGTGATGGAAAGCTGAAACTTGTTTGACGAGTCACGAAAGAGATTGCCAAAAATCTTTCTTTACCAGTCTCTCTTGCTCAAAGCACTCTTCGGCTCGCAGTCAATGCAGAAGACATCTCGAGAAGCATTTAAGCGGGGCGTTTAAGCAAGGCATCCCACTCGTGAAGTTTTCAAATTTCTCCCGGCTGAATAGCCCCGCCGAGTCACGAGTGACTGGACCACTTGGCGCGCTGGCCTACCATCTGTTGCGGAACCAGCCCTTAATGAAGCGCGGCTGATCCTCTGCCAGAGAAAATCTCCCGAGAAAAGAGTCAAGTTTGTGACAAGAGGGACCCAAATCGGTTCAGCAGGGGCTATTGACAAGTTTCCCCGGGAAGCGAGAACGGATACCATCCCGATATCTTGATCCAAAGAGGCGGCTGCATTGCAGACAGCAGGCATCAGCAAAATTTATATATAAACGGACGTGGAAACGATTCTTGGAGGATCGGAAAAGGATCCCATGCGCAAGCTCCGGCTGACTCAGCGGCAGGTTCAGGAGCTCAGGACAGAGCTCAGGCTAGAGCAGCGACTGCTCAGGTCCAAAGACGCAAATAGGCTTTGGAGGACTAAAAGTTCGTGCTGGCAGATTCGATGTAGTTGTAGAAATTTTGCAAAGTCCGATAGTGGTGTCTTTTGAGATAACAATTCTAAAGCCTATTGAGTTTTCCAACCGGGAAGCGACAGATCTAACAGGAGGGCCGACCGAGGATGTAAAGTGGAGAACTGTTATACAGACCCACAACATAAACGACAGTCTGCTCCAGCCCCGAGCTCTTACGCAGAAACCTATCCCCGCGCTATCCGCTTTGTGGGGTGGAGCGAGGGGACCCATAATTATAAGTCAGATAACGACTTTCGCGCATCGGCGAGTTTGAAGCGTCACATGAGAGATGGCCGGGCACTTGCATGGACGAAACAGGTGTACGCAGAGAACGTGTTAGTACGCACACGGGCTGGTGATCGTTTTTAAATCCTAGCGAGTTCCAAGGCTGCTCTCTTATCCGTAATGGTGCTCAACATGGTGGTTAAGATCTGGGTAAGGATTGTTTAGATCCTGTTCTTCAGGAGAAGATGTTTCATTTTGTTGGTGAAGTTACTTTCATGAGATCCTGAATACAGGGTCTTTCCGATTTTGAACTGTCATTGAGTGAAATTGTGTTATAATCAATATGCTTTAGAAGAATTATTATACTCAGGTTTTAAGGCGGAAATGAAAATTACTCTTACTGATATTCCGATCTGAGATTACTTGAATCTTTTAACCATGTTATTTGTAGCACGTTTCGCGAGGGTGCACTACCTATCACACCTTTTATAACTTAGGTTTGATGCGAGATTCTTTTGATGTGATATAAATCATAGGAATTATCAGATCGCCCAATTGTTCAGCCATCCTTCTACCCCTTGGTCTCTTCCCAAGACCACTTCCTCTCCCTCCACGCTCTCCAATAAGGCCTGTACTCCAGATTTCTCGCCTAGAGTATCATCTTCCAGATCTCGAGACAAAACTTCATCTTCGGGGTCTACTATTTCCTCGCCTATAGCTTCATCGTCCTCTACTTCCACTCCTTCTTCAGAATTATCACTCACATCTCCCCCCTCGAGTTCGCTGTCTCCATATTCCTCCCAAAGACTGTCATCCTCCCCATCATACGCACTTCGGCCTTCCGCCCAAAACAATCGATACGGTACTTCACCCAACTTATCCTCTCTCCCTCTGATACCCCACGGCACCTTCACATCAAATCTCCTCGTCTGTCTCACCATTGCTAGCGGCAACAATAGCTCAACCTTCCTCCCTGGTTTCCTCCCAATATTACCCTCGAACTCAACATCCAGCTCCTTGAGCCCTTCCATGCTGGCAATGATTCTGAACGTTTTGTGCATTGTAGTCTCCTCGTCACCAGCCAGCCTAGCCATCCGATACTCGAGAATATCTTGGATCTTGGCATCTGTCAAAGGAATCACGAGGCGTAAAGAGTGAATGGTATTCATCCGCTGCGGTAATACAGTCCTCGATAGATCGATGACCGTAAACAGGTGACGGAGATAGAATTGGTGACTTCCATAAAGCACCTCAACCGCCTCTCGATATCTGACATCGTCAATCAACTAACCCAACATCCAGAACTTGCTAAGAAGGAGGAGGACTTACATCTGCCTACAGACCATCAATACCCGAATCATCCCGTCAGTCCTCTCATGCCAGCCTTCACTCGAATCTCCACACCATGTAAAATGCTCTGTATCATACTGATGCGGCACAGGCCCCTCGTCGTCAATACTCTCAGTCCGGAAACAGCGAGTGTAGTTCCAACTATGGCCATGCCATGGACAGGTAACGTAATAGAGTTTATTTTCTTTCGTTTGGATGAGTTGGATGACGCTTTTGCCGCTGTAGTTCTCGTCTTCGGGCGCGCTGAAGGAGAGGAGGTAGATCGCTCTGCGGATTTCGAGCGGAATGGAGAAAAAGCCCGGTTGCGGGGCTTCCGCTGCGAGATCGCCAGAATTTAGTTCGAGAGTAGGTTTTAGGGCATCATAGGCGACGTCTGGTTTCCCGGGGAAGGTGAGAGACCTAGGTCGTCGACTTGGGAGTGCGGTCGGAGTGTTCTCTATGCGTCGCTGGATTGCTCGATTGGCGAGTGCTGATTTGTCGCCGATTACTCTTGATCGTGCCATCGTGTTGAAAGTCAGGAGGAATAGAAGGTGTTTATCAAAGATTGAATGCGTTGTTGAAAGGCGTGGAATTGAGATTTTGAGTGGGGTTGCTAGGCGCCGCTGCTGCCTAGAGCAGCATTGGATATTTGTTTTCTGAATCCTATAGGAGCGACTGCCTTACTTAGGCAATAAGTTTCGATTTTGAAGATTTGTTCTTAGAAATTTATTTGAGCAGGTGAGATAATTTGACAAATTGCAGTTCTACTACGCCAGTGGTCCTTCACCCGGTCGAGCCGCTCCTGTGTCTTCGGGCTATATCGTGGCTCCCGCAGCCCCTTCAGATTGAGGTTTGCTTTGCCGTTTTTTGCCATTGAATAGCCACATTACGCTGTCTGTGTCACTGCCACTCTCACTGGATAGGATTTCTGTGGTGTCTGTATCGCTGAGATCATTGTCATTCTCGTCGAACAGGCTGTCAGTTTCGCCACCTGTCATGCCATCGCTCTCATAATTTATGGGCAGGACACCTCCATCGTGTCCTGGCCAAGCCATGGCGGGTCGAAGAGCGAAAGAGAGTGGCAGCTGATCGGTGTACAGAGAGGAGATAGAAGAAAGAATGGCCCAAGCGAGAACTCGAAAACAGAAATACAAGTGTGATGGTGAGGAGAGGAGGGTTCGAAAAAGGAAAGGTAGAAGCGAGGAAGCTAAATAGGAGACGATTGAGGAGGATGTAAGTTGGTTGAAAAGAGAGAGAATGATTGAAAGAGGCTCATAAACGGAGGAAGAAGGGAGGAGTGAGGGTGGGGGATGATTGAAAAGAGAGGATGAGAGGGAGTGACTAGGGGGGTTAATGAAGTGCTTAATTTATCTTGGGCTATGATGTGCGTCGAAGGGTCGCTATTTCGGGGGTGCTCTGCTCCAAAAATGGAAACCCAGAAACGGAAGGGCAGAAGGATAATGGAGAAGGTCCAGCGGCTGCACATTGTACTTGAGGCTCTTGGTTAACAGGCCTTTCGCTCCTTTGATTTCGACACTAGCTTATCTTCTCATCAAAGAAGGCGATTTCTATTTGCCCATGTTTTCTGAATTGTGATTCTTGAATCTGGCAGTCTGCCAGGCAAAATGCAGAAAGGCGACTATCTTAATCTCTTCCGTGCACTGGGTTATCTTCATTGATAGGAACACTGCCCGTCATCATTTTGATTATACTGCTACTATCTGAATGTTCAAGGGCATTTTAAATTGATAGCTTTTGGTACACCTTAACCCGAACTTCCCAAGTCTGCCCTATCCTTTGCAATCCAGCTCGTCCATTAGGAATCTTGGCCTGGTGCAGTGCAATGTCATAATATTCCCTTAAATCTATTAAATAAAAAACCCTTTTACACGACACATCATTTCATTCGCCGCAGCGTTACCAGCACGAAGGTCCTGCCTTATAGTGTAAATTTCTCACCCACCAACTCCTCACTCAGCTTCCATAATATATCTGCATTCTCGAGGTCAAACGCAAAGTGCGTTGACTTAAACGGTTTGCTATCACTTAAATAAGCTCCTGAGTGCCCATCTAAACTCGGATCTAGAGCTGCAGCGACAGTCGTAGCAGTCCCTTCCGCTAGAGTTCTCGGCAGTGGGGGGCTTCGGTCTAAATTATGAATCAGCTTCTACTTATCCTTAAGAAGCAGAATCTAACTTACGTGTTTTGTCAAACTGAGCGAGAGCGACACTCCAGTCTGCATCCGCGCTAAGGGTGTTTGCCAAGTTCGTGTTTATAACAGCCCCGGGGTGCAAGGAGTATGCTCGAATACCACGATCCTTAAGTTTCGCGGCCAATGATCGAGCAAATAATATGTTTGCCGATTTGCTCAGTCCATAAGCAGCCCATTCATTATATGTAGCCCCTCCGTTGAAATTGACGTCGTTAAGATCAATGAGGCGGCCATCATAAAAGCAATGCCCTTCGGATGACAAGTTTACGATTCGTGCGTCCCCCGTACTTCGAAATAGTGGCAAGACGAGGTTGGTAAGGAGGAAGTGACCTAGGTGGTTGGCTGCAAACTGCAGCTCGGCGGAATGAAAATTTGGAGCAGTTTGATAGGTAGGAATAGCCATAACACCGACATTGTTGATTAGGATATCAAGATGGGGAACAAGATCGCGAATACGCTGGGCGGCTTCCCGCACAGAGGCGATAGAGGCAAGGTCGATAGGAATGAAGTGGAAAATTGTATGAGGACTAGCTGATTTGATAGAATCAATTACAGGTTGAATTTTGGCGAGGCTACGGCCTAAGAGAAGTAGGGTATTCGGCCCTTGGCGGCCTAGGTCTATTGCCGTTTGACCACCTAATCCACCGTTGCTCGCGCCTGTGATTGCAACTACGGCTTAATTAGAATCGATTAAAAATTTGGAAATTAATATATAAACAACTAACTAATCTTGCCCTTGACTCTCTCCGAAAGAACAGTGGCTATCTCGGCGCCTGTGGAATGGAAACTGAATTGAGACATTGGGCTGATAATTTAGAAATTTAAGCGAAAGGGGTAAGGGGTTGTAGCGAAGTGGTTGATTGAACCATAGTTCTTGCAGACGTTCATCTCTTTTATCTAATAGTATTTTCATTCTTGACAAGGGCTAATAATGGAGGTTCTGATCAGAAACAAAAATGATGCTGATGACAAATACCCGTCTCGGAATGCGACAGCGGAAGCAGATAATTAAGAACCAATGACTAATAGCCAGCGCTTGTCATCGACATCTTGGTAACAACTGTGGCGGACGTAATCAGCAACGGAAATGGCTGAAAATGGACGAATAGAATGGCGTATCAGTTGGGCAGGACAAGACATAATCTGTATCGGTTACCGGTATGATGTATGACAAACGGCAACTAAACCTGCGCCGTGAATGAGAGGCAAACATGACTCTACGTTGTCGATAACTGCATCATGTGAGGGGGTGACAAATAAAATCGTCTGGTATCTCCTCGGGATCTGGATAGGCGACCGTGACGTAGTCAACGTTTTGTGTATTCAGCAGCATGTTAGAGAATTTGAGCGCATATCTTGCTGAGGTAATACCCGCAATGGCGGGCAAATTACGAAGGTCACAAATTCTTTCCTGGAACATAAGTGGCCTGAGCGCTAAACGTGCTGTAACTTTAGCACAGTATTCGCTAAGTAGCCCTATAATTATAGGCATTCTATCCCCGGGGCTGCTGTTACCCTATCAGCGGTGTTTCAGCGGCCGGCTATAATCAAGCCTGAAAATATGGCGCCATGTCCTATATCCCAGGAATTTGGAATGATCGGGCCCTTCTTTTCAGGAATGAAATTTGAAAGTGTAATTCCCGTATTGGCTCCATATCTCGCCTGCATTCAGGTTCCGCGAATTTCCTTTGGTCGCGACTCAACAAATATATAAACTCGCAACTGCCTTTGAAATGATAGTTCTAGTTGCTCATCCTTCAAAATTAATCGTGTATCAACTTAATCCAACATCATTCAAGATGACATCAACTCCCAATAAAGTCATAGTCATTATTGCTGCCGGCCCCCTAATTGGCACTGCAACTGCCGCCCACTTCGCTTCGAAAGGCTTTACTCATGTTGCATTGCTGTCCCGCGACGTCAAAAAACTCACCGAAACTGCAAGATTCATAGTACCATTCGCAAAAGAGAATGGTAACGTGAACGTTATATTGAAAACCTACGCCGGCGACGTCTCAAACACTGAAAACCTCCTCAAAGCTCTAAAGCAGATAGAAAGTGACTTTGGAGCACCAGAGGTAGTGCTGTATAATGCTGCCGTTGTGAGATGGGTCCGAGTTGGGGAAGCCACCGAAGAAGAATTGATTGAAGAATTCAAAGTATGTCCAATTCCTCATGTTCAAATATATACTATAATACTAACTCTGGCCAAAGGTTTCAACTGTCGGCCTCTACACCACTGCAAATTGGGCATACCCGCTCTTCATTGCCAATGCGAAGTTCAAGTCTTCAAACTATAAGCCGACATTCCTCGTCACTGGCGGCGGCTTATACAAAAATCCCCAGCCGACCAGTTTCTCGCTCTCGCTCAACAAGGCTTCGCAATTCAATTTGACCATGGCTTTGTCGAAGACGTATGAATCCGAAGGCGTACGAACGGGTGTTATGGTGGCGAACAAAATTGTGACGGTAGATGAGAAATACCATAATCCAAAGCATATTGCGAGCCTCTTTTGGGACATGTATGCGAAAGAAGAAGGGAAGTGGGAGCCGGTTTTTGATATGGGGTACGACTAAGTGGCATGAACGAAGACGAGAACCCTTTTTCTATATAATAAATGACTAGAGCTGTTAGGACAATCGAAATGCAGCGATCAAGAATTTATTGTTGATTATTTAATCTCGATACTGTGTTTTTCTATCGAGCACTTTCAATCAAATCCATCTTTTACATTCAAACTTTTTTCACTTATGCCAACGGGTAGCTAGCTTAGTCAATTTAAGCTTCCTACCAATTCTCATCCCGCCTAAAATCCATATCAACTGTTGGAACCGAAATTCTAAGGAGAGATAAGATAACAACGAAAAGACTGTGGCTACATTTATTTCATGCTTTAAAAGAGCAAGTTTAAAAACAAAAAAGTGTTCGGGCGAACTAGAACTCTATCTTCCGATTAAGTAGACCAAAACTCTAGAACCGAAAGACTTTGAGATCAGAAGAATATTAAAGCAGAGGAAAATTGGTATGTGCACGATACGAATACTTACCCTTGGTAGCCGAAGACAGACTCTCCTATTTCGGAGATGATATGAGTGCTCGTACTAATTGGTTCGATTAAGCAAGTTGAACAAATCTCGCCTTTGTCAACGCTGTCTGAGCACAAAAGTGGCTTGCCCTAGGAGAAATATATTCCATGAAATTCTCTCCATCATAATTTGATGACTGGCATGATATCACTATTCAGATTAAGTTCTCGAACGCAACGAGCTGCTCCTTCAGATGAAGTGGCTTTGACGAGGTATATCAATAATAAACTTAGGATGAATTATTCCCTAAGCTGATATTGCAATGATATCGGCCATCTTACGATATTTTTAGTAAAGGCCCAAAAAAGGAGAATGGGGTTGCTCACTTGTTCTGCCAATGCATACACAACTGCTTGATAGTTACTAGCCATTGGAAAGGGAAGAATACTTGCATCCACAACTCTTAGTCCTTGGACGCCTTTTACTTTGCATTCCGTATCAACAACCTTCCCCATGGCACAAGTCCCACTTCCATGGTTAACTGTGTCTACAGTCTTCAGTATTCTTGCTCGAATACCTGCATCAGTAATAATCCCACGCCACTGCTCATCAATACCGTACTCCTTGGCTCCATATAATGGTGTTGCGATTTCTGTGATTGCGTGAGTTGTGTTACGGATGCATGCGTAAGTAATTCTCTATCAACCGAGCTACTAAAGATGCCAGGGTTGATAATTGGTGGAGCGAATGGGTCTGAGGAAGAGAGTCGAACGCTTCCTCTTGAAAATGGTGTTGCAAGAACCTTGATCATTGTAAAAACGGAGCCGCCCGGATCCCGTACAGGATCAGGAGTGAGGTCAAGGTGAGCATACCTATGTTTTCAATGCTAAGCAAACCCTACAATCTATGTGCAGACATAGATTTACTTACAAGGGAAAGAATTCCGTATGTGGCCTTTCTGCAAGCTGAAATCTTTTCAACTCGATAGGTTCCAGCGTATCTTCTGCTAACTTTTGTATATGCTTGTCATCATGCCTGAAGTATGCCAGCCAGTCACAAGGGCATCCAGATGTCCAGTCACATTCTGGTGTGACCATTTCTTCACTTCTCTGTGACAATCCATTGCCATTGAGTTTCCAGAAGGTGTGTGCAGATACATGATCAGAGTAGTTTTCGCCAACGGGTAGATCAATCCTGGGCGCAATACCATGCCTGTGAATTTCGGTCTGTGGGCCAATTCCACTGCCCATCACTTGTTAACAAAACTGTAAGAACTAATTGGAGCCATGTACCTGAGAAGAAGTATTTTTGCCGATCCTTGTACTCCACTGCATAATATAACTTCATCTTTTACATATATGATAGTCTTATCGCCTCCAATATCAGTCAGTAATTCCACCCCCTGAACTTTTTGATCGCTGGTCATCGGGCGTGACACCTGCGTAGAACATTTCACTGTAACATTGAATCCTAGTTTATAGCAAGCAGAGCTCCATTGCCTCTTTCCGTCAAATATATTGTTCGCAATCTCGAAATAACCAAGAGTCTTTCCAGCATTTCCGTCAGACACCTGAGTCGCACCAATGCTCTCGTTTATCTCTGCGACCATAGTTCTCAGAGGGTAGTTTCGTGGCCGACCAGATGAGGTTATATGAGATACCTATCAGTTTTTAGCGCGAGTTTGAAGAAAGAATTAATATTTACTGTTATAGGCCCATTACTGCCGTGAATCTTGGAATCTTTGTCTTTTTTCATACCATGTGCTGGAATAAACGACTCTGTTCTCTTGAAGTAAGGCAGCATTCCATTCCATGACCAGCGTGTGTCCCCCACTTCTTCAGCCCATAGATCAAACTCTGCAGCCGTTCCCCTTGTCCGTGTCTGATAATTCACTGCCGAAGATCCGCCAAGAATCTTGCCTTGGGGCTGTCCGACTGTCTTTCCTTCCAATTCCGGTTGCGGCACGGATCTATGATTCCAAAGAATACTGCTTGGATCTGATACAAGCAGACCTAGAGCTGGCTCCACTCGTGGATCACCCTCAGGACCTGCTTCTATAACGAGAATACTTTTGGATGGAAGATAAATAGAAAGACGAGAAGCCAGCACGTATCCTCATTCAAAATTTAGTACCGATTCCCGCAAACAATTTTTCCAGAGACTTACCTGCTGTGGCACCGCCTACGACGATATAGTTAAATGCTGGTCTGTCCATCATTTCCAGCATATTGGATGGACCAAATGTAAAAAAGAAACCGAATGAGGATTTTCACCATGTCAGTGTATGAGTCTTTAATACGTTTTCAGATCAGAGCATCAATAGCAAAGGACATTAAGTTACTGCAAGGAACAAAAATGAGAAACCTGGTTCCCTCGGTCAAAAAGAAAGGCATGAGGTAGGCGTGAATAGTCATTGGCTCTGCATTTCCAAATTATGTGTTCTCGCTCTTTATTAGTCCTATGTTTTAGCTCCGCACAAGAGAAGAAGTCTGAAGCTGCAACAATAGCCTATTGATGATACTTGCAGTTTGTGATAATTAATCTAGTGCCTGCAATGCAAGTTCCAACAATTCTGGTGATTGAGAAGGAAGATTTGCTAACTGATAGCCTATGCCCAGTATTGAATGATGTCTGGTTCTCGAGATTACTAAACAAATACTTACACATCCTCCAGTGATCGGTGGTAGGTTATTAGTCAGCATTGTCTTCGCCTGGTGCCCTGCAATAATTTCGCGGATGACCTGTGTGGATGCGGACTCGTTCGATACGTTTCCGCCAAGGAGCCAAGAAAGTGTAGCTTGGTGTCTGCCCATGCTCATAAATCTCCCTGCATTAGCTCGATGGTGCTGAATAATAGCCTGCTAGATATATTCTCTCACAATTCCAGTCAAACTTGATTTTCGAACGACCTCTCCTCCTGTGCAGTGTGTTTATCATGCGAGGTGAATTACTGCTCACAGCTTAGCGTTTCCCATCACGTTCCTCTAGGCTCTAGCCCAACACTCATGCAGTAGTGTGCGCAATTGTTACCTTCCATCACATGTGTGACCCCTTTCCGGCTCACTCAAAACCTTGTCTAGTAAATATTGAGGTCAGTTAAGGTCTTCGCACTGTCGTAGCTTATTGGGGACGAGCCGCAATTTATGCGCATATTCACACTGTCGACAGACTAGGGAGATTGATGACTATGTTGAACATGATGAGTTCATTCGTGGGCTCCTACATCTGTGGTTTCAGAGGGACTTCTTACTTGGGCCTGAATCTTCGTGCTCTATTTAGGAGTTGCATCTAACTCAGCACCAGGTCCTCATATGGCGGGCGCAGGACCTTCATCACCTCCGTCTAGGGCAGGGTATGCGATCCGAGCATCGCTTGCATGTATGCCGTGCCGAGATCGGCACAGGAAATGCGATGCGCGAAGGCCTATTTGCTCCCAGTGCCAAGTAGACGATGCAGATTGCTTCTACAAGAAGTCCCGGCGGGGAAGGTTCGACCAAGCTATTTTGGTGCAAGATACGGAACAGAAGAAATCGAAGAAAGGACCTGTGCAAAGAAATCAGCGAGTTTTAAAAGATACAAACGTAGATCGTATACTTGAACTCTCAGCCGGATCATCATCTGTTGGTCCAGCAGCATCAGACACCCCCTTGCAATTCTCGATCAAATCATCCGCTGCCCATCACTCGCAAAGTGCTCACGAACAAGACCATGTAGCGTTGAATTTATTGCATGGCAACTTTGACTATCTGCCATCTGAAAGCTCCAGTAAGCTTGATTGGCTTGGCAACCCAGATATTCTGGCTAATGGCGATATTGGGATATCAAATTATGTTCTGGAAACAGACTTGCAAGACACCGTTATAGATCAGTTCGATGAATCAAGTATTTCTGAATTACCGGAAACGTGGCAAGCAACGTCGTTTTCAGGGACCCAGGAATTTAGCTCGTCTAATATAACGTACCCAATTGGCTCAACATCGCGGGAAAGAGGGGAAGACCTGGTCCATGTCAACAGCGGCACACCACAGCGTTCAAGCATGTATAACATGAATCGTAATCATTTTCAACCGCCGTATCTCGGAGGGTCTTTTCCTCTCGCGTTCAGCCAGATCCCGCCTACGTCAACGGCACTTCGTGTCGACCTTGCACCAAACGGAGTGTCAGATATGCCGCTGATTGTGTATGGATATGGTTCCTGGACAGCAACTGCCAGTAACGGATCTATAGAGTCGATTTCTCTGGGTTATGGCCTTCATGAGGCCCACGATAGCCGAAAACAAAAACACATTCCTACCGAGATGAAGCATTTCCATCCGCCGGCTATTTTTACCGCCCACCTGCGTCTCAAGAAGGTGCTCATTGGCTTCTACCTCTTTTAAAACGATCAGAACCATTATATCACGCGTGTGTTAGTCTTGGCTTATGTCATCAATTGCTTGGGAAAGAAAATACTCGCGAATGTCAGATTGTTTTCTCAAATGAGCTGCGCAGACACCACGCTTCAAGCCTGAAGGGCCTCCAAGAGCGGATTGATTTGCTTCACACACCACTGGATGCCGGATTCGTCACTACTGCACTAGACTTATTGGCTTGTATATGGCAGCTGCTCAGTATTGAGGTATGTATTTCCCAAAGAGTATTTCAAATAGTATTGAGTCTGCAACTGTTCTAACTTACTATTCGCATTTGTAGGTTTGGCGCACAACTGAAGGATACTGGGAAATGCATTGGACAGCTCTAGGAACCATTCTCTCCATTATGCAACCCGGCTATACCAAAGCATATTTACCGCTACAGGTATCCTCAAATATTAAGCCATACACCAGGGTTCAGAAACCAGGCCGCATAGATGACGCTTTGAGGAGGTCTCCAATGTCTCCTGATGCTCTTGTTCTGAAAAATTACGTGCAGTGCTACGCATGGGCTGATATTTTATGTTGTGCTACTTTCGGGTTAAAACGACCTTTTGCCAACCCGTTTCAGTATCTGCGACTTTTGGAAGATGGAAAATTGGACCTCTGCAGCTTGATGGGGTGTTACAATAAAGTCATGGCTGTTATACTGAAAATTGCAATTTTCAAAGATTGGAAGGAAACGATGCAGAGTAGTGCTCGACTAAGTTTGCACGAGCTTATCGACCAATCCAATAGCCTTGAAAAGGACTTGAGCCATGAACTTCTGAAGCTTTTGGAGGAGCGCAGCCGTCTTACATACCAACCAGAAGTGGACAGGAGCTTTGTCACGGAGCTTTATATTCGGAGTGGCCTTATTTACCTTCATACGGTGACATCAGGTCCTTCTATATACATACCGGAAATCCGTGAGCATGTTGAAAAAGCTCTCAAGGCCCTTCTGGTATTACCATGTCGTCTTGTATTACGTATATCTTGGCCATTCTGTGTCGCGGCTTGCATGGCAGTAGATGAGCAACAAGACCAATTCAGAAAGATCGCTAGCAATGCAATCCAAGCTGGCTATCTTATCGGTACAGTTGTAAAAGGTATAAAAATTGCAGAGGAATGCTGGAGAATAAGGAGATCTTCACCATTATCACTAGCTGATATAGAATGGACTGCAGCTATGAAAAGTCTCGGAGTACGGGTACTATTAATCTAGATATATTAAATCATTTTCTATAACTATTTCGACCACACGATATTGTACTACAGTGCAGTCAACCCTTGATTAATCAAAGATATTGTAATAGACTATTTCCTTTAGTGCGAAAATACCACGACGTAGCGCTTAATTATTTCTCTTACTTAATTATCTAGTTTATTTATGAGAGCTTTTATACAAAAATTATTTATTCGAATTATATTAATATCAATCTACATATTTCTTTCCTTTCCTTACATTTAATTTCGATTCTCTTTCAAGCTAAGCTGACGTACAAATCTGGTCTAGAGCTATCGCAATATTGAGGGCATTGCTTGGGACTGTACTGTCGGCTTTTACCCACATGCAGTTTTGGCAAATATGTTGAGTGCGGCTTCTGGTGATCCTTATACGGCATCTCCTGCCTTCTACTCAAGGATTACCCTCGCATAATCAAATGCAGTTAAGCACACGCCATGGTTGTGATGTGGGAGAGCAGTGACCTAACTATCTTGGGCCAAACTACTGGCTCAGCAACGACAACCACACCAAGCTCCTGGACCCAATCTAGCTCCAGTTCCACACTAACCAAAATGAGGGAGGCTAATCTAGCTCTATTGGTTTGCCAGGAGGTGCTAAAGCTGGCACCGCAATAGTCATAGTGATCTTCATCGCCATCCTTCTTGTCGCTTTCTTCTACTTCATGAGACGTGGAAAGCGAACCAAGGTAAAATCGCAGGAGAAATCACTCAAACCTAACATTCACGAGCTCATTACTACTGCTAACGCATACGAGATGCTTATGAAGCGTGATTTGCCGGAAATTAATGAGCAAAAGAGCAGAAAGCTGGCGTTTGTTTCTGTTGGTGTCGATACTAGAGATTAGCGGATATACGAGCTCGATCGAAATCATTACATCACGTCACTGGGCTCAACTGTGATGTTTTCGTTTTCTCAGGAACTCGAAATACCCAGATGGTCGCCTCAACCTGCGAGAGAACCCGTATCCGGGACAGTTCAAACCACCGAATCAATGGCCACTTGGCCGCAGACGCTGAAATTAAAGAGCTCGAAGAAGCGGCAGATAATGAAAAAGAGGAGCAGAAATTGAAGGTCCTGAAAATAAGATAGAGCGGATTTAGGAAAAGAAGAAAGGATTGAAGTGGATTCAGTAGTTGGAGACTTTAGAGGACCAGACAAAGAGGGAGAATTTAAAACCGCAGAATGGAGCTAGTGGTGGGAGGATTCAGAATTTAGCAACTTTAGACGAGGTCACGAAGAGGGAGATTATGGATGCGCAGAAGAGAGCTGATAGTGGCAGCCGTAGTTGAGAAAGTCTAACTCGGACCCTGAATTTAGAATTCGAGAAAGAGTGTCATAATATCTAATGATCCCTCCTAATGTTCAACACAGCATCCACATTTCAAGAGCGAGATCTAGCAATAAGCAACTTATGGTAAGGTCTCCACTCTCTGCTTTAACAAATCCATAACTCTCGCTCCCTCACCACTAGCGCCATTCTCAAAAACTGGCTTCAACTCAGACAACGGCTCCGGAAATCCTAGATACACATTCCTCTCCACCTCCGTGGTCCCCTCACTCTTCTCTCGCAAAATCACCTCGACCTTGATATCAACCAATACTCCCTGTGGAGCGCTGTTCAACTGCATCGGTTGGTGAAACATGACTTTCGATGGGCGAGAGAATCCAATGACTTCTCCGTGGCGGATACCGGAAGGTGTGGATTCGACGTATGTGGTGCCGAGCTGCGCTGGTGATTCGGAGATCGAGGTTATTCCTGGAAAAGATGTTGAGGTGGGGAGCCATTCGTCGTAGGCTTTGAGATCCACAATGACGTCGAAGATCTTTGAGGCCGGAGCCTTGATCTCGAGGATTGAGGTTGCTGGCATTTTGTTTCGTCTTTAAATATATTTGAAAACTTCGCTGGGCTTCACAATAAGATGACAATAGTTCGTAATTGCTTTGCCTTTGGATTTGCTATAAAGAAAGTCGTTGTGCAAGAATTTTATCTTCTGAAAACAATGAGCTAGGGGGAACTTTATATCTTGCGCGGAGGATATCGCTTGAGGAACACAAATCATTTTTAGCATGTTACTGGCTGTTCCTATTTCTACTTCAAGACTAGAATAAATATATTTGGAAGGGATGAGATGATTATTCTTCAATCAATTACTAAACGTAGCTTAGTAGAGTGTGTGGTGGCTTGCTGCATAAGCATTGCGCATTCCAACCCCGGCTCTTTTCCTCGGCTGATTAAAGGGGGCAACTCGCTTAAGCATCAGCAAGCAGAATTTGTTCTCTTTGTAACATCTGAATTGAATAATCAAGTTCTCGCCCAATGGCACCTCCGAATAAATTACAATACTGTGGTGTTTTGATTACTAGTAATTAAAGTCAAGATTCAACTCCCCAGGTGACGTTCAATGTGAATAGACCGTTCGCCCTGTATCCTGCAAACCTCGACCTTGGATTGGTTTGACTTATGTATCATGCATACGGTGTTCTACAAGAGACTTGGTCTCTTTAAGAGAATTTTGATTCAGGAAGTGGTGATATCTTATCATTTCTAAGAACATAGTTCCTCCATGAGCAAGAAACCTCATATTCCACTTTTGACGTTTCAAATGTGTGAGAATGGGATGTTTATAGATATAAATGCAGATTACCAGAAGTCAGTTAAATTACAATCACTGTTAGTAACAAGTTCTATAGGTTTTAGATAATCAGCGGGTGCTGAGATTCTGTTTGTCTTACGGATATTATCCATTGTCTATATATGCGAAATGATTCAACTTAAACTACGTAATCAGAACTCGATTTCGTTCATTTAGACTTTTAATTTAAAACGGTTTGTTAATTTTTTGACAATAAGAATTAAAAATACTACGTGATAACCTAAGTTAGCGTGGGCTCATATAGCATATGTTGAAATCCGTTTTGCCGCTATTAGTAGGGCATGGGTTCAAAATACTCTAAACTGTATCTACTTAGGTTCTTCTCAAATGGATCTACGTGAAACATACGTCATATTTCAGCTTACTAAGTATGCGGATAAATATCGGTAAAAATATTTTCTGAGCGAGGTACCTCTGAAACCTTGAAGTGTTCTAGGTAGCTGGGACCCAAGCGAAACCACGTCCCCCCCTTCGCAATCAGATCGAAAGGGCGCCACATGCATGAGCTTCTAGGGATATTGAATGAACACAGTCGGTCTACGAGTAAAGTATGAAGAGACTTGACAGTGAACAATATGAAGTTGTTCACTTCGTACGTTCTGACGCTGGTGTCGTGTTAGCGCTGAGGATCACGCGAGATCTCAAAGTATCACCTCTGCAAATAGAAAGGAAGTAAGTGTGACACTGAATTTTCTCTGAAGATGAGGTATTTGCAGGGGTGAATTACAACACCGCCATTATAAATTTGTAATGGCTCAACGAGTTAAATGTCCCGACTTTCTGCACCTTCTCGCCAATTACGTCTTAGTTTTGATGGCCCCGCTGGTCCCCGCACATCATCAATGACTTCACGTCTCAACTGTACTCACCCTACAAAATTAACAACGAAAGGAGCAACAACATGGCAGACTTCTCGAGCTTTGGATACCCATCGAGGGAGTGGCAAGAGCATGTCGCGAAATACGGTCCCGCGCCGGAAACACCCATCGGCAAGATGCCTGCACTAGCTATTCAGCGATCAACCAACGCCGGTAGAGAGGAGGCTTCCGCGAAGCAAATGAAGGTTGAAGGTAAAATATACCCGGGAAAGTCTTTCTAGAGCTTATATCTAACATGGGATAAGGTCTCTCCTCCAAAGTCGACATTCAAACTATTCTCATCCACGCACGTGACAACTTTCTCATCCCAACTAGAATCTACAAGAAGGCCGGACTTTCCTTCTCAAATCTGCCGATTTATGTCTTCTATCACGGCGGTGGCTTCATCTATGGAACCTTGGACTCGGAGGATGCAGCCTGCAGTCGCATCGTTGCTGCGATGGATATTATTGTATTCCACATATCATACCGACACGCGCCAAGACACCCGTTCCCAGAAGCCCACAACGATGCTCTCGATGCATTCAACTGGATAATGGAGAATGCCGATGCTTTTGGAGGTGATTTGGGCAATGTCGTCGTGGGTGGAGTTTCCGCGGGTGCAAACCTTGCTTGTCACGTGGTTCTGGCTAGAAATGCTGCCCTCGCACGCTGCTATGAGAGTCACGAGGGTGCAATAATTAAAGGTCTCTTGTTGGTCACTCCTTGGCTTGTGATCAATAAAGATAAGATCTCATATGAAGAGTTTGCCACGGAAGAGAATGCATCTCGAGTTCAGTGTTCCGACGCACCAGTGGTTTCGAACAAGGTTCTTGATTTCTTCGTTCATTGCATGGGCGAGGGAGTTCACAACGATCTCGATGTCAATCCTGATGTGGGGCTGGTCAGTGGAAAGAAGTTGAGAGACTTGCCAAGTACTACCATTATGGTCGCTGGTAGTGATCCGCTGAGAGACGAGGGTCTCCTCTTTGCACGTAATTTACACCAGAACGGGTGAGAGCTTTCCTTATTTTCCCATCGTTGACGCTATAAATTGGTAGCTAACTCCTGCAGCGTTCCTGTCAAAGTTCATGTCTTCCCTGGCCTACCTCACGGATTTAGGAGATTTGATGACCTTCCATCGAGTCGTCGGTGGGATGAGCTGGTTATTGAGAGCATCAAATGGTCTTTGAATGATTCCACGGCGAATTATGGCTCAGGGTTTTCACTCAATGTGGTATGAGCATCCTGGTTGATGGAAGGTCGAATTTTGCTCTGCATGACTGTCCCATTTCTTTTCACCCAAGTTTTCCGGTAGACAAAAATATCATATGCAATCAAGGGTAATGAACGATCACTCCATGGGTATATCCCTAGATGATTGGTGCTGTGTCTCAAGCCAACTGAAGACTATTCTTAATTCTTCTCTGTTTGTTATGGCCCTACCCTTCGTATCGAAATTAGCAGTTCGAATGCTGATGATCGATCGGTCATTGTCTGGACTGGATTCGGCAGACATTGCATTGTCAGCCTAGTATCACTCCAGCAACTTGGCAAATGGAAAAAATCCTAGTAGGTGATAGACCACTGCTAATATTACCACCGAGAAAGCATCGTAGAATTACGAATGTGATAAATGAAATATGGCCAGGCTCCTATATGAGATGGCAGTCATTTTTGGATATGGAATCCAGAGAGAGCCATAGGCAATGAAAGAATAACATTTGTTTCTAACTCGCAGCTTCTTCCTCTGAAACATGAATTAGTAATAAAGAGACCACGTGGGTCTATTACCTGGCTTAAGAAGCATCACATCATCCATTTCTGCTCTCACGTGTCAAGTGTTCAAGGCGAAGTGTGTTGAGAGCGCTATTTGAGCACGTGACAGCGCTAGGTGCACCAAGGCTAAATCTCCGATGGAGTAAATAGTCAAAGTCGAACCTAAAAAAGTGTCCCTTAGAGTGATATTTGCGAGCGGGTTGACATCTTTGCTTGTAAGTCTTTAGTGCTTGTTAGTGCTGATCCCAGGCATACAAGACAGCTATGACTACTAGAGCCGCCAGTACTGAATATATCTTAGTTCCCATGATAAGAAGAGACAGAAGGGATGCTGAAGAAAAAGTTTTAATTGAACTCGCCCAGTCTGAGGGAATGTACGGGGCTTTATACAAGTGCCAATGAGGTATCAGCGAATTATCCCTGAGTAAACGACGACTGCGAGGTTCTCCCGGGATAGGGATTAAAATGTGAGCACGATTCCGATTTCGGTAATTTTCTACTCTTTTTTACGAGCTGGCCTACCGTAACCTTGAACTTTCGAAACAACATTGCCAGATTATTTTCTAGCCGCACACTTATTAGTCACTCATTCTGATCTCAACTTCAATTTTCTTTCATGCAGAAAAGCCTGTGTACTTCAAACTCTTTTCACAATATCGCTGCAACAGCTTCGACAAAAGAAAGCCCCTCGCTGCAGTCTACCTATCAAATCGCGGTTGGAAATGGCATTCTACCTCCCGCAACATCCTGGTCCCCTCCCGATCTTCCTTTTTTTCGTAAGTATGCCCTTCTCTCGCGAAGGATCGCTAATAACAATTCAGAACTCGTTGGTCTGCTTCTTCATCAGTGCTCTCTCATTCTTCCAGTTCGCATCAGCTCGCTCAATCTATCAGGGAGCAGCCGCTTCATCGCAAGTCACGCACCTTTCAATACACACGTTTGGCATCTGGACCTTCCTCTCTGGCCTTGTACGCCTCTATGCAGCCTACAATATATCCAGCCCCCAGTTTTATGCGCTGGTAACTTGGGCATATGTAGCTAGCTGTATCCATTATGGCAGTGAAGCCTTGGTTTATAGAACGATGAAAGTGGGTATGTTTGGAACGCTTATGAGTTTTGTAGTCGATGGCGGAGGATTGATTTGGCTTTTGTTGGGTTGGGAAGGCGTCGTAAGGGACGAGTGGGGCTTGATTTCCTGAATCCTGAGAGAGATCGGAAGTTGAAATTGACACTCACGATTCTCAATATAAGGGAACCAACGGCATATCCCGTTGAGAATTGCAGTTTCTTAATTATAGTTGCAGTGTTAGCAAATTAGGAAGATGAGGAATATGGGAGGTCTTAGAGTCGCTATAGGAAACAATATATACAACAGCTAGCTCGTGAGACTGATTCCATATAAACTGTTGGTCTAGAACACGACATACGCCAAAGGTTTAGAAAACCCCAAGCTCTAGCGATGCCATGCAATCAAATTACCCTGAAGAGCGTGTCAGAGAGTCCAAAATTGTGCCGGGCAGCAAGGCACCCCGCACTTGCCTCGCTTCAACACCGCCCAAAGCAGATCTCAACCTCGAGCTTCAGTCACCTTTCTAGCGTCATGCAAAGAAGTAATATTATCCTGATTTCAAAGAGGAAGAAGATAAAGGCGCATTGGCCTCGCGATTTCCTAGCATTATTCTATGAAATTAGTCAGTTCAATGTTTTCCTGGCTAGCTCAAAGTTGAGTTGTACATAACAACTGCACAAATTTCTTGCTCAAAACCCTCGTTTGCAATGGTTTGATAGTAGTAATAACACCACTATATTTGGCCCGACTTAAAAGCCGTGTACACTTAACAAAACATGCGTATGGGTATTATTACCAACCAGTCGTCTTTCTATACATCTCATGGTCTATTTCGAAAGTTAGTAGGCTTTCTCCTACTCGGGAACCCTCTTTGAGTCTCATCCTCACTATGCTTACTTTAGCCTCAGATCGAGTTTGGCTCTCATCCCAAGTTGTTTTTCATTGGCTATTCAAGGTATCTTACCTTAAGTCAACTATCGAACGACTTCACTACCATCTCGTTGGATTTTCTATCTCTCAAACCATCTAGCGATATTTAGCTGTAGTTCGTATAAGTTAAGCATAGCGAATCAATCATATATAGCACGATTGGCGATGGCGGAGTTGTTGATAGTAACCTTTATTTCTCATTATTATCTAATATGAGTCAGTAATGATTCCCAGGCTACGACAAGTCGCAAGAATGAAGTTCTTCGGAATCGTGGAATGACTAGCCATATCTGAACATGCTGGGAGGGAGAGGTCCCTCTTTATCTTGGTATTCTTAAAAGTATCTTGTTGATAACAACATTTAAAATAGCCCCAAATCAACTATAGTCATCTCGTGACGAAGATATCGAGATCAGGGAGGCCTTGAAAGTATATCTTCAGCTCAGAAGCTGACAAGATAGACAAGATCAGCTTGGGATTTGGAAGACGGAGGCTTCAAACATATCCGCAGATCCATAAAGACCAGTCCTACTAGTGTGATAAGATGAGAAATTTCCACTCTATCCTGGAGTCCCAAAGGAGAGTCAAAACTTGAACTGCAAGTCTTTTATTTCGTAGGCTCTAAGTATTTCAAGCTGTTTTAAGAAAGCACTTGTCCCAAATTGCCTAAAATTAATCAACCTCGCTTTCCTCGATTCTTCCAACCATTAACTTTTCTCTCTAATACTTAAGCCCCACCCCGTGAACATTCATGAACATTCATGAATACAGTATCTCGACCTCACGGTCTTCTGCTATTGAAGCGGAACTATGCGTGGTAAGCCTTGTAAGTTTATTAGGGGGAGGGAAAAAGATATCTCGTAATTTGTAATGTAAAGGTAACGAATTAATAATAATTCTTTAAAGCTATATAACTGGTTGAAAAGTATAGTACAAGTAAAAGAATTGTGTTAGTGAAGCCACGTGACACTCCCCGTTCCCCCTACCCCAACCACAAACCTTTTCAAGCCACATACTATACGAAGTACATAACAGACTAATCTTTTAGCTTTTTGGTATGGAGGCATGAGCACATGCCATGGAAAGACAACACTCACCTCAAACTCGCTAACCCTTGGCACGACTAGCGACGATTCGTTTATTTTGTGTGTCGAGTACCTCCTGAAAAACACCCAACGTTACAGGAAATCCAAACTGGATCGCTTGACCCGTTGAAACCAGACCCTCAATCTTGATGAATGCAATGCTCGCCTATAAGTCCACGCCTACGGGCCCCAGTATCTGAATCGATTGATCCCTTGCCAGGCAGTTGCATATTATCCTCGTCTTGTCCTCCGTGGAGAGGGTCTTGGCTTCTGGGTCGGCAGTCTGGATTTGGTGCCAAGTAAGCTTTTCGTACTCCTTCTCAGTCAGTCGAATCTTGCCCTTCGCTATAATGAGTGACAGGCGTCAGCAGGGCCATGTCTTTCGAAGTAATTCCATGATCTTACCATCCGGGTTGCGCTTCAGCGTAGCCAGAAAGAGCGTAATGTCGAGTCCTAATTCTTTGCCAAGAACTTTTTGGACCGCTTCGTCTGTGGATTTGACGACCTTGGTATCAACTGTGATCGCTCCATCATTCTTTGCCAGTCCAACGCTAGCAAGTCGGATCTGTTGAATGAGACGCTTTCTCGCATCTCTAAGCTTCTCTACGATCTCTTTCAGGTCGTTCTGACCTGTCAAACGTTGAATTAGCTAGTATAAATATACGAGGTTTGCCTTTCAGAACGCAGTAGTCATGCCTTTGTCTACTCCTAGAGACAACAGATCGCTCTTGAGAATCTTGCCGTGACTCTCTAGCATTTGAATACCTGCGACGGCGCCCGAAGTCTGCAGCCCTTTTTGATTGCGGATTAGGTCCACAACACGTTTAGCTTTGCTTATCTCCGAGCGATAGGACTTGAGCTGCTCTACGAGACCTGGATTGTATTCGATTGCCGTCAGAATAAGGTCTGAGACCGAGGTGAGCACGCTGGATGCGTCGACGGCCGCCAGAGCGACTTCCTATAAGACAGATTCGTCAATATCACTGCAATTGACCACTGGGGATGCTTTCTCACCATGGCTTCTTTGGACATGACGGCTAACACGTGAGAGGCTGGTGGTGGGAGATAAGATTCGCTTGGACAAGGCAGGGTAAGGTCTCCACCTCTCTCGGTTGAGTAGAGAAACTGGTTCCCGTGATATCTTGTATGATTATATGTGTCGGATAACTTTTTGTGGTAGGGCTGAGATCGCGGGGTAGATGATCTCCCCATCGCTTGAGTCATTTGGAAAATCAGGGAGAGACCAATCACCTGACGATTTCTCGACAGCCTCACTTCGAGATCTCGTAGGTGTGGGCACCCACTTCATTCGCTGATTCCGCAGTGAAGATATGGCGTAACCGCATTCAGATGCTTGATAAGCAGGTGCCTGTGCAGAATGAGATACGAGACATATCCGATCTCCAGACAGCGTAAGGCTTTGTTGTGTGCAGTGCAGACGGGATTGTAGCTGCTGCCTACGGTTTACCTTTGTACCTGTACTCTCTCACCTCAGATCATAATTCCTCAGGTCTTCCTTCTCGTGACAGTCCGGAGATTAGCGGCAAACGGTGATATAGGAAGTTAAGGCTGCGACCGCAACTCGTGCGTAGAATGACGTACCAATCAGGTACAGTACATGTACATTACCTACATGGATGAAAAGGAAAGGCTTTAAAACGTGACAGGATTGTAAAATCCTAACCTCATATAACAAGTTACGATGCCTTATTCTAACCTTGTTATGAGCAAAGCTTCGTGCCTAGCAAAATATCAAAAACTTTGCAATGGTTAACGACATAGAACCGGTGCTGGCATCGATGCCTACTATTACCACACGTCAAGTCCACAAATATCCTCGTCTTCTCGAAACTCTGACCCATAAAGGCAGGCACTTCTTTGTGGATTTTGGCTTGTTGGTGTTCGAAATCTAGGCGCTTCACAATCCTGGAGGCTATCCAATTTCCTTCCGTATTGGGATCAAATGTTGCGAGCACAGGCATGAGACCTTTGCCCGGGCGATGCAAATGAAGCTGGTGAGTGTTCGGTACTTGCACTGCTAGACGTTGGTTGTCCTGCCGAAACCAAATGGACATGAGCAGAGGACTCGTAAACAAGATTAGAAACAGACGCTCACCAATTTGGGATCTCCTGGGGGCGGTTCAATGACTTTTTGCGTGGCCCTAGGAAGAGGGGACCGTTCGGATGGCGAAACTTGAAAAGCCTCGGTCCCCCTACTAACGCGCCAACATGTGTCGATCTCGCCGGTATGGTAATGCAGACTAAGGTTGAATCTATGGGGTCCGTCTGTAAGCGTGGTGGCAAAGTGAAGGACTAATGGTCGAGAATTACATGTATTGTATGCTGCCAGCTACAGGGCCACAGACCTGAAGTGCATAATCTTTTGCGACGTTGTTACTCGTTTTAACCCCTACAGCCTCATCCGCGATCCTGCTGAGAAACGGGGCCACCTCCTTCTGCAACGTGGGCAGGATCTGGTCGAGACTCATCCTTGAGATCTCCGAGAAGTATCGACAAAGAGGAAGACATTGGACAGGACGAATTCGCGGAAGGGGATAGAAGATAAACTGGTGGTGCCCAGCTCAGCCTCAGCCGCCAACTTGAAACCCCACCATCAGAAGAGAGCTGTGATACCGAGTAGCTTGTAGTCGGCCAAGGCTGCCGCACACAGGAACAAGGCTCTGCCCAGGGCTGACAACGTGCACCTTAAATGACGTCGTCGCACGGTCTTTTCTTCTCCTTCGTTAAAAGTATATCTTCACGTCGCACGGGTCCTCTATCCGCGCACTGTTATATTTACTGCACTTGCATTCGCACCGCTGTCCTTGCATGTATGTGATATGAAATTAACTCACTAGTATGCGCAGCAAAAATTTCCGCGGAATCAGCCTTCATTGTTGAAGAAGCCGCGCTAGCACTTCGCCCGCTTGTGCCATGGAACTGCGCGCAATCGTTGTCCCGCATGAGAGGCAACTTTGCCCACATATATATACCTAGGAGCCCAGCGGGTGAAGCAAGGTGCTGGACACAGCCACGTTCCTTCGCGTGATATTCGCCCATTCGCAAATGGTACGTTCTCTCACCTCACGCAACACTCTTAACCATCAATTCTCAGGCCGAAGTTCTCGGAGTCGCATCGTCGGTTGCTCAACTACTAGAAGGTGCAATTCGCCTGCTTAAGCGGGTACGGAAGGCCTATGAGCGCCACCATAGTCTGATCGCGGTCCTTGACAAGCACGCCCTCGAGATCGAGACCATCAACGTTCTTGTCCGCGTCATCGACGACGAAGATGCGCTGCAGACCGCCGTCGTGATCTCGGAGTTGACCAAGCTCCACGCCGTCGGAACGAAGCTAGTGAGGTGTCTTGGGGAGCTGGATCCGGGGAACAAGGGCAGGGTGCGCCAGCTAGCTCATCAGCTGGTGCATGGCACGAAGGACGAGGAGACGCTCGCCGATATCATGAAAGATCTCGATCGCGCGAAGGCCAATTTGAGTTTACATGTGCAACTTGCCAACGTGGGACTGACGCGCATGGTTCACAATACTGTGCTTGCAAATGTCGAGGTTATCAACCGGATCGATCGCCTGCTTGCTGTGGTCTTCGGGGAGAGCCATGGCCTGAAGCTCGCTGGTCTGCTCAAGGATAGAATTCCACAATGTTCGTACAATAGTGTTGTCGAATTCTCACTCTCGGATATGACATCTGACAAGCTAACTCGGTGACACCAGCAGATGATAATGTGCCTCTACGCAAAGCCGATATTGCCTTTCTGAACCGGGAAACAACCGGCGAGACTGGCACTTTTGACGACAGAACAATCGACCGTATCATCGTTGGCAACACGGCACGAGATTCGGCCGTCCAGCTCCTGGGGCCAGTTGGGAGGGACTTGTGGGAGGACGTTCGTGTCAGAATCGAAAATAACACGGCGTCGGGCCATGCGGCTCAGTTCGTATATCCCACCAATTTTGCAACTTTCAAGTATCTGCTTGACCATCAAGAGAGAATGGCAGCCTTGCAGACGAGGTAGTCACGGTATAATTTTGCTTGGGTTCCAGGCCTCAACATTTAAGGAAGTTGTACTTGCTACAAGCAAAAGTGAACGCTAGTTCTCTATCCAACATAGACATCTTTGTTTTTCAACTTATAGATGCTCTAAATCTGTTTAGTTTTTTTTTTTTTTTTTGAAAGATCATCCAGAAAATTGGTTCTTTTAAAGTATTTTATTCGAAATAAGTAACGCGATTACCAGTATTTATACGAAATGAATATCAAAGTTCGATATAACTTGTTAGTAAAGCCTCGAATTTGACTTGAAGCTTATCAAGCCCTTATACTACGAAGTATATATGTTTTGTACTTATGCGTATTCTCCTTCA
Source organism: Stipitochalara longipes BDJ (assembly GCA_009732865.1). Lineage (NCBI taxonomy): Eukaryota > Fungi > Ascomycota > Leotiomycetes > Helotiales > Hamatocanthoscyphaceae > Stipitochalara > Stipitochalara longipes. The sequence continues at coordinate 1,941,717 of ML769340.1, forward strand.
AGTTGCTAGACTCTTTCAATTTGGTACCCAAGGCAGCGCTATCCGTGGAAGGGCGCAGAAACGCCACACCCGCACGACATCCTAACAGGGCGATTATAGCCACACCTCGCCTGTTATTGGACAGCAGGTTGGCTCGAAGTGTGTCTGAGAAGTCAGGCTGCCCGCCCGACGCCCGACGAGCCGCATCTTGGATGGGAAAGGCTGCCGTGCGCTACAGTCCCATCTTCTCTAAACAAGTTCGACCTTGCGCGCGGGGCAGGACGAATGCCCCAGAGCTGGGCCATCCTCGTCCACTCAGTGTAAGTGCCACCTAGAGCTGTGTCACCGCCTGTCACTCACAGCCTGTCGGGCAGCCGCAGAGACCCCGCACCAGGCCCAGCTGCAGCCTTCCTAGGCACGAGATCCACAGATCCGCCACCGCTGATTATGAGCCCGCCCTCTGACACCGACGCGTACAGCTACGCGAAGTTCTTGGTCGACATCTATCCTGACGACGCCATCGAAATACTGTGCAAGAGGGGGTCAAGCGATATCATAGAACTAGTTGTGCAGCAAGTCGATCGCAATTGTATTAGGCTCGGAGGAGGATCGAGGAACAAAATAAAAGGCATGGTAGAGGACCGTCGGTGGGACGACTTAAAGGCACTCAGAGGATCTCCAACTCAATCCCCCACAACGACACCTCGACACAACCGCCGTAGTGGGCAAGGGCCACCTACACCCAGTTCCACGGCAAGCGGATCACCACAGTCACAGCGGAATCCGAGCTGCGATTGGATTATTGTATATGGTATGGAGGAACCAATCTGGTTTACGGCGAGCCCCAGCGGCTCCGAGGAATATCTGATTGGGGAGGACAAACTCGAGCGATTCCAGGGCCTGCCAGTAAAATGGGCAAGACCCTCGAAGAAAATTGCGCTTGGCGGCAATATGATCGATGTTTCTAAACATATCCAATTCACATGGAATCGACCTGGGGATAAAGGAACATACTATAAGCAATTCTGGGTGGTTCGTCCAGAACTGATACGTCACGCGGACGTTTTGTTAGGCTCTAGGAGGCCTCCATCCCGGGACGGACAGGGTAAAGGTTTGTACCGCAATAATTCTTCATCTCTTGTATCTGTGTTGGGCCTGTCGATTCAATCTGGTAATAGCCACTAACTAGATATTAGCAGCTATAAACTCTCTCCTGTCGCTTGAGCATGGGCAAGTACCACCAGCTGCTCCATCGCCTCCACAGCTAGGGGTTTACCAGGCCTCATCAACTACCTCCATACGCAGTAACCACAATAGCTCAAATTATACATCAAGCCGTCTCCCACTTCGAACAGCTGGCAGGACTGCTACTATGAACTCTGGGCCACCACCACTCAATAATCCACCGCCAACCCAGCCCGCCGCCTCAATTATGGAGCGGGAATCGTCCCGCCCTGGGTCAGCATCATCCACCAGAACAACCAAGTCTTCCAAACAGGACACCGTGCTAGTTCAGCTTTCATTCGAAGGCAGAGGCAATCGACTCTTGGCTCTAGACCTCACCAAGAACGGCGATGAAATAATTCCCTATCTCGAGCCGGACATCATCAAGTTGAGCGGTAAACCACTCGACCGTTCCATCCAAGAGATAAAGATCTTTCCGCTGAAAGAAACTGATTTAGAAGGGCCGAGCTCTTCTCTTGGTGAAGAGGTGTTTGAGTATATCTGGGATGGTATGGTGGAATTCATGCGCAAGCATAGAACAGCAAAGAAGCCGGAATTTCGACTAGATATTGGTTGAAGTGGCTGAGGCTTTTGCGAACGTAAAACCTCATAGTCCTCAAACAAGGCACCCTCAGCCTTGTTGGGGAATTCACAATCTGTTGATCAACAAACGGATTTAAATGATATCGAACTCGAACAGAGTAATAACAAGATCGTCTTACACAGTCGAGGAGCGCAACTCAGTTCGAGGCGATCCAGCAATCCTGTTGTCGAAAAGCTCCTCTCTGTTGCTCACATATTGGCTCAAGGCCAGCAAGTCATTGAGCTCGAGTTCGGCTCTAGGTTCGAGGCATTGTATGCGAAACTGCACATCGAGATTGGCGTTATCGAGAAACACGAGCAGGTAAAGAAGCTGTTATATGCTATCTAAGAGTATGTTTTCGTTACGAGTACGCTACGGGGTGGTCACTGAAGTGTCTACAGGCCGACGACTAGGCGAGAGCCCACGGATCTAACGCCGGATGACAGCTACTACGTCGCGGTCGAAAAATTGAACGACTCCAATGTATACCTCCCTTCTTCGTGTGGACGCCACGAGCAGGACCGTCCTTCTGACACGTGCATGGGAAATGGGCTTCGACCTCCCTGACATCTGTCCTTACAGGCGACTTGTATCAAATACGGATCCACTGGAAGTGATAGCTACCGAGTAGCCCAAGTCGGTCCCAAGGGAAGGAAGTATGCGAGATGCCTTTGATATTTGCTACAATCCACTTGACAACAATATCACAGAGCTTTAGTAGCAAAGTACTAAAAACTCTAAGCTACTCAGTTCAATTGTATAGGCTTTAAGAAAGTCACAGCCCTTAGATCATGATCTGAAGCCGCAGACAATAGGCTCTCGAAAGTCTGGTGTCCTACATCATGAGTTTGGAACTCAATCACTAAGGGCGCATCCAAACTTTATCGTGAACACTCTAGTTCTGATAGAACGACACTACACTTGGTTGCGTCTGTTGGGTTGTTTGAGGAAGCGATGTTGTCGCTTCAGTGCAAGAGGCCAGAGCGGGGCGCCTAAATTCATCCAAATATAACATGTTTTTGACAGATAAGTTTGATTGAAAAATTTGGAGTTGCAAAATCATTGAATGACATTTGACTTTCTCGATAAGCTACTGGTTTGTTGGGGAAGAAGTCAGATGGGGTGGGGGCTAAAATGCTTGTGTAGGAGATGTGGCCTCCTGCTGCCTGATCGAAGGATCGCGGTCGAGAACCTAGTAAATCCTAGTTATGAATAAAATACCGAGTCTGACCATCGAATGGAAAGGTCTCAATTTTCGTGCACTTTGCTATCAAATACTGTATTGCGCTGCCTTTATTATTTTAGATTTGGTCGATCGTGAATACATCATTATGAAGTTTGCTTGCATCTTGCTCGTTGTGTACTTGCTGATACCACCTGTAATAAGCACAGTCGTTTGCGAGGAATGTAGGCCTCTCGATCTTCAAAATGCTCCAGGTTTGTGAAATCAACACTGCTTGTCAAATACTTTGCTAACCAGACAGGTATTGGGATTGATTTGACCCTGGACTACGGGTACAGCCCTTTGCCACGAATGATGTCAACAAGCTGACCAAATCGTAGAACAGCATCCATAAAATATCGGAACGGAACTTTCAGCGATGTAGCAAAGATCAAAGGATCCCCTAAATATTTTTCAGCGATGAGAACCTTGGCAGAAGATGCAGAAGCAATGCTCTCTAGGCACAGATCATCCTTGTATGAACTATCTAACACACTCTTCAGAATGAGCTAACATTTTCCAGGCCAGAGGTTGAATATCGACCTCCACTTAAGCCTGTTACCTTATTCCCAATCTTCCCCAACCTGACACCGCGAAATTTCTACCAATATGCCCTCGAATATATTCAGCAGCATATCCCGATATTCCGTCCAGCGCAGGTCGATTCCTCAGATCCACAAGTAGCGGCGCTGACGGAAATGCTCCTCGATCTCAAAGCTTCAATATTTGCATTAGAGAGACTGAAGTATCCTTCCATCTTCCTCTCAATTCCGGACACTATTCGACTCTCCTCTCAAGCGGCTTGCAATCGGTTTCAGATAGCTGCTCAACAAGCAGGCTTGGAAATATTGAGACCTTGCACCTCTACTTCAAGTTCAACGCTATATTACCATCGTATTTGGGATTGTTTCGATGATGAGGAACTGGACCTGTCCTGCCGTGGCGATATTAAGATGCCTTTGACAATTTCGTATACGGGCTCATCTTTGGCGGCTGGGATACTCCAAAGAGACGACGGCATGCTGGAGATCTCCCGAAAATCATTAGACCTGAATTTAGGTGCCAAGTCAGGTTTGAAAAGTGAAGATGAAGTCAGCTATTGGAATTCTGTTAAGAAGCTTATTATAGAAGCCATTGGAGACGAGGAAGTGGACGCCCTATTTTTGCTCGGTGAGGACAACAAGGACGCGAAATTCAGGGAAGTGATTCAAGAGATCTTAGAAGAGCGGGGCTTCAGAAAGACTATTGAGCAGATGATGGGAGGCTTTGGGGAACATTTAGGTGACGGATTATGGTACGGGGCTCGAGGGGCAGCGGTCGTTGCGAGACGTATGATGTGGCAAGGGGAAGACGCCTGTTTGCCTAATGCTTGGTGTGAGATTGCAAGTTATCATGATGAGTTATAGGGAACAGAGAAATATTTCCAGGGTCTGACGAGGCAGAGGTTGTGGAAATTAGAAAAGTCAGGGGCAAGACTTTCAGGCTTTGGGGGCGGAACAACGTTGCGGAATATTTAGATATACAAGGGCGAATCAGACAGTCGAAATAGTTCTTACAATCAGTCGCAGCTTGCAATATAAGTGTCAATTGGTGTTGCGAGGGTGCCTCGCGCCCGTTCTGGCACCGAGCCTGGTTGCCTGAGCCCCTGAGAAAGCCTGATCGGCGCTGCGCCACCACTACACCGCCGGCAAGGCTACAGCTTTGGATACAAAGAGAACCATCCCTCCTTCTCTTGAAACTTCATTCGTAATTTTCAACGAAAGAAGAATATGATCAACTCCTTTGACATGATTCAATCCAAATCCGAGAGCTCTGCGCTCATAAATACGCCAAATAACGAAGAAATTGCCGATCAGATCCAGCAAGAATGGAGCTTCAGAATCAAAAGAGCTCCAGGAAACCTCATCATCAGATGCGGCATTGTTCCCCTTATTCTCGTGCTACTGGAATTTCTTTTAATAGTCTCTAACAATATCCATTATTTCGGATATTGGAAATGGTTCGTCACAAAGTCATCTGATGTCCGTGACAGCATCTTCCCAGTCTTGCCGCTTCTAGATCCATATTCTCTCTGGCGAGGTTGGATTGTTCCCTGCTCCCTGGCGACTGGAGCTTACATCGTTGTATCGTTATTATCCTTACGGCACGAGCTCTACCATTGGAAACCTGAACTCCTCGAACACTATCTCGAATCCGCCAAAGCGTCAAAACTCGGGGATTATATCCCGCAGGCATGGTTAGACTTTGCATTCCACATCTATGAAGACAAGCATCGGGAATACATCAATAACCGAATCCAAAAGCAAACCCATAAAGCCCTAGACGACTCCTCAGAATTCCTCAAAATCCTTCGTACTGTAGCATTCAACATCTTCATCTCGACCCTCATGATCCTGCTCTTCTGGGTGCTGCTCTTACAAACCAATATCGAAACCGAGAACATCGTCCAGCTACCAAAATCCTACGTGCCGCCTTTGCAAGGCGCGTTCTGGTACCTGCTCAACGACCTCTTCTACTTTTACCCACACTGGATTGCGCACCACGGACCCTCTACCGATGCATTCTACTATAAGCTCCTCCCATCCCCTGTTGCGAAAGGGCTATACAACTATTTCAACCGTTCACACAAGTTGCACCATAAAAGTAAAGCGAATCTGGGCATAGCGGCATGGTACTGCTCGCCCTGGGAGCAAATCCTCTTCAATATCTTCCCAGCACTTATCGGACCACTTTTCACGCAAGTCCTAGCCGACAGGCTCCACCTCTCTGGTATCTGGGGAGTGCACTTGATCACGGTGTACGTCTGGCTCATGGCTGCGTCTGCTATGTCTGTGCTCGCGCACACGGGGTATAGATCCGCGTTCAACGATCCTGGAAAACATGATTTGCACCATGAGCGGGCGTTTAACCCTAAGACAGCCGTGAACTTCGGGACCTTAGGCTTCTTTGACTGGCTGCATGGGACGAAAAGTCAGATTCCGAAGGCTGATGCAAAGGCGTGGAGCCAGCAAAGGGACAGGCAGGCGGCATTGTGGGAGGCATATCGAAGGAGTGGAGTGGAGCTGAGCAAGGAGCAGATGGAGGTTGTGAGGCAGCCTGATCATAGCCAGGAGTGGATTGAAAAGGACATTTGATGAAAGCCAAGGCGAAAAAGGGTAAAATTTGTGTAGAACACGGAAGAGAAAGTACTGCGGTTCATGAGGCTTAGCTGCTTCTCTCATCTCGACTCCAATCTCAAAGGTCCTCGTCTACTATATTTCCTACGAGATCAAGTGGTCTGGGTGCTGTGGGGGCCATCTCGTGTCGCGGCTCGCGGTTCGTATTAGGAGGCACGGGGCGATCTAGGGCGGCGGGATTGGGGAGGACTGAGGAGCAGAATCTCCTACTTGCTAGCTATGCTTAATTCAAGAAACATATCGTCCGTAATCGATCAAGTATTGCGCTAAGTGGACCGAGAGGGTATATCCTGGAATCGCTTCTGCTCGCCGTAAATATTGGATTGCTTGGCTGAAACATTGTCCATCTTTTGGACTACTAGTCACGTTTCCGAGACTCATCTCGCATTCTGCTGCAGCGGCCAAAAGATCGCCTGTTGTACTTTCAAGGGTGTCTGCTGATCGGACAGCTCTTCCATAGAATTCAACTGCTCGCTGAAGCCAGGCTCGAGCTTCGGCATAAAGAGGACCTTGTTCTTGTGGGTCAGATGGCAAGGAGGTTGATTGGTACCCACTGTCACCACTGGAGGATTCACCCTTTTCACGGTGAATTCTAGCCAGAGGCACTTGAGCTCTCTGGAGCAAGTTACGTCCCAGCTCTGTCAGAATCTCCACGTTTTCAGGATCGTTGCGAAGAACTTGCAACCACGCTGACTCGCAGTGTTCTGCCACGTCTTGCATGCGCCTGTTATCTGAGTCAAGGTAAGCGTAAGCCTGGAGGCCTTGAATGATCCAGATTTGCTCAGAAAGCCGCGCAGGATCACGGAAGAAATGTATGTGCTCAAGGGCAGTAATCGCTGAGCGAGCAGATGGAACATAGCTCTCCCATTCAAGAGGCGATGTAGAGACTACTTCGTAAAGTTGGGTAACTATCTCTTTGATCTGTTTAATGAGATCCTCAGACTTTGGATCTGTAGATCTGGAGACAACGGATCGTTGACGAGCAGACTTCCCCACGGCTTTCTTTGGTGGCAGCTGTGTTACGCTATCCTGCGGCTTTGAAATAAGCGTGGTGCCCGTAAGTTCGGGGTTTTGATCTGCGGAAGTGCCTTCCTCTCGCGGGTGAAGACTTTTCTTCGCGCCCAGTACAAGTGCTGCAGCTTCCTCCCGTACTGAAACAACTTCACCATCTCGAAGTCCCGCAATAAGGTTGTCAGATCGCACAAATCCGATAAAAGAGTATGCAGCATTATTCGGTAAGAGATTCCAAACAACTGCCGGAATGCTGATGATCATCAATGTCGAAAGGCTCTTGTACAACCCCTGTATCTTGACGTCTCTCGTTCCTGGCGGAATATTTCTCAGCCACTCGCACCAAGTTCGAACTTGATTAGAATCGTCGGCATCGAAGAAATCTTCTTCGAGGCGCACAGCTAGAAGAACCTGAAGTGAGTCGGCTGAATCCCTAGCAGAAATGCTTTTTGGCGCAGAAGATGTTTCTTCCGTAGAACTTCCTGACTGGTTATCATTTCTGGATGTAGATGTTGATGGCTCTGAGGACGCTTCTAATTCGAACCTTTCGACGTTGACCTGCAGCAATTTGTTTGGAAGAGCAGATAACATAATACTTCTGTAAGGTGTCTCATTTGTAAGGAAGCAATGAACTGGCGTTCTCCGCTTGTGACGCTCCCGCCGAGGGTGGCCATCAGCATCGGTCCACACATTTCCCAGCTCGTCCCTCAGGAGCTCAGGCTTCCATTGCTTCAAGGATCCAATCATTCTACTGTGCAGTTCTGCAACAGAGATTGGCGGACCTGCGAAAGATTCCTCAAGCTCGCGAATCAGCGCATTTGTGAAGGAATGTTGTCCCACCGCTGGCGCTTGCGTCTCAAATCCACACGCAGCAATGACTTCTGTAACTCCTTGGCCGGAGACATTGATAGCTGGATGAGACGAATGACAAGAGTCGTAGAGGAGTAGAACATCTGATTCGGCTTCTTCAAATAGCTGCTGTACGCCGCCAGAGGGTAGAGTGGGGGATTTAGAAGAACCATTCCTGCTCTGTAGTGAGCAAGAATTTAATACTTGTAAAATACTTGTGAAATAAAACATACGCTAGCCATATCGGAGGGTCATTAGCTTGATGACTCAATCGCGCATGTCCAGCATAGTAGACAATGAGAAGATTGTCCGGTTGATCGTGTTCGAGGAACTTGGAAACTTCCGCCGTGGTGGCTTTGCCTGGTGTTTTGCTGGGGATCTTAAACTCTTTTACGTCGAACCGGTATAAATTCGAGAACACTTTTCCGAGCCGCTGAACCTCTGTCTCAACTCCCAAAGAGTCATCTCCCCAGCTCAGCAAAAGCACATGAACCTCTGTGTACCGACCTTGGCCGCGACTCGGCCATATAGCGTTGACTGCCGCTTGGAGGTCCTGCGCAAACGTCTCGATTTTTGGTATGTGTTCCCCAGTGAAAGACGTGTCGTGTGTATTGAGCTGGATGAACCCATTTCGGCTCAACTCTTCGGATTTCTCCCCGGATTGGTTATTGAGAGAATGTGATTCCTCTTCCTCTGTGGACTCTGGCTTGTTTCCCCAAGGTCGAAGGCCGTGGTTCGGCTGCTTAAAGGCCTCGACCGCGTGGGTCTGGGAGAGACTCATTAGCGCTGGGAAATAAATTAGAGAGCTGGGGTCGTTGACGAGGCTGAGGATCTCGATGACGCGTTAGGCAGCGTGCAGCTCAAAGTGGGGGGTAATGCAGGCTGATTAAGCACTAAACTAACGCACCTGAAAGATTTTTTATTGCCTGATAGAAGGTCTTAAGTTTAATTAGAGTGGTAAATTTGCAGAATAAGAAATCTGTAATACTATTGTATTATTCAGCTTAAGGGAGGAAGCTGGTGAAGTAAAGAAGTATTAGTATACAGAGGTTAAATCAAGTAAAAAGAGTATATGTAAGAATCTAGAGAAAAGTAAGAACTTAATACAGATGTAATTTACATATAGAGAACAAATAATGAAAATTGTGATATTCAAAGCTACCCCTGCGATTACGACCTGCAATGCTCGCTCCACATGCAATCCCAACCAATGCACCGGCCACCTTTTATTTCACCTCAAAACCCATCTCATATCCCCAGAAACACCAAATGTAACCATATACCTACAGCCAACTATCCATATCCAAAAATCCAAACACCATATCCAACCCAAACCTAAAAGTAAAAACACAACTAAGAAGTTTCAAATCATACACCCCTAACTTCCAAACCCATCAATCCCCAACCCAACACCCTTCCCCTTCCTCTCCCTCTCCTCCCTCTCCATCCTCTTCCTACGCTCAACCTCGCGTTCCCTCTCGCCCCAACTCCTCAACAACATCGCCCTTTCTCTCGCCTCATCAACCCTGACCCCCTCCGGAAAATCGCCAAACTCAATCACCCGACCCCCAACTCTAACGCCCCCACTCCCACTCCGCTCCATCCTCTCCGCGCTCTCCCCATTTCCGTTTCGAGAACCCCTCCTCTCCCTTCCTTGCCCATCATCGAAATCCGAGATCGCGTAGGAAGCGGGGGTGTTAGACGGCGGTTGCGGACTCGGATAACTGCTCACGCTCCCGGAGGCAAAGCCAGAGTTGAACGATCTTGGAGAAGTGTAAGGTTGAGATGGTTGCGATAGGAACGAAGCAGGGCTATTCCTCGGCTGTTGCGGCTGCGGATGTGATTGGGAGTGTAGTCCCCACTGCGGTTGCGGACTCGGATACTGACTTGGATATTGGCTCGTGGATGCAGAGCTCAGCATCGAGTTCGCCGGCGCAGGCGGTGGTTGCGGGGATGTGAAACTCTCTGCTTCTCTCGCGTAGGGCGAGAAAGATGGAGCAGTCGGGTTGAACTTTCTTTCCTTCTGTGAGGACGTCGAAGGTTGAGGAGGCGACAGGTTAGTGGGGATAGAAGGTGCGTTCCCACCCCAATCTTCAAGCTTCTCAACGAGTGCTGCGCGCGCGTAGCCTAGCCGTGGACTGATTTTCTTCTGCGAGGCGAGATCGCGACGCTCGCGCTCTTGCTCTTTCATCCGCTCGTACACTTGGTAGCTGGTTGGCGGGATCCGTGGGCTGAAGACGGGGAGTTGAGGCGGGGGCTCGGTTTCTGCGATGCTAGGGCGGCGACGCTCGAGTTGCGATGTGGATTGTGCGGAGTGCGCAGAGTGGGTTGATTGTCCAGAGGGATCGCGGGACATAGGTTGTGAGGTGTAGCCGCCTTCTTGGTTGGAGAGCTCGGGACGGCCTGGATAGTATGGGTTCGAGCTTGAGTGATAGGGCTTGACTTTGATATCTGGCGAGGAGAGGGAGAGGAAGGGAGGGTTCTCGCTAATGTTTGAGCGGGATATAAGCATTGAGGCCGGAAGAGACTCGGAGGCGTCGTATTTTTGATATGCTGGATACTCAGATGCTAGAGGCGAGGAGGAAGAAGTGGCGGTTGTCTCGAGTGGTGGCATGCCCTCCATTCGAGGATATGTGTTAGATGGGTAAGGCTCTGGACCCAGCTGAAGATTCTCTTGGCTGTAACGACCAGGCATTTGGTAGAATTCCGTATCTGCAGATGAGCGAAGGTGTGGGGAGGTAGGATACGGCACTCTCGGAGTATTTGGTGGATGTGGTGATGGCGATGGCTGGATCACTTCAATTGGGAATCGTTGCAGCGATGCCATCGCAGAGCTCGATGGCCGTTCCGTGACGGAGCCACTGCTGTCAGGAGCAGAAGTCTCCGTTGATGGACGAACCAATTCCTTCAATCCAGCAATGGTATCACGAGTCCCTCCCAACACTGCAGATGCATACGAAGCAGTCCCCGTCTTTAATCTACTGCTCCCACTCCGTCGTCCCGAAGACGACCGTCGATCCGAAATCATACCTCCTCCTCTCGCTGGCGGTGGGCTGCTCTGATTGATATGCGTCAAAGCAACTTCCGCACTCGATTGTCCTGAAATACGACCACGAGATTGGGCACGGGTCGAAGAGCTTCTATGCAGGAAGCCTTGCGCACTTTCGTGACTGACTCTAGGGTCGATGGCAGCCACTGCTCGATACGCACCCGCACTATCTCGGTATCGCGATTTCTCCATATTCTTGACGGTTCTGTGAAGCATCAGAGAATCGGGTCTTTGTCTTAGCTTTCGGGATCTGACTTCCTCCCACGGGACACCAGGACTAAGGGGGGCATCTTGGTGGATGGTTCGCTGAGAAGGCTGGACCGTCATTGCAACCGAGCCTTCTCTATCACTGTCATATCCAGGATCTTCTTCTTGTGGAAGAGGAAACTGGTTCCTGTACACGGCTTCTATGTGTCGACTATATTCTGTATTGGTCAGGCTTGACGGCGATTCATGCTGATCTTTATCAGCCTCCAGCCCCCACGTCGAGACACGTGAGCGATTATGATCTTGAGGAGTTTCTGGACCAGTATCGGAGGAGCTGCTTGTTCGATCAAAGATGGAACACTGGAATGCTTCTGGCCGTCCTCCAGTGATGATATGCGAAGATTCCGGTGTGCGACGTTCAATTTCCGATTTGATAGCTGCCAATCGAGGGTCTAGTATCTCCTGTGCATACGCCAGAATCTCCCTTTGCTCACGAGAGATGTGCTTTGCGATGTTCTTGGAGAGATGCTCTTTCAGCCTGTTTCCATGAATCTCGTAGAGCCGATAGTCCTCCACGAGTCCCGCATTTGTTTTCCGTGTGATCCTGTCGTTTGCCATGTCGTATGAGCAACAGAAGACTCGGATAGCACGATCGAGCCACATTGGGAGTGTGCCTGCAGCGGACAGAGTGTCGAAGAAGAAGCCTTGGACCACACTGTGAAGTCTGATCACATCCACGTTATCAGCGAGCATATCTCGACTGCTCTTGGAGCTTTGAGAGGAATGGACCGTGTCATCGTGGTGATTTCTGTCAATGAGCGCGAACATGATGAGGATCTTGAATGTGTTATTCAGGGAACGTCCACTGATCGGTTCCCTGGTCTTGACTGGGACATCGAGTGCCTTGAGACCCAATGAAATCATCTCAACAGGAATGTGCTGGCTGAAGAAGCAAAGGAGATAGATTAAGTTCAATGCTTCGTGTGCACCCAGAGCTTTCAGTTGATCGACAACAGCCATGTAGGTACCCAGACCTCGCAATCTTGGCTCGGAGACGTAAGATCTTGCAAACTTTGAAAGTGGTTCATCCGTCGCCTTGAGTCTTTGAGCCACGGCATGGATGACCACGGGCAAGAATCCCATAGCCTGGACAAGTTCTGTCGAATGTCTCAAATCATCTCTGGAAAATGGTTCTTTCTTATCAAGCTCGAGCAACAGCAGCTTTTGAGCTTCTCGAGCGGACAGAAGCGGTAATCTGATGATCTGTGGGTTCTTGAAATGGTAGTTTCCAGCCACAGACCGCTCGGTGGAAGTGTAGATGAGACTGGTGTTTGGGCTGTCTGGGATGAACTTCTCTAATGCTTCGGTATCGCCAAAATGAATGCCGTCGAGAACGAGGAGCCAGTCATGTCGGTGATTGAGCCATTTCTTAACCATTTTGATGAATTGGTGGGGATCTTTCATTAGTTTGGCGTCGTCGCCTTCAACATGCTTCAGTGCGGCCTTTCGTGCGATATCCCAATATCCAGCTGCTAATTCTGTTGTACTTTTCGCTCGAATCCAAAAGATTCCCCCCGGAAAGTCGTCTTTGTGTTCATATAGATACTGTCTTGCTAGGTGAGTCTTGCCACCACCTGGTAGACTTTGTATCAATACTGCGGAAGTGCCTTCTTTTCGCCTCTTCTTGTCGAATAGTAACTTGTGCATTTCAGCAAGCTCCGCTTTTCTGCCAACGAAAAGAGAGTTGGGACGAAAGCCAGAAGGCTTAATAAAATATGCAGTATCAGGATCTTCGGTAGACGTGTCTGGCTCGATGCTGATATTGGATTGGATCATAAGCGTTGAGTTATTTACAGAACTTGAAGGATCTACAAGAAAGACAAGCATCAGCGCACATTCAACAAAATTCCAATACACAAGCCCAAAGACATAATAAAAACAAGCCTTTTTGATATCATTGAGATGAATACATGCAGAAAACTTCAATGCAAACTGCCTCAATGATGGCCGACCACTTCTTCCACCTCCTCAACCTCGGGTGAGTGGAATCGTGGTTCGGGAGAAAGGCCTCTCAGTAAAGCTGGTTGACTTTGAGGTTGTGTTGATTGTGAAACAAATTGTGGTGCGTGAGACATACTCGGTGTATTTACCGCACTTGTCGATGGGTGTGGTGTTGAAGCCTTCCTACAATCAGCAGGTGCTCAACATTTCTGGCCGAAGACTTACATAGTATCCTAAAAGATGAGCGGCCTCAGCCTCCTTTTTCTGCCTTCTTTGTACTTTTTCTATTTCCCAATTTGATGCCACAAGCTGAGGACTTTCTTGAACCTACATAGAGTTAGTGTCGATCAGTAAGTCAAACTGCAACAGGGAACCTACCCAAGATCTAAGCGTGACCGAGACATTAGTATAACCTGGAGCATTTTTGCTTTCGAACTTGCTCATTGCTGAATGGGTTGCCTCGATGCCGAAATACTGTACATCTGGAAGTAGTGGGCCAGCTGAGTGTTGGTCAACAATAAATCCTTTAGTGCCCTTGAAATCTGTCGGGGCGGCTTCATGAACCATGCAGATCTAATGAAAATTAGCTGGCAAACTCCATAGCTCAATGTGTCAAACATACCTTGAAGCGCTGATATATATCCAAAAATTTGAGGTTGATATTCTGCAGTGTTTCACTATTTGTTTGCAAAGTTTGTATCAACCCAGATTGTGTATCCAAAAATTTCCTCGGCACAAGCGCGTTGACCATTCCTTGAAGAACCAAGCCCCATTTCGCAGGGTCGGCGCCAATGTGAGGTGTACCCAGAAACATAATCCCATATGTTGAGACGAAAATAGAACGTAAATCGTCAGCATTTTTGCTCTGTAAGTCGGCGGAGAGCTCGAGTGCCCGCTTGACCAGTATGCCTCCTAAACTGTGACATACCCATAATATGGGATTCTCAGTGGTCTCTTCGCTCTTTCGTTCTAGTGATAAGGATGTGAGGAGCGTTTGCGCGTGTTGATGAATCATGTCGGAGCTACTAAGACTTAGTATTCGTTCATTTCGATAGTGTAGAATCGAGTTCGCATACCTCGGATTTTTCGCGCTGCCAAACGTCCAAACATCCGCATTGTAGCCATATGTCAAAATCCTCGCCTGCGACGACTTCAATGAAGCCGGCAGCAAGTCAGTAGGCCAGAAGGTGCCATTCTTGCCCGTCCAACTCCGGCGTGGATCGCCATTTAAACCGTGTACGAAGACTATGTCGACTTTGGCATCGGGATGCGTATATACCTCAGTGACCTCAAAGCGTTTGATGTCGTCGAGGTTGATAGCGGTGCCCTATGTTTCGACGTCATCGTCAGCCTTGCCTGTCCTGTACTGTACTCGACACCAATAGGGTTTGCATGCACTTACCATGCTTGTGCGCTGATCTCTGTGCTGTGTCTATCTCATACGCTGCATCAGACCAGGCCCGGGTAACAGTTCGGGCTCTTTATATACGGCTGCAGCTTCGCCCTATTACTGTGTCATGATTGAGGGTACACCAGGCAGGTAGTTGAAGGAAGCTGTAAGCTCTCTCGAGGACACGAAAACGTCTGCCTGCGTGACCTGACGTCTAGAGAGGGCTCGTTTCGGTGTGTCCCCCTGTGGCACGCGCGAAGCTATTAGTCACACGGGAGGCTTGATTCGCAGTGCGCCAAACAGACTCATGGCAGCAGAGACACTGGAGAAGTGAGTACGTGATTTGTGCCCAGCAGGAGGGGTGGCAGAGTCAGCTGCAATTTGGGGTTAGAGCGTGGTGTCTCAGTGCGGAGGATGCGCGGCACAGGGATCTGCGGGAGGCTGCCGCTGCAAAACGGGGATGGAGACAGGGATTGGTCACTGCCGCGAATGTAGGTGTCCGAGGCTCATGGGAATCAGGACTTGGGAGACGAGAGTGCATTGAACGTGGCTGCTGGCTTCTGCTCTGAGAGGCCGGGGACAGGTCCGGGCAAGACATCGGTGAGGGATGAGCAGTTTATGCATTTCAGAAGTTGGTTGCTGCTAGGCATACACGTGATTTGAGAGGAGAATATTGGTCGAAGAAGTCCTAAATTCATGTTGGCTTCCTAAATTCGCCCCTTCGCCCTCTATCCAGCTGTTGGCTTGAGGCTCATGAGAGGGCTGACCGAGATGTTGAGGCTCGTTGACCGTTTTGGCCACCCGGGCAACATGTCCGCGTACTCACGATGGGCGCCAACCAAACATGTTCTTCCTGTTTCGGAACATTGCAGCCCTGCAATATGCCTGTGACACACTTCAAGCACGTGCATTGCTTGATAATTCCAAAGGGCTGGATCGTCTCAAGGCCAAGTAAGTTCGGCAGATTCGGAGAGTAATTTAGTTCTGACTGAGGTTAAAGCTGACGCTCTCTGTTCATCCCCAGTGACACCCCCACAGTCTCGGTACTTCAGACGAGGCCGTGTTACCAGCCTTCTCCCGTGGGGTTGAGATGACAGGAGTGAGAACTTTAAGGGGACATAGTCATCTGTACGACGCGTTCCCCGGATTTTCCAACGCTAGTCGCCCGGAGGAGCGATAGCCGGGGCTTCAAGCAAAGTACAATCTGCCATGGTCACATCGATTTGCTTCCATTATGCCCCGCGCGTCGTCTCTTGTGAGACGTTGCGGCCGCCAAGTACACATCGCTCAACTCTTTGATAGCATCAACACGTATTCCCTGGTACTATGCCCAAACTGAATCATATCTTTATCCCGTAGTTCCAGATATCGACTCGGCGGGAGCGCTTCATTGTTGAGTAACGTGCCATTAGCAGATTCGAGGTCGATAATGTATGGTTTCACCCTGCCTAGCTTATCTCCAAACTCATTCTTCTTCTCGATGTAACGAAACTGAATGACGGCGTGTTGCTTGCTGATGCTCGGATGTTCTGCTGCCATATCTACCACTGCTAGCTCTCGCCCAACAAGCCAACAACTCCTCTTGCTCAGCTCTATGGTTTCCAGAATATCTGCACCTTTGAACACAAACAGTTTCCATTCGTCTTTCGCAGGAGGCTTGCGTGCTTCGGCTGGTTCGTGGTACTTGAGGGCGATCGATGTGCCATCAGATTGAGCGACCGAGTTTGAAGCTGCAGCCAGAAGCCCAGTCGGTGCAAGACTCGGTTTCTGCTTCTCTGCAGGTTCCTCGGCCACCACAACTGCCATCGATGGGTCTGTGTTGGCCTGAAATGACGCAGCTTGTGATGGAAGTGGCCCTTTGGCTTTCCGCGTCATCTGTGTTGCAGAGCCTTCTCTTGAAGATCTGACATCTCTGTCCTTGGTTTCTCGACGTGACGGTGAGTAGTGTCTTGTGCTTCGAGGTTTGGCGTCACGGTCGTCGCGTCTTCGAGAGGACTCGGGAGCAGGACTGCGAGATCTTCGACGCTTCTTGTCTCTGCCATCGTACTTGTCTCTCCCATCATCATCATGATTCCCTCCTCTCCCCTTCTCCCGATCTGCCATCTCTCGCTCCTTTCTGCGCCTTCGTCGACGCCTCTCCTCCTCCGAGTCATACGAAGACGAGCGAGAGCGACGAGGTCGACGGTCCTCTTTCTCCCACCGCGAGGATCTAGACGAATCCATTCCGAATATAGTCTGCCTTGGCCGCGGTTGACGTTCTGCTCGCGGAGGTTGCAGTTGGTCGCAGAGAAAGGACTAAGGTTAATTTTGAGGAGAGAGGCTGCTCGCCAATGGAATTTTAGTGCTCCCGAGATTTTAGCGCCAACGGGCCTCCTTTGTGCAGCCATTTCTAATTTGAATATCTCTAAAGCTTCTCCTCTTTCCAACACCTGCACCAGCACTAAAATACCTACACCGCCGCATCTCTGCATATCTCGTATTCTCGTTTTGTCTCAAAGAAAGGCCCTGTCGCCATTGAGTAGACAGCAGAGACAGACCGCCGCTTTCACGAGCTTCCAGCCCACAGGTACTCGCTCCGCGGTTTCACCGTTTCTTGGTACGCAGCGGTTTCGAGACTCGCAGGATTTCCCACAGCAGATAAATACTACGTTGCTGTATCGTCCCTTATCGCAAGTTCCTCCCAAGTGGGAAGTAGGGCCGACAATAGCGGAGGGGGGTCTGAAGATCTGCCCCTCGCGTCCGTGACCGCTCCGTGACAAACTGGTGGTAGTAGCCCCGCGAAGTTTCACGACCATTGAATGTGTGGAGAGAGAGCTACCCAATGTTTTTTGTTCATTAGCATGGCCCTTAATCTATCTCCGACTTACAGATCTGAGTGTGCGTCGGGGCGTTGCTGGCATCATGATGCGTTGTGACAGCCAGAGGGGGGCCGCATGCCAGGTCCCCTGCTGTAACGAGGGCGGTTCCAAGCGCGTTCATGCGTTCTCCTATTCGCGAACAACTCCACAACAAACCATGCCTCTCTCTCGGCTTGCTCGATTTGCTCTGCAGAGGCCCAATGGCACTCTTCTGATTGAACCGTGGATCGAAACGCACAGTCGCTACCGTCGTCCCGTCTTGCTGGGACGTCAAGCAGCAATGAAGCAGGTGCGGGGATGCTGTTGCTACTCTGCTGCTTTCTTTTGCCATATATCCCGTCCCCCACACCCAAGCTTCTCATCTTTTTGATCAACCTTATGGCTCAAGCTCCGAGTGCATTTTGCTTTTGGAGAAACTTCTCGAGAGCTTCCATCCAGGTCCACTGCTTCACGGAGAATATTTAGTCTTCGTGAAACTTTCTTGGCACGGTTTCCCATGTCTAAGATCTGATCTACAACCGCGTGTGTTAGTGCTCGATCGTCTATTCTCAGAATACATCATGGATACACCGGTTCGCAGAAATCCCATGCGGGCGACTATGCCTCATGTTGTCACGCAGTGGGAAACAGGTCAATGGTCAAGAGAAGGCATCGAGTCAAGACGGGCTAGGGCAAACAGCGAATATCTCAGACCTATCACATTCTCGCCAACCGACAGGCACTCTGGGGGATTACGGACAAAGGCAAGCTTGAACTTTCCTGGAACTCCAGACAGCAACCGCTGGGATTTTGGTTCAATCCGTCATATCAAGCAAGGCTCAACAGAGATGAGCACACCCGTATCTGCTGTCGACTCTATCTTTGAGTTGCCTTGCAACCAGTCTCACGAGTCCCCAAATTCGTCGACCCATTCCTCTTTCATGGCGGAGCTCGAAGATACTTCAACAGTCGCAATTCGTCATTCCAGCCGACTCGCATCACCGGCATCTCCAGCATCGACGGTCCTTCCCCCTTATTCACCTCTACCGAAAGGATTGCACTTGCGAAATCACAGCATGGAGTTTAGGTGTGATGGAAACACAGTGAGTTAAACTATCGTAACCTCCTTCCACCATCGCTGATCCGCTCTTTCAGCCTCGAGCTGTGATCAAGGTTGTGGACGAGACAATCGCAGCAATTGAAGAAACCAACCGAAAGCTTCTCCACCGTGCAATTGCAGCTGAAGACACGGCCAAGCTCCTTCGAGAGCAGAACTCCCAACTTCAGCTCAGAATCAAACACTATAGCCAGACTCGTCCAAAAACTGCGCCCTCTCAACCAGCACATGCACCGCGGTTTCAGCACAGACACACAGACAGCACCCATGATCCCACTCCTCTCTCTTCGTTCAACTCTAACATCGACAAATTGGTGCTTGACAAACCTAAGCGAAAGCCCCGTCCACCGCCCCCTTATCCACCAACGCGAAATGTTCCTTACACTTCTGCGCAGCCACTTTCACCTCCTTCACATGTAGACTTAGCACCGAATCCATTCATGAATATTGGATTTGGGCAATCGTCTCCTCGCAGGCCGCCACCCCTGTCACTCAGGCAGATGCACTCAAAGTCTAACATTCAAGAAATTTCCGGCCCAATCCCAGGCAGCGTCATGCGGCACGAAGTAACCTTTGACGGGACGCCAATTTCATTCTCAGCTCGAGCTAAGAACATCAGCTTAGATGAGGCGAGGAGGAGAGCAAAGCCATTGCCGCCGCTGGGGCCCATGAGCCCGAGTGTTGTTCGAGGAGTAGTAGAGCTCGAGACACCGTATGTTATCGATGAACCCGGAATGGATGCAAGGGATCTCGAGGGTAAGAGGAGGAGAGGCTTCAGTGGACTCTTCAAGCGGGAGAAAAGGAAGGATTCCATATAAAGTTGATCAACGTTGTGATGGATCTCGGCTCCCCTGGCGTTTTGGGGCTCGTCAAGGGCTATGTATATCACATTTTCAAGCTGTATATCTTTTTCATGCTTCCCACACCCACATCTCTCAAGGTTACACAAATCAGTTTTGACTCACCCCGCGCTTTCTCTCCGACTCCCACAACTCGTTCTTGACACAGCGCTTTGACGTAGTTTCGACGCAATACGAAATACGGATTTAGCAACATCGCCAAGTCTTTCGTTCCTGGTTCCTATCTGGAGATTGGTGCAATGCATGACATACCGAGGGCTGCTCCCCCGCAATATCAAGCCCAATTAATCCTCGACTGTGGTCCGTGGGGAGCTCCCAGAGGCGTGTTTTGGCGGGGGCGTGCAATCTTTGCAGGGGTGAGGCGGGAGGCGGTGCCGCACTGCTTTTCCCGCAGCCAGGGGCTTGCGCGTGTTTTCATGCACTGTTCTCTATCTCTCATGCTCTGCACGACATCTCCTCCTAATTGCTTTTCATGCACCAGGGCAAAGATAACGTTGTTTAGACGAACGACTTCAGCATCTCGGCAGTTATCCCGATTCTTGCTGCATATTGGTACCCGAGTCGGCGCTCAGGGGTCGGTACAAAAGCTTGATATCGCTGGATCGGAACCCCTCGGATTTCATGTGCAGCGGGCGTGATGCCGATTGAAGAGGCTGTGTTGCGGCGCACGCGCAAGAGAGAGGTCAGGGGTAGATCTCCCAGCAGCTGCAAGCCGTGCAGGTGAGTTGTTACCCTCGTCTTTGCAGCATCCCACTAACATCACGTGCAGGCGAAAAGGGACTCCATGTGACGGACAGACGCCTTCATGTAGGTACGGTACTGGTACAAGGCATACCTACCATCAAAGTTTGAACTCACCAGGTCCTTCATCTTCATCTCGCTCATCCTCCCTTGCACTACGGTCCCAATTTGTCTCCATAACCTCCGGCCCCTCCTTCTCCAGCCAACTCTTCAACACAGACCAAGAACATCGGAGCTTCACTTTCTTTTGCCAACACACCGTTCCTCAGGTCTCTACCACGTTCAGTGATGAGTTCTGGAGGCGACTTGTGCTGCAGGCGACGCATCATGAGCCGGCTGTTCGACATGCTGCCATCGCGCTTGGCTCTTTACACGAGAAGTTCATGCTACACGACAGCACCATGTTGAGAAAAGGTGGAACTAGCGAAGAGGAAACCTTCGCTCTGAGCCAGTACGTCAAGGCATTAGGGTCTCTACTAGAGCCAGCCAAGGCAGACAAGAAGCAAGCAGCAGACGTGGCGCTGATGACTTGCATCCTCTTCGTCTCCTTCGAGACGTTAAGAGGCCACCACAGCGCAGCACTCAAGCACGTTGATGCCGGTATAAAAATCATCTCCGAGCTCTCGTCAACGCAGTCCTCATCCAGCCTCTCCATCTCACCAAACCCATACACACCACTATCAACTCTCAACCGGCTCTTCATCCGCCTCGAAACACAAGCCGGCACCATCACCTTCGGCCGAAAACGCCAGCTCGTCTCCTCCCCCCACGACTTTGGATCCGATGGCTATGGTGCAGAGATGCCCTGCACCTTCACCTCGATCGAGCAGGCGCGGAACGCTCTCGAGTATATCCGCGTCGTCGGCTCGCAAGCACCACGCATCTACTTCCGCCTCGGCGAGGGCGAGTTCTGGAGCTCTGCAGATGTAGATGCAGATCCAGAAAAAGAAAACATCCACACCGTCGCCGCACCCTTCAGCACACAACCTTTCATCACGAAACCGCCTCCCCCTTCTCCTCTCGAGGTCGCGAAGACGGAAGTAACAATCGAACTGATCCGCTCCTCAGCCGCGCTCCGTCTACGGCAATGGAGCGCAGCATTCGAGTCCTTCCTCGCTTCCCACCCATCACCAGACTCAGAGCCACTGAACAAGGCAACAATTGCCTTAATAAAGCTACACAAGATCATCATGGAAGTGAGCTTCAAGATCGACTACTGGCGCGCTCTCAACGACGAGATGGTGTGGGACGAGCACCTGCCCGATTTCAAAGCGGTGGTTGATCTTGCCGAGGAATTCATCATCTGCTCAACTCCCGCGCCTCCTCACTCTCATTCTCATTCTCACATCCAGGGGCAAGTAGAGAGTCGACAGGTTATCTTCAACCTCGACATCGGCCTCATCGTCCCGCTCTACTTTGTAATAGGCAAATGTCGCGATCACGCCATGCGCACGAAAGCAATCCAGCTGCTCAGGAGCAGCGAGAGGCAGGAGGGCGTCAGTAATAGTCTGATGGCGGCGCAGATTGCGGAGCGCTTGGTGGAGCTTGAGGAGGGCGGCATGGGCGGTGAGGGGAGAATGTTCCTTGTGCCTAGGGAGCGCAGAATTAGTGGGGTCGAGATTCGGTTTGAGATTGATGGGGAGGGCGGAGAGGGGGGACGGGGGGCGTGGGTTAGGTTTCAGATCCCCAAAACCAGCAACAAGGAGGGCAAAGGGAAGGCCGTGGAGGAATGGATTGAGTGGTGAATGTATATGTAATGTTACAACTATGATAGATGGAAGGATTTATAGACAAGGCGCATTTTTTGGTTTCATGCTTTCTCTTAATTGTACCAGTCTACTGCTCGGTGTGGATAGGGGGAAGGTTTGAGTGTAATGTTCGAGTTTGTTGAGCAAAGAGGTCGTTGGTCGTTGCGGCACAGCATATTTATCCCTGCCGTTAGTGAGGTTGCCCTTGAAAACTACCCCTTCATTTTAGTGTTTGAACCCGAACTGCTAGATTATAGATGCTTATTATTTTTAGTGGAAACCCCGATGTGTGATATTTAGAGAACGCTATTTAGTATACATATCTTCGCATGTTCGTTCTCATTTTGAAGTTCGCTGAAGCTTCGCCACAATGGACAGCTCCGCTGCTCATCAACTAATCAGATGGCGAGCAGCTTCACAATATATATATCACCGGAATCTGTCCGCAGCTTTGCCGTCGTTCATTGGGGATTGGTTAGAAAGAATGCGGGGAGTTATTTATCAGTTGTCGAACAAATCGAGATAGCGCCGATGACAAATCCTACGGTGGAGCCTTCCTCCGCGTCTCTGTGTCAAACTCTAAATATTTGATCTGCTAATTCACCTATAGTAGACCCCGTGAAAGCATTATCAATTTATAGCTTCAAGAAAATAGCAATCATGACACGCATAATACCTCCAGCCTTCACAAAGACATGCCATGATTCCCCTTACCCCAAAATTTCCCCAAGCAAGCCCACTCTCTCCGCGAAAGGAAAGGTTATTATCGTTACCGGAGGAGGCACTGGAATCGGAAAAGCAACTGCAGCTGCATTCATCGAAGCTGAAGCGCAGGCCGTAATACTCATTGGTCGAACGGAAGCAACACTCAAAGCCACGCAAGTTGAACTATCTCTCGCAGGCTCAAGTCCTGTGCACTACTATGTCGCAGACATAACCGATCCCACCGCAATCGAGAAAGCATTCTCCGCCACCGTTCAACAGTATGGCAAGATCGACGTGTTGGTAAACAACGCCGGCTCGATCTCGATGCACAAACCACTCGCAGACTCTCCCCTCGACGACTACTGGGAAACCTTCGAGATCAACATCAAAGGGCCAATCATCACCTCTCAAGCCTTTCTAAAATTAGCGAAGCCAGGAGCTACGCTCATCAATGTTTCGTCCAGTTGTGCGGTGCTGCCATACAGCCCGAGCTGGTCTGGCTACAGCGCTGCAAAGCTTGCGTCCTGCAAGATCATGGAGTACGTGCAGCGAGAAAACCCCGAGCTGCGAGTGTTCAACCTTCAACCTGGGACGGTGGAGACCGACATCACAAGGAAGGGGGGTGCGGTTCTCGAGTCGTGGGATGACCCCGGTAAGTGCCTTTTATTATGAGTTGGGAAAGCGATTGCTGATAGGTTATTCTTGATCGCAGGTCTTCCTGGCGCCTTCTGTGTTTGGCTGGCTAGTCATGAGTCGGAGTTCCTGAGAGGTAGGTTTTTGTGGTCGAATTGGGATGTCGAGGAGTTGAAGGCGAGGTCGGAAGAGATTGTGGAGAAAGAGCTCTTGACGATTGTATTGAACGGGATCCAGGACCTTGCTTGGAACTAGGGAATGGCCGATGTATCCAAAGTTGAGCCGACCCTTTTCTCAGTTTTTGGTAGAATGTAAACAAGCGTTAACATAAGCTTCACATCTGAGCCGTGTCATATTCTAAGCCACAACGTTGAAAGCTGGTTTCCCCAACCAATAACTTGTAAGTTCCATCCCCTTCAAACAGGTCATAGCCGTCATACCAAATCCTTCGATGTTATCAGGACTAAATCCTTCATGGCAGTATCCGACTAATGAATAGTGACCTGAAATTGATTCTTGTATACACAGCCTCTTTTCAATGAAACTCGAAAGATGCGTTCTAGAGAGCTGCCTAAGCAGTAAAAGACAAATTTGTCGACCTTGCTACTTACGGTACATAGTACTCAGACTTGAGAAACGAGTATATACCTTGCAACAAGATATCAGAATACTTCGCCGGCAGCTTTCCTCGAAGATCCAATCATTCCAGGAAAATATAGTAAGAGCATCCACCAATAATACTTTAGGGTCCATAGAATAGAGTTGCTAAGTCCGGGCAAGAGATTCCCCGGTTATCGTCTCATCTGCCTCAGCATCTGCCCGTTACCAGTTGCCGCGATCAAAGTGTCGCATCATTTAATACAGGAGCAAGGCTTGTATATCCATCCAGCTCTCATGAAGCATTCCGTAGTATTCTTACAAAAGTAGGTCGGGGAAACCACTTTACACGAAAATTCGCGTGGATATAGTACTAATACTTAACCATAATATATTCTTAATAGTGCGATACATAATAATAAGCAAAGTTCCACGTACAAATCATGCACAATACGCTAATTAATAAGATATGCGGGTAGAGGATATATTTAAAATAGCTACTCTCGAAGAATTTGATATGGTCCGCTCGCTTAGTGACATGCAAAGGCCTTCCATCCCTAAATGCTTCACGAGAGTTGGATGGGATACGCTAGCAAATCGACTGGTGACATGGATCCAATTGCAAATTGACTAGGGCACTCGCTCTGATGGTGCCGAAGACGAGCGATTCATCCTCACTGTTCCTTCCATAATACAGCAGGTAAGAGCTAAGCGCATCCTGCCTGGATAGGTAGTTGACGGAATAAGCTTTGCATAATATAATCTAAATACTTCCTGAAGCCAAATTCAACTAAGAAGAATTGTGCGAATTTTCGAGTAGTACCATAGTACTTTTCTTTCAGTATGGATTGTGAAAAAGTTCCAGAACAAAACGATAGAGTTGAGAGACGTGTTTCGCTAGATGATTCTATTCGTGATAATGTACGTACACAAGGATTGACACTGCTTGGATTTACTACAAAAGCTTTTCTGTCTGGCATCAATTATCCCCGTGAGACGGCAGGACTCGAATACAAAATGTATAGGCCACCTTCTCCAAGACCTAGATCTAATGACTTAGACAAAGAGTCTCTTTGGTCTGCTCTAAGGTCATTTCATCTCCCATGATAAGGCGATAGTCCACTCCTTGCTTAAGGTACTCAAACCAGCTCATCGATATATAGTTGGGATAGTTAGCGTTATCTTGGCTGACGAGCTGTTTGAGCCAATTTTCCTTGAGCTCGGCATCAGCGCCGGTCTCGCCAATAGCGAATGGCTTTTGCTTGCCAGCGGAGAAACGATCGTAGAAGTCCTTGTAGCAGTACTCAAACGTCTGGTTCGTGGATTGTGGATAGCAGTCAATGCCCACAAGATCCACAAAGTCATCGCCCGGATACCACTCGTCCAGATCTGAAGCAGGATTGCCTCCTAGATTGTTTGGTGACCAGAACATTTTGACCAGAAGGTTGTCAGACACTGCTTTGGCAACATTCTCCCATGCGGTGACGAACTCAGCTGGTGTTCCGTAATAGCGGGGGTCAGCGGCCTTAAAGGATCATTAGAAATGTACGATAATTGATTTGGGGATTGATGTTTCTTACCGGATCAATGTACCAATTCATCTCATGTCCAAAACGAAGCCAGACGACAACTCCCTTGTCGGTAAATTTTCGCATCACCGTCGCAACCTGGGATGCGAGGTCCGGTGTGATGCCTGAAAACCCGCTGTTTAGAACTGGCATCACGGATGGTATGAAGACCGCGCCTGACGTAATCACATCGTCGTATTCCTCCAGGAGCTCATACCCGTCATAGGTGTCCGAGTTCAGATGAGAGTACATTCCGTAAGTGCTTGACACAGCTCCGAGCTTTTGGTTGATCTCCTCAAGAGTATACCTGGGTGAAACAACCCCCTCGGTAGCGTTACCATCGGACGGGACCCATCCTATCGCAACGCCATTTGTTTTCAGGCCACGCCAATCCAGACCATAAGCATTGGCTAGATGGAATTAGATTCAACACGTTTTATTCAATTCAAGGATCTCATACAATTACCTAAGAGGCTGCTCCCACAGGCCATAGCAGGAAAGACGAGTGCAGCAAACAGTACAAACTTCATGGTTGAGACTTTGCTAGCAGCTTAGATGGACGTTGACAAGCAAAAATACGGGTCAATTATTCCCCAAGAGATGGAGACTGAAACGCTGAAGCATTTCCAGACATTCTTGTTCTAATATAAATGTCAGATCGCCTGTACGTAAAGCTAGTGCGTAATGCTAGGGCAGAAATCTTCACGGCAATACACAGCCCTGAAAACTTCTACCTAAGCGTAGGAATGATGAACCGGTATATGGTCTATAACGGGTGCGGAATTAGCTTTTCCATTACTTGTGACCCTCATACGATATTGTCGGTGTAACAAGAGTGGCAAATCAGAAATCGAGTACTATGCAAAGAACTATGCTCTACTGAGTTCGGCACGGAAATTTAGAAGTCCTTACCCTTCAAAGCAAGCCCCTGGGGTGATACGAGCCTATAATGCGGGGTCAATACGGACTTTCACACTCAGCGCTAGATTTGGTATAGGGGCAAATTCCCTATGTCCTGTATTTTCGGCCCTCCGAATCCACTTCGGACACTGGCCTAGCTACCAATACTTTGACTAAAGCTTTTGTTACAGGGCTGGAATTCTTGGCACCTGAAGTATGAACGCATTCGTTGGGCCAAATCTTGCTGGCCGAGTCGTATCTCTTCTATTTCTGTACTATCTAAAAGGTCAATTGGCAGCCACCGTTGCCTTTCTTGAATCCAGTCTCAAGTAGGAACCCGCAACAGCCTCAAAAAAGAGGTGCGAAGCAATTTCGTTTGGGAGAAAAAGAGTTTAAGCTGCAGAGATTGTTCTCCAACGCTTTCCTTTGACTTACAATAATGAAAAGCAGATTATTCATTCAGTTTGTTAGCTGTGCGCCACAGTTTTATTCGTTGCCAATTCGAAAAAGACGCACTATATACCATAGTCATGAAACTACTGCATAATAAAAGCTTTCACGGTAATCCTAAGATTGCGTACTAAGCTTCAAAAAGAGTTTCCTAAGACGAAGAGATAAATTCATAGAATGAAATCGGTGATTCAGCTATACAGTTTTCCAAACAGTTCCCGCAATTTCGAGCCTCATTTCAACACTTATAGACCAATAATCAAAGTCGTCGTTTAACTTCAGCAAGTTATGATCCATTCTCGGTGTTCGCAATCGTCTCCGTGATTGTTGACGCAGACTGGTCATAAACAACATAGTAGTCAATACTGTTGGCTGGAGGTCCGTACTCAAACCATGTACAGCTGACATAGTATTTACTGTAGCTGCCGAAACCAGCTGATGGATTAATAACGTTCTGGAGCCACTGCTCCTTCTGGGCTGTGGATGCTGAGGTCCCATCCGACAACTGTGTACCAGTCTCACCGATAGCAAATGGAAGTTCGTTTGCTAAAGCGTAAGTGTTGTAGAAATTGCCATAAGCCGACGAAAAGCTGGGAAGACCGCTATCAGCATTTGGATAGTAATCCATGCCGACAATATCGACATATGCTTTGCCAGGCCACCAGGGGGCCGCAGGCTCAGAGGAGGTATCATCGTTAGGGGACCAGAACATGAAAATTTTGTTATTATCTTTGATCGCGTTGTACATGTTCTGCCAAGCAGTCATGAACTGACCATAGTTCACTAGAATACTCGTTAGCAACTCTACTTCGAGTAAGCACAATAACCTGGAATATAGATAGCTTACATCCGCCCGGGTATACTCCAACAGCAGAGTAGTAATTCATTTCATGCGCAAAGCGAAGCCAAACGGTAACGCCCTGGCTGGTGAAAGTTTCTGCAAAATATTCTGCGACGGATTCACAGAGCCCACTGCTAATGTCTGTCCAGTCCACACTTGTCATGAGGGAGGCTATCAATACAGCACCAGAGTTGATGATATCGCTTGTGGGGTACTGGTCATTCCCATTGTAGGAGCCAGAATTGACATTGGTGCTTGTGATTTGAGAGTACACATTGTAGCTATTTATCTCAATAAGTAGATGAAACATTTAGTTAGATCTGATCTGGTACTAACGTGGCGCCTTTCTGGCCTGTAGCTCCGTTGAGAGCGGCCATTGTGACAGACGGATCGTAGTTTGGGGCGTATCCAAAATAGATACCGTCATAGCTGATCATGGAATCTGATTTGATACCAATACTCTCGCCCAGAGAGTTTGACAACTGTCCATGTCAGATTAGGCCTCAAATAAAATACAACAAAACTTTACTAACCCTCTTCTGATGCTTGGATGGCGAACTTGAAGATGTAACCGCGAGCAGGCCAACAATTGTCGAGAGCGTATAGAACATCATTTTGATAGCAATGTTTTGTGGGGCGAGCTTGTTGAGTGACAGATGGAGAAACTTTTCCTCTGGAGTTTTTTGGCTTCCTATCTTAAGGCGAGCTCAACGATAGTCTTATAGAGGACTACTACATGGATTGAAAATGATTTCTACACCCTCTTTCAAATGTTACGTAACATCAAAAGAGAGGATTCCTCTAATTTCGAAGAGTGCAGTAAAAGCTCTGAAGCCGACTGATCGTTGTTCGAACACATTTTTAGACAGATTCGGACATGAAGATTGAAATCAACATGGGAATTGCCGGACTTGGCGCAAGCGTGTGGGGGTTTACCCGATGCCCAGAACACGGCTGCGTGATAGGCAGCGCACACGTACCTCCTTGATCGAGCACGGAATTATGAAAGTCCTTCCCCCGCCTTGAAAATACAGCCGGATTGTTTCAAGGGAGGCATTATATCAATGACCGATGCTAAACCATTCTAATTAATGCCTACCATTTATTAGCCCAGTCTAAACCAAGTCCGGACTTTGCGAGTCCGTGCTTAGTTGGGTCTACTGCACAAGCTAAGTTTAAGAGCAGGTCCGCAGTGGGATGGCCGCCACCACATGACGGTCATGTATTATAGGCGCTCTGACGTAATAAACCTGTCTTGTGGAGTTACTGACGAGACAGCAGATTAGGGGTTTACTAAGGAAGGCTGAAATATACCTCAAACCTTACGATTGACGGAGGAAGTTGAGTGATGGGAACTACTAGAACTGAAAATCTTGCCTTACTTGGCAAGCCCACTTCCCAATCGCGTTAACGTATCAAAAACGTCTTAATAGAAACCCCTTTAATCACGTCAAACGCTGCTGCATGCAATATTACAGTCGTTTACCACCACTAGCGTCCAATGTTCCCTTCATTATGAAATAGAGCTGTGATGACCAGGATAGAATGGCTCTTCACCGCTATCGGACGGATACATCGTCCCACAATCTTCCCCGTTCTTCCTCTCGCATGCTTTATATTCCCTTGTACTGTACTTCCCTCCAGATCTTGATCATATTCTGCATCTTTGATTCCTCGCCAGAGAAGTCACCATGCCTCTCCAGCGCAGTGCCATGAACAAAGGATGGCATTTTAAGCAAGCCACGAACCTAGCAGAGTCCACGGCATCATCTTACTTACCCGTCGCACAGTTTCCAACTGTTTCTCACATTGATCTGCTTCATCACAAGCTCATCCCGGACCCCTACATTGATACCAACGAACTCAATACGCTCTGGGTAAATGACGCAAACTGGACTTATCGCACTGAATCCATTCCCTCGGTGGAATTTCCGGATCCTGCGTCGCGTGCAGTTCTTGTCTTCGATGGGCTTGACACAATCGTGTCCGTGTATCTCAATGATGTTTTGATCTTGGAAAGTGTAGATATGCACATCCATCACACGGTCGATGTCACAGAGCTCATGAAATCTCATGGGGAGAAGGGGAGTGTTCTCGAACTCAGGTTTAGTAATGCACCGGCATATGGGAAAACGGAGATGGAGAGGATTGGTTATAAGGGGAACAAGAGCGATATTCATTTCGGTGGAGCCGAAAGATTGTTCGTGAGGAAGGCACAATACCACTGGGGGTGGGATTGGGGACCTGCTATTAATACCAGCGGCCCATGGAAGGATATCTGGTTAGAGATTTTTGAGCAGAGGATTGATGATTTCATTGTCAGGCAAGAGGTTGCGCAAGATTTGAAAAGTGCGAAGATTTTTGTGAGGGGGACAGTGATAGGCGTCCGAGAGCGAGAGAAAGTCTTCATTGAAATGGCGGATCCGGGCGGAAAAACTGTCGCGTCAGCCGAAGTGGTGGTTGATTCCAAAGGCTTGTTCTCCACGGTTCTGTGCTTGGAGAACGATCTCCAGCTCTGGTATCCCTTCACTCACGGTTCTCAACCTCTTTACACTATCTCTGCAAATATTCCCTCCCAACATTCAGTTTCCCAAAGACTTGGCCTGCGTCGTTTGCGACTACTTCAGCACCCTCTCAAGAATGCGCCAGGAACGTCCTTTGTATTTGAACTCAACAATATCTCTGTCTTCTGCGGCGGATCTTGCTGGATACCTGGAGACTTTATGCTCCCTCGTATGGATAGCAAGCGCTACGAGAACTGGCTCCTCCTCGCCAAATCTGGAAACCAAGCTATGATACGTGTCTGGGGCGGTGGTATTGTCGAGTCTGATATCTTCTATGACATTTGTGATCGAGAAGGTATTATGGTTTGGCAAGATTTCCTATTTGCTTGTGGTAATTATCCTGCTTCTGGCGATTTCATTGAGAAAATCAAATTGGAGGCAACTCAACAGATTAAAAGAGTTGGCTTTCATCCATCCTTGGTTCTTTGGGCAGGTAACAACGAAGATTATATGTTGGCTGAACGGTTTGGATGGGAATACGACATCCATGATGAAACAGGGCCTTGGGACAAGACAAATTTCCCTGCAAGAGAAATTTATGAACGAGTTTTACCGAAAATTTGCAAGGACTTGGCGGGCGATGTACCGTACTGGAAGAGCAGTCCTTACGGAGGGAAATTTTCGAATGACACTACTGTAGGGGATACTCACATTTGGGATGGTAAGCTACACCCCTATGGCTTCCCCAGCCTTTCTTTCATGCCTTAGATGTGTGCTAATCGAACAGTGTGGCATGGTCCGATGTCTCCCTATCAAGACTACAAAGCCTACACTTCTCGTTTCATATCAGAGTAAGCAGAGTGTTTTTCGCAGAATCGTTTTACTCCAGATCTCTACAAAATACATTCCTACCGGCCTTTTTATCTTCTTCAATAAATAGTAAATCTGCTGACCCCAAATTCCTAGATTCGGCTTCGAATCTGCTCCTGACATCCGCACCCTTCATAAAGCTATAACTACGCCCTCTGAACGCCACTGGCAATCCTGGACTTTTGATGCCCACGACAAAGGACCTGGTCATCAACGCCGTTATGGCCTTTACTCTGGAGAAAATTTTCGCTTCCAAATGAACCCGCTGTCCTCCTTTGTATACACCACCCAGTTTCTGCAAGCTGAAGCAATGAGTTATGCTTATAACCATTGGCGCCGCGAATTTCGTGGGCCGGGGGACGAAAACTGTAGTGGTATTCTCGTCTGGCAGCTCAATGATATTTGGCCAGCGACATCTTGGGCGCTCGTTGATGTGGATTTACATCGCAAACCGAGCTTCTATATCACGAAAAGAGCATTGGCAACGGTTGTTGTGGGTATGGAGAGAGTGGTCACCAAGGAAGCACCTTATATGACAACAGGCTACCTGCCGACCAAAGGCTCCTTAGAGATTTGGGCTGTGAATGGATCTGTGGGAACGATTGAAACGGTGTTGAAATTGATTGCATTTGACATTGAGAGTGGCGTCGAAGTCGTGTTGCCCGAAAATGAAAGGATACGAAATTTGAAGCTGCAGGGCAATCGGACGACGGAGATTTCGAAAATTGCTATTCCAAATCCTCCGCAGACCGTTGTTGTAGCATACATGGATGATGCAAATACTGGTGAGAGATTGGCGAGGTGGGTTAGTTGGCCGGAGCCCTTAAAGTTTGTCAGGTTCAACGAAGACTTGAAGGTTCAAGTTAAGTTGGAGGGGGAAGTTGTTATCCTGGAAAGCAATGGGCCGGTGAAGGGGGTGGTCGTTTCGGTGCCTATCGAAGAAGGAGATGATGCGGAATTTGATGACAACTTTTTGGATTTGGTACCTGGAGAGAAGGTACGACTTAAGGCACAAGGACTGGCTGGAAGAAAGGTTCAAATTAGATTTCTCTGTGACTGGGAGTATGAGAAGGGCTTCAGACTGTGATTGCGTATAGGCAAATTGGTGCAAGAAAGCTAGAGTATCGCGCTTGACAATTTAAGACCTGCTCTTCTGTGAAATATTTCAGGAGGAAAATGCAATGCGTAA
Source organism: Stipitochalara longipes BDJ (assembly GCA_009732865.1). Classification (NCBI taxonomy): domain Eukaryota; kingdom Fungi; phylum Ascomycota; class Leotiomycetes; order Helotiales; family Hamatocanthoscyphaceae; genus Stipitochalara; species Stipitochalara longipes. Next base: position 1,973,968 of record ML769340.1, read on the forward strand.
GAATAGTGTATTAAAGCCTGGTCCGTCCTCCTTGGCACTGACATGGGCAAATTTTTTGCTGCAGGTCATAGTAACTTGACGATGTTAGTAGAATATTCCAAGAGAGCTACAGGACCATGGCTGTGTTGGTAGGGGGAGGGGCAAGGGGATTATCACAGGTCACTTTTTAAAAATCTCGAATATAATACGAGCCTCACTTAAGATATTAGCCTATTGAGTAGCACTTCTTTGCGGAAGAATATTCGGGGAAGGACATCCTAACTGTTCCATGATAGTGGATTCTGTGCCGCACATCTAGCTACATCTTTGCCAATTTCAATACGGAATTATAAAATTCCTTACCCCGCGAAGTAGAGTCTAAGCCTGTTGCGAGCTTAAAAGCCGGTGCTGAGAGCAAGGAGTTTCATATTTCCGTGCCAGAGATAGTTTCGCTTCTAAATCCTTCGCCTCTCTCCCACACTGTGCCGATTTCGCATCTTTATTGGCTAGCCACGACCCCAGACTTCCCCAGGTCCTCATCTGATGTTTGAATTAGCAGTATTTCCGCACGACCCTGGTAGCAGAAGCACATCAACTTTTTCAGTGGCGTCTGGACAACCCATGCATGCAACCTTGGCTTGTTCTGTATCAAGTACCCCAGTCTTCATAGTTTCGAGCCCGATACTTCCATTAGTGGAATTGGACGCCTGAAAAAACATAGATAAATAGAGGTGATGCACTGGCGATCCGTTGAATGCTCAACCACCTCAATACTGAATTACATCTCTCTCACGCCGAGCACGCCTTGTTACAGTGATGTCTAGTAAGGAGCAGAACTTTGAAGCTCGCGACCAACCCACCATGGGCGATGTGAAGGGGCTGAACGAGTCGGATCTGCAGGAACACGAGCACTCCCAAAGAAACGAAAAGTTAGGGGTGCCATTTGCTGTCGAGAGTGTTGCTCTGGTGCGTCATCTTCTTTTCTTCTTTTTCTGTCAATATTCTGATCTTGAGACAAAACAGGCTGCAATTCTTGGTCCCAACAAGCCGGCGACATGGGGGAAAGGGCATCTCAAGTTGTACATGTTTTGCGCGTTGATTTACCTATGCTCGACCATGAATGTAGGATTCCGATCTTATCGTTGAGGACGACGGAAGTGTGCTGACACATCGATTAAGGGATTTGACGGCTCTTTGATGGGCTCCATCAATTCTCTGAAAACATATCAAGCCTATTACGACGTACCCGAAAATGATCTGGCCGGTACTGGAATTGTCTTTTCAATATTTCAGATTGGTCAGATGGTTGGAGCTTTGTTCGTTTGGGTGGCCGATTGGCGTGGACGAAGGCTTCCCATCTTCGTAGGGTGCCTTGGGGTCTGTGTTGGTGCGTGTTCAATGGGCGGAAAGTCTTTAGATAAACCTAACAGAAACTAGGGACTATCGTTACCAGCACCGCCAAGACCATTCCAGTTTTTACCGGTGGAAGATTTCTTCTCTCGTTCTTCTCGACGATAGCTTCTACAGCCGCGCCTTTGTTCCTGATTGAAATTGCACCTCCCCTTACACGAGGCACAGTCGCTGGCATGTACAATACACTGTACTACATGGGATCAATCGTCGCAACTTTTACAATATACGGTAAGCATTCCTGATTTCCCGCATTTCATCGTTACTAAGAGATATTTAGGGACATTCCTACACATGGAAGGGTGAGCACTTCTCTCTGGTAAATGGAAACTTCTCTGAGACCGGTAAAGTAACTTGCAATGGCGACTCCCACTATGGCTACAAATGGTATGTCCTGGGCTAGTTTGCCTTGGAATTTGGTTTGCACCAGAGTCTCCTCGCTGGCTTGTTGGTAAAATTATTCTTCCTATTAGATATGGACACCTTTGCTTATTATCAAATAGGTATGGAGAGATACGAAGAAGCTCGAGCTTTTGTTGTCGAATATCACGCCAACGGGGACCCGAACCATCCTATTGTGGAGCTTGAAATGAACGAAATGGTAGCAAGCATGAGGGAGCAAGGAATTTTATCTTGGCGAAACTTCTTTGACATCCGGGTGCTGTTCAAGTCACGCTCTCGTCGCTATAGGATGATGCTTAACATTGCAATGAGTTGGTTCGGGCAATTTTCAGGTTTGAATTCTATCTCATAGTTGATCACGCTCGACTAATGGATAATTCAATACCGTGCCACTACTAATGCTTTTCAGGAAACAACATTGCTTCTTACTATCTTCCCCTTCTTGTTGCGAATGTTGGAATAACAGACCAAGCTACAGTTCTCCTACTCAATGGAATCTATGCTCTCACAGGATGGATTGCAGCTGGCTGCGGAGCTCGACTCCACGATATTGTTGGCCGCCGAAAAATGTTGTTTGGAAGGTATGATATTATTACTCTGTCGACGACTTTATTTCGTGAATGCTAAAATTTTTTTAGTGCGCTTGGAATGGCATTGTGTCTAGCTATCATTGCAGGTTAGATTTAGAGCGCTGTCTTCTGTCTTGCCAATTCATAAACCCTAACGTCCTCGTCCCTGTAGGAACTGCTGCAGGATATGTTCAGAATCCCGACAACAAAGCTTGTAGCAGTGCCTCTATAGCATTCATTTACATTTTCGGCTGCGTCTTTGCTATCTCATTTACGTCGATGCAGCCCATATACCCAGGGGAAGTTCTCTCAAATGACATGAGGGCGAAGGGAATGGGGGTTTTCCAACTGACAAGCGGAACTGCTGGATTTGTCAACACGTTTGCCGCTCCGATTGCCCTGAAGAATATTGGCTACTGGTTCTATGTTTTCTTCGTGTAAGCTATGCCTTTATTTATTACTTAACATTCGCTAATGATTCGCAAACAGGTTTTGGGATCTTTTCGAAGCCACATTCATTTATTTCTTCTTTGTCGAGACCAAAGGCAGAACCTTGGAAGAATTGGATGAGGTCTTCGAAGCTCCTAATCCAAGGAAAGCTAGCACCAAGAGAATGCTTGTTCAGCGTGTGAATGTGAAGGATGACCAAGGACAAGAGAAGTGTATTGTAGTTGTGTAGATTGGTAGTGGAGGATATTGAGGTGGGCTGCAGTTCAAGATAGGCAGAGGATATCACAGAGGGTGACGAATGTGAGGAGCCGTTCGCCATTCCCACATATTTTCAAAATCTTGAGTCGTACTGCTAGTTTAACGATGATGTTGACAGCAATTTTCAAGTTATCTGTAGCAAAAGTGACGATCAAGTGTACACAGTCGGATGGAATAAGTGTCATTAGGCCTATTCAATTCACTCAGTTTGTTTCAATCTCGCATTATTATCGGCTGCTGCGGAGCCCCCGGTGTCCACGGGCATGAGCCAGACCAGACTGGCTGACACCCCACTTTTACCTCGTGAGCGGGGTAACCCTAAGCTGCAGTATTAAAATGTCGGTCACCGAAGATCTTTTCTTACCGCTTTCATGTCTCCGAGTGCTCTTGTTATATCGAGAACCTTACCGATGCGGCCTCGGAGTGGTGTAAAATCTCTCAAGGGGCAGATGGAGACTGTATTCGAAATCAACTCGGCCGCTAATGTTGTCCGAGAACGCAGTCATGATGACAGAAACACTTCACGCTCCAAAAAGGCCCGTACAGACAGACAGAAATCGGAGAAATTAACACGATCTTGTGCAGAATGCCGTCGAAGAAGAATCAAATGTGACAGCACGGATCCTCCATGTGGCCAATGTACGTGGTACAAAGTTCCCGGCGCCTGCTATTACCCGACCCGGCAGAAAAGGACTGTGCCATCTCAAGAGTATTTGGTGTCTCCTCCTTGTTGATAGACAAGCGCGCTTACCTGTGCTCAGATCATTTCTTGCAATATCAACAGCTCTTGAAAAGTCAAACAAGATACTGGGAGTCTTGTTCCCCGGCACTCCAGTGGACACTCTATCCTCGTTATCTCGAGAGCAGCTCGTGGCTTTGGTTTCGACAACAAGACTCAGCGATCACGAGCATCTATTAGTTGATGATTCAGATGATCCTCTCAGGTCCTTGGAAACTTCGCCGGAAACTGACTTTTCGTGGGATGAATCCACGTGGAATCAAGATCCCAGCCAGAGGATTTCTGATGACGTCAACGGACTGTCTCTTACTCTTGACAGAAAATCTTCGTTCCTAGGAATATCCTCTATTACTGCAATCCTCCGAGTTATGATGCATATTTCTCCAGGATTTCGAAGTGCAGTTGATAAATTTCAACCAAGCACTGTGGAAAACAAAAATGTCGAAGGTTGTAATCAAATCTCCACGCAAAAGGATGAGGTTGATCTCATCAACGCCTACTTTACACATATACACTGTATCACTCCAATTGTTGACGAGGAGGAGTTCAGGTCCAAATACGCTCAAGGTGGTGACCAGCAGTCTCCATGGCTTGGACTGCTTAATATGGTCCTCGCCATTGGCAGCGTGTCAACATCGGAGCCTGATGAAACGTCACAGAAGATATTTTACGCAAGGGCATATGAGAACCTGGGTTTAGATAGCCTTGGAAATGGCCATCTAGACACGATTCAGGCCTTGGGCTTGTTGGGTGGCTATTTTTGTCATTACCTCAACCAGCCCAATATGGCAAATGTTATTTTGGGTGCAGCTCTAAGAATGGCACTTGCTATGGGTCTTCATCGCGAGCCTGCATCTCGGACGAAAGAGCTCTCAGTGTTAAATAATTGGGCAATGCACGAAACGAGAAGGCGTGTCTGGTGGTCTCTGTTCTGTCTGGACACTTGGGCTTCTTTGACCCTCGGTCGACCAAGTCTAGGCCGTTGGGACCAAGACACAATTACTGTAGCTTTGCCAAGCTCATCTGTAAGTGGGAATCGAATGTTCGTACTTCATCAGGTCACTAACACCAATACAGGACTCTGCTGGCATATATTTGCGGGCCAGTGTTGAGTTTTGCAAGATTGGAACCGCACTGCAAGACCGATTCGCAAGGCATCCACCAATATCTTGCAAAGAAATTCTCGAATTTGATGAGAAAATTACTGGGTGGTGGGAAAATCTTCCACCGATGTTGAAAATGTGCGAACCATGTCATCCCGCTCAGCGAATGGCAAGAGGTTTGATGAATGCTCGATATCAGAACCTGCGACTTGTTCTCCATCGACCCCGCCTGCTGACTACAGCCATGCTTCGAAAATCTCACAGCGAACTCCCAACTGAGGAACAAGCTGTGTTGCAAAAGTGTCGTTCTATTGCAAGTGAGATCATCGTTGACGTTCGAAAAGATTGCTTCCCAGTCCAACAGGTCGTGCGGAATTCTGTATGGTTCCTGTTCAACGCATGTATGGTACCTCTGTTGAGTCTTTTCTCTGACCCAAATCACGAAGACGTCAAAATCTGGAGAAGGGACGTTGAAAATTCCTTATCATTCTGCGACGAGATGTCAAGTTGGAGCCTAGTCATACGACGGACTCGAGAAGCCATCTTTGCGATCTATGAAGCTAGCGACAGGGTCGAGAGTACGGCGCTCCCCAGTGATTGGGCATACGGCTCGGATTTTGCTTGGGACTCTTGGGACGCGACCTCGTTTTGGGACGACGAGGGCTTGCAATCACTCCCAGATTTCAACCCTTTTGAGTTTACCGGTATGGAATTTGGCTTGAATAATGAGATTGGATACAGTCTATAACACATTAATTACTCCTCTGGAATATTTAAGGCTGCGGTAAACAGCTATTAGGTTGAGCTTCGCTCACACAAAGAGAAGACGGTTCCCTGCTGTTGGGTGTTTATACGGCTGCCTGATTGCAGCCTAAAGCTACGTGACGCTGTCACCAAAGCAATTCGATAGAGCGACATCAGCTAATCACTCGGCCAGGCTGTAAGACAGCCTATCGCTGGGCTGTGTAACGCCATGCAGCCTCACAATCTCATAGAATGAGTAATCCCAGGAGGTGAAGTAGACGATCATCGTGGAAAAGTGCATTATATGATAGACCAATGGATGCAAGATTCTCAAGGGAGAGCGACCATGTATCATAATCTCTCCTTTGAACGACGTGCAAAGTGGGCTGGCTCTATAGAGGCATTATTTTTCGAGGGCTCTGATAAGTGAGGAGTCAATTTTAAACTGTTGGCCTCAGTGAGAACATCTTAACCTATTATTGCGAAGTATAATGTATGCCATGATACATGCCTGCTTTTAAACCAGCAGGAGCCCCGCTTGCCTTCATGATTTTGTGACACTATACCAACATGCTCCTAAAAACAAATTGTAGCCGTAAATATCGTAAAACTCTGCTTAATATACCATCAAGAATCTCGGTGTAGATGCTGGCATAGTGTGTATAAACGTAAAGAAAATGATCCCCAGCTTCGAGGTTCGCATCATGGCTAGCTTCAAAGTCAATTTCGCACGCTTAGACTGATAAATCCCCCATGAGGGTCCCAAGCTTGCACATTCTTACCTTATGAGAGCTAGTCTTCGCAGAAAAATTGGTCGTTTTGTTTGAGGTTGATATAGATGTTCTAGCCGTGATGTGTGGTATTGTTCAGGCTATAGCCTGTATTTTACAGAAGCGTAGCCTTCAAGCCTTGTATCCGACAACTTGGCATCAGTATATGCAAGCTCTATATTGTCTCTGGAAAGGTAACGGAAATTTGACGCTTACAAATATTCTTCTTCGTCTAATTCTTCCCCAATACCATTGTATAGCTTTCTGATGCACGGTCGGTTGACGAGCGGCGCTTCCTAGCTTGTCCAACTCTTGAGGCAGCTGCTGGGTAAGAGCCGCCATTTCCCTGATTGATTTTCGTTTGAAAATGGTAGAGAAGACCATACGCAATGTTCGCGACTGGGCCAGCCTCTGATACTGCCCATCTAATGTAGAGATAACCCCCTTTCTTGTCTTTTCCGATGTCGAAAGAATTTGTGGCAGCTGCGGCAGCGCGATGTTCGAGGAACCGGATGTCTCTGACATGGGTAGGATGATCGTATGTTGTAGCTGGACGATATAGCAATATAGATCTTCTCTACCTTTGCCTGGTGCAAAGTCAGCAACCTGCTCTTCCGAACCATGTGCTATGTTAAACCACGAAATAAGGAAACTTACTATCACCAACAGCAAAGCGTTTGCCGAGGGTAGCAAAACCTTCGTTGTATTTCATCTGTACCCTTCTTGCCTAAGGAAAGTTTCAGCTCATCATCCCGGTCGATAGTTTTCCTTCGCCGCCTCGACTCATGTTTCCCCATAAGCATCGATGCAGCTGTTGAATGCTTGTACGATGCCTGCAACAGCACCTACAACTGCAACGACTTCAGCAACCACCGACATGGCAGTGAATCGTATCAGGCTGGGGTGTGTTTCTTTCGTCGCCGCTTAGCCAGCCTTAACTATATGAATGGTGAAACAATTGGAGCTGGTAGACAGCCCTCAAAGTAGTGGATGTGTAAGAGGATGCGACTCTCTACCATGAACAAAGTACTTTACAAAATGGAGAAATACGATGCTTGATGAAAGCAACATTGGCGATGAGGGGTTCACGATGAGCCACGTTGTCTGAGACAACGCGTCAGCTGCTCGACTTCCTCTCAATCAACCGGACATCAGTGCACGGCAACATACCCAAACGTACTGAATAGAAAAAGCAAGTCTCAAGATGCAGAGAGCAGGGTGCTGACCTGATATTCTGTTTCCGACATCAGGACACTTTCGTTCTAGACCAGTGCAAAGTCTCGACATTTTAATCAGTGGAGTTTCCCAGCCGAACATTATCTCCGTAAGGCGACATATTGGGGCAAGCCATATATCGCCAGTTTGGACGTGCGAAGGCTGCGCTTGCTCAAGCGAAACAGTTTTATTGGCGAGATGGGGTCCAGTGGCTTGGTCAGGCTTTCCGAAATGAAACTTTTTGGCTTCTCATCAAGGAGGTGGCTTGGGCAAATAATCATTCTGCTCAAGCCATGTTGAAATTATTGGTGATTCCACAGATGGAGATAGCGATGGCACTCCTCCGAGCACAGCCGGTGGCTGGTTGAGGAAATCAGAACAAGTCTAGTTGCCGCCGTGTATCGTGACAAAGTCTCACTTCAGAAACCAGATAAAATGCCTTCCGGTCGCCGTTCCTGGGCGAGCGGAATCCAATACCGACCTTGGAGGAAATCTTGCCAAAATTTACGTAGATAAGGGGACAAACTCATGGCTTCAGGGGTTGCTAATTCGAGCAGTCCCTTCATATCAATTGGATATGAGGCTTGCAATTTCACTGCAAATCAAATTGTCCAGGTACTTCCCGTGTTAACCCCCTCTTCTTCTCCCTCTTCCTCTTTCTCTCAACGGGTAGCTAACAACAAACATAGAGCTCATTCCAAACATGCGCAACGTACATCACCGCCTTAGAGACCTGTCCCAAGCCCCCTGTATTGCAGGCGGACAGGCTCGACATCGCAAACCTTACCAGCATGTGCTTCGCTGCGGTGCTCGCCTACTACCCGGAGCCGCAAGATCTGGTCCCATACATCGACGCGAAGCCGCCCGCAATCGAGGCTGACCCGTCATGCAAGTATCCCGACTTCGAACCCGTAAGTTGAGTCCAACGCCGTACATATGCACTTCTTCATGCAAGCTTTCAGGGCGATAACCGCTTTTCTAGATCCTGCTGGAGGCGTGCGCTTGGGATTACAGCCAACTCGGAGTCGGCATGTACTGTCAAGATGACCTGCTGTCAAACTTCACGTATATCTACAGTACGGGCGTTGGGGGATGGACGAACTGCCAGAACCAAGCGTAAGCTACCTTGCTAATTCCCAGATCACGTTGCATCTGCTCATGTCCTTCCCTCTCAGCGTGGCCCAGTACTGGAGATGCACGCAGCAGAAACCGTACGACGAGGTTGCGCAGTGCGTGATTGACAACAGCCAGAAGGTCAACTGGGTCTCGCAACCCATCATCTACGAGGGCGCCAAAAGCTGTCCGACGGCGTACTACTGGATAGGCACCCAGGTTATCACGGTCTTGGGAGCATTGCTAATGCGGGTGCTCTCCGTGCTGGCGATCCCGTTCGCCAAGAAACTGATATCCAAGAAGAAGTCGCGGGTACTAGAGGGCAAAAAGATGACGGGCCCCATCCAGCCATGGAACATCGGGCCAGACAAACCCAGACCCCGCGTCGAAGCCAGCACCGTCATGATACCGCGCTCGGGAGTCAAGAAAGAGAAGAACATCTGGGCGCCAGAGGAGGTCTTCATCCTCCCGGCCAGCCAGCTCGTCGCTTCCCTGGCCGGCGAGGTGATCGCCAACATCCTCGCCGTGATCGTGATCCGCAGCTCGGGCGTGGGCGCCTTCTTCGATGCGCGGAACGTCGTCTGGGACCTCTTCGTGCTCTTCGCCATCCGCCCTCGCGTCGCTCCCTTCAGCGGCCTCCTGGGCTTCCTCCAGGGCTGGTCCCAGGTGGCCCTGGCAGACATCGTAATCGACGGCCTCCTCGCTGTCGTCGCCGGCATGCGGTTCACCGTCTACTACTTCCACGACGCCTGGCGGACCAACCCCAACCCGGCAGCGCCACACACCAGCCTCCGTATCCTCGCCATCGGAGCCTTCCTGGCCGTCATCCCGCCGCTGTTCTGGTGGATACCGGCCATGATCTACGCGAAGAAGGTTACGGACACGGGCTTCTTGGCTGCTGTTGTCATCTCCTGGGGCGTGATGATCCGCGTGGGCATCAGCATCCTCTGTATGCCACTCTACGCCATCTGGGAGGTTGGAGCACTCATCTACCTGGCCTTCACAAGCTTCAAAGACCGGAAGAAGCCGCCTGTCAAGAGGACGGTTTGGACTTCGGGAGGCGGTTTGATGAGACAGCTGAAGCAGCCGATCAAGATTAAAGCCTCGGAGTTTCGGGCCACCTACGCGGTTCTGGTGGCGTTTAGCTGGACCATCAATGTCGGGAACTGGATCTTCTATTCGATGTTCTTGATCCTGGAGGGTGATGCGTACTGTCCAGCTGGAAGCACGGCTGTGTCAGCAATTATGATCTTAGTGCCGATTGCTGTCGGACTTCCATTGCAGGTTATGGGGTGGATTGTTGATAGGTGAAGGCTGATTAGTGATTAACATATTGTGCTGTGTATTTTGTTCTAGAGTTGTTAATAGTAGAGATAGGCCGATGAAGTAATGGAGAGGTGATAGTGTAGATCAATTTGGCTCTAGGCCTAAAAGTCGATGTAGCTCTGCTCGTAAGTGATATTCTTGACTTCGACCGCCTGGAATAATACAAAAATAACAAATATAACACAAAACCACTTAGTAAAGTGAATTGTAAGAAAATATGCTTATATTTAAAGGTTCGAGGGAGATTTGAGGAAATTATAGAGGGTTAGGGTAAAGTAAACTCTCACTCGATAAACTGTAAATTAAAAACTGCTTAATATGCAATGCACAGGCCAATTATTAACCCGTATATCTAAACTCTGAATCAAAGACCGTTCTCACATAAGAGGTAGAGTCACTGCTAGTAACCCATGCAATTAATTATTGTGCGTTTAGCAAAGAGAGACAAACGATCGTGAATTTTGAACTCAACTACCTGAAGTATATATGCTTTTACTAAATAGAGATCACCGAGTGTAGCTTGTAAACGCTGCTGCTTCAACTTGACTTAGCAGTGACCATGTACAGCATAAGGCTGCTCTCAACCAGTAAGGGTACCTTGGAGGAAGGTGACGCCAGCAGCGTAATCGGAGCTGTAGTCGAGATGAGCCGCATTGACATCGATCTCGGAAGCAGTGCATACGCCATCGGCCCCAAGAGAGTCGCTGCAGAAGACCTTGGTCTTGGCTGCCGGGAAGTTGGGGATCTCGCCCTTGTTAGGAACGTTCGCGGTGTATCCATAAAGCGTCACTCCAGTGATCTGGTTCTGGACAGCTGCGGACAGCTTTTCGATCGAGTTGTACAAGACGGCGGTACCCTGGCTTTGAGGGTATCAGCATGAGGCCATGAGAATGAATAGACCGCAAAGCTCACCTGTATCCTGTAGCTACAATCTTGGAGTTTGGACACTTGGTGTGCGCTTCATTGAAAATGCCCTCGGCGCCAGTGACAGCACTCTGAGAGGTCAAGATCCCTCCATCGTACGTGGGGATGTTGTCTGCAAGAGAGGCAGTGTAACCTTGAGCGTCTCCAATGCCTTGGCATCCGATCTTGCTGACACCGAGGGCGCTCTGCAGACCATTGCAGAGAGCCGGGCCAACAGTGGAGCCCTATCATCTGTTAATGTCTCGAAAGGAGTAGCGCATTGTCGAAAGACTTACGACGTTGTCGGCTTCAGTAGAGGCGCGAGCGATGATGAGGTAATACGCCCTGCAAGTAGTGTCGTCCAGGAGGTCATTTGCGGTGGTGCCAACAACTTGGCGCTTGTTGACCTCAAGGGGAGCAGCGGCAGCCATACCAGCAAGGGCAGCAAAGGCGAGGGAGTACTTCATGATGGCGGTTGATCTGAAAAGAATCTTGCGAGGCGGAGTATGAGTGAGTGAAAGACTTGAGTCTGAATGAAAGTGAGTGCTTTGTGATAACATCTAGGGCGTGTTGATGCTCGACTTTATACTCTCATCTTAAGATTATTGCTTCACTTGGACCGAGGAATTTTCACTCATCATCTACAAGGGAACATGCAATACGCTGCTTGAGGCGATGCCCTAGCACGAGTCTATCCCATCCTGCATCCCATCTTGCATCTTTGAATCTTGCATCTTTGCCCTATCCCCTCGTCCGGTGAGACATAGTCCATGCCAGGCATCACAGCTAAGCGGTATGTACCTGCTTGACGATTTTGGCTTTGATGCCCGGCGTGGACTATGTCTCACCGAACGAAGGGATAGTCGGGCTCTGGGGTCCCCTTGAGCCTCGGTGCACCCTCTCTGGCTAGGGATGGGGATGTCTGCAGCTATCATCGAACAATGCAGAGTCTGTCTTGCAGTTGTAGATGGCGGGGTGAAACTTCCTTGGTTTTGGAGTATCGCGATTGGCCCACGAGATCACACGGCACGACATCCCTGCAATTCCCCTCCGCAAATGCCAGTTGAGTGTGTTACGTGCTACAATGCAACAATGCATCGAAGTGAGGGGCTTTTACCTTGCTGCGGTAAGTCGATGCTTTAATACCGCGGTAAGTCCTCCGAAGATGTTGTGAGCTAAACAATTCTTTTGGGTCACCTCGGTGCCGCGGTATTCTATGGTCGAGATAGATCGAACCGCATGATCATGGATCTCAGGCTCGCTTCCTCTGTGAATTGCGGGGTAATAGGGGCTGGAATCAACAAAGGGGTCAAGTGGGAAGCTAATCACTCACTAAGATTGCCCAATAATTATCCACCAACGAACACTTACGACCCATCATTTACAATGAGCATTAGTATGCCCGCATCCCTACGCGCTGCACTTAGCAAGCTCGACACCATGCTCCCCTCATTCATTAGCAGGGCCATTAGGGATACTGAGGAAAACGAGCCTGTCTTCGAGCGTCTTAAGGAAGAAGAACAAGACGGCGAGGCTGATGATCATCAGTGGCCACAATACAAGCCCAGTCAACGGCGCAGCCAGAGGCATCCAAAGCTATGGAATGCTGCATGCTTTATGCTTGGAACACTCTTAGGCGTCGCGGGTCTTCTTGTCAGTCAGCAGACGACCGTCAGATCAGTCCACGATGAGTCGATCGGGCCACCAAATCCAGCCATGCCACACAGCAAGTATTCCATCGAGAGCAGGAATGTCGAGATTAACGACAAGCAGTACCAATTGTAAGAACTACCTTTGAGCGACACGAACTATTCGCGGCGCCATCTTCGAAAGAAGCAGACCGAGCTTGGCGCTCCTTGATGCCTGTGAGTATTATAGCTTGTACCCTATGTCGCATGACTGACGAAATCAGTATGGTGACGGTTTCATCATCGTAAACAATTCCCAAGCACTCGGACTTCCACCTGGAATCCAGCATTCTAATGGCGAGTCGTATGATGTCTCCATGTTCCATCAGCTGCATTGTCTCATGCGTATTCGGGAGACGCTCTTTATAACCAAACTCGCTATAAATCATACCAACGCCGAGAAGATTGAGGAGGATCTCATCGAACCTTCAATGATGCATGTATATCATTGCTTCGATTACATTCGTCAAGCTCTGATGTGTGCGGGAGATTTGACCCTTGAATGGCCAAGGACGGAGAAGGATGGACGGCGATTTGCAGTTGATGGTTGGGGTGTGTCGCATCAATGTAAAAGCTGGGTATGTCAACAATCAGTACAGTTGGTACTGGTACTGGCACTGACAGTAAGGAACAGGAAGCCATCTCGGACTACATGGCCCTAAATAGGAAGCAGCCTTAAGGTCATTTTAATGCGAAGAGTGAATCTTATTATGCTTGCAACATTTGCGTCCAGAGAACGAACCGAGGCCGACTGGAAACAGCGGCTCGAAAGTGTTAGCCTTCGTGTTCTGAACATTTGGACATATTAAAGAGGAGCGTGGAGTCTGATTGAAGCTGAGCTGGCATGAACTAGTGAGCCATTATCTATACATGGCTTCCTTTCTTAGCCGCACAATCACTTAGTCATAAGCTTTCCTATATGTCTCCGAAGCAACATCAACGACAATCTTCCCCCTCGTCCTCCCAGTCTTCAACTTCGCAAACGCCTTCGGCGCTTCCTCAAACGGAAATTTCTCATCAATCACAGCCTTAACTTTCCCCTCTTTCATCCACAAGCCAATCGGCTTCATATCATCAAGTTTCGCTGCTGGCCAAAATCCCGAATAACTCCTCTTGCCGCCTCCCAGGAAGCTCGGAAGTCTCTTCGCCTTGAACCTCTCAGTTGCAGAACCAACTCCTGGCCCACCACCAACCATTACATATTGTGCCTCCGGTTTCGTAAACTCATGGCAATGCCAATATAACTCCATTGTAGTCCCCACATTATCAACTACGTGATCGAACTTGACCTCGCTAGCTTTCAAAGCTTCCACAACACTACCTTTCTTATAATCCACGACTTGATCTGCACCAAGACTCTGACATAGCTCGATATTTGGAGTTGAGCACGACGTCGCCACATAACACCCCACCGCTTTCGCGATCTGAATCCCAAACACGCCGCATCCGCCTGAACCGCCATTGATGAAAATTTTGTCCCCTTTCTTCACATGCGGTACGATAGATTGGTAGGCTGTAATACCCGCAACGCCAATACTCGCCGCATCAACGGGCTTCACACCCTCAGGCAGCGGCAGTGTTGTGTCGCTCTCAGCCAGTGAAAATTCAGCGAGAGCACCGCCTGTCCAAGGTACCTTTGCTGTGATTCCGTAGACGAGTTGCCCTGCTTTCAACGTTGATCCAGCTGCAGGTGTGACGATACACCCAGCAAAGTCGAGACCAGGGGTTGCGACTTTCGCGTATAATATACGGCGCATGAGTGCGCTTTCCGCGGGCTTGTAATCGACAGGATTTAGTGCCGTGGCGATTATTTGGACAAGATGTTGAGAGGATTTTGGAACGGGAAGTGAGGCGGAAGGATTGAGCTTGAGGTTTTTCTCGAGCCCGCCGGTGGTGGCTGTGTGTTGCCATGCTTTCATGGTTTGGGGAGGAAAGGCTTTGATAGCCATTGTGGCTTTTAAGGGAAATAGTGTAGAGAGGTTGAAGTGTTGTTCAGAGATTCGATATAGTAGAAGGGAAATGAAGAGATGCGAGTATTGGGCCTACTACTCTTATATTTGTTTGCATGAAGCCACCGGACGAACGCGAAAGCCGATGTTTCTGGGTGGTGTTATCAGTCTCGCAAGCCGCATTCCAAACATGACGCAGCGCGGGGTAGTCTGGAATACGGAGTACAGCAACCTTCACTTGCATACAATACCCTTATCGCATTCGGATAGAATGGTTCGCTTAATCGAGTGATGAGCTTTAGAAACATGGAAAGAAGTAGGCACAGAGAAAAAGGATATTAATGAGGTCTGGAAGCAATGATATCGGATATAAGGTTACTCCTCGGAGCATCGCATTCTTACTTTAGCGAATGCGAAGGTCCTATCAACCCCTGAAGCACTAACGGCAACCCTGCTAACGCCACCTGCGGGAAGCGATCCTAGGGTAGACTAACACTTCTGGGCACTGAAGGCCTCTTCATCTTTTTAAAGGACAACCGCCAAGGGCCATGTCCCAGATATCAAATCATGACGTAAAGCGACCATTTCCTAAGAACTGATAATTCTATGTTCATTTACTCTCTATAAGGCGGTGTATGTCACTGACATGACTTGGACACCGACAACACACTTTCACTGGTGCCGAGACTGGATATTCTGCGAGTGAACCCACGTCTCCAACGACCTCTTCGCTCAGAACAACATTGATCAACTCCTGCGCCTGACAATCGATCAGTCCCTTCTCAGTCAAGCCCAAGTCCGGGACGCCATTCAGACCAACAAAGCTTGCAATTAGAAACGGAGCCTGGATGCCACATCCAAGTGACCTTGCTGCTTCATCGCACAGCAGCGACTGATCTCTCACATCTTCCCACTTTGCCGAACTCATACAACCTGCAACATCCAGCTTCACCGAAGCCAACACTTTCCCATCAGCGACTGTGACATATCCGCCACCCAAGCTGTCAATTGCCCGCGCAGCAAAGGCAATCTCATCATCGTTGGTCCCAATCACAACCAAGTTCTGGTTTTCGCAGTTCGTTGTACATGCAATCGCGCCTTTTCAAAGGCCAAATCCTCTCACAAACCCGATACCCCGGTTTTTGCTACCATGGTGCCGGTCAATCACGACAACTTTCAAGATATCAAGATCAAGATTACAGAGCAGGTTTCCAGATGCGTCAGATGAGAGGCGCGCGTGGAACGCGCGTTTGAAGTATCCATCGTACATCTCCATGGCTTGAACCCATGCATACGTTTTGTTGCCGACGTTGACAGCATATTTCGCAGCCGAAAAGAAGCTTGGATGAAGGTGGATGGTATTCAAAGTGAAATCGGGGATCTTGTCGGTATTGGCGAACAATGCGGTATTATCTCTAGCCACTACGACTCCATTGACGATGACAGTTTCAGGACTTTCGATTCAGCAGAGCTCTTCACCAGGGAGTGACTGGACATACCGTACTTCCTCCAACTGATCGATGGTCAAGATGTCTGCAAGTCTCCCAGGACTGATGCTTCCAACGAGGTGATCGATTCGGTAATACAGTGCTGGGTTCAGCGTCGCCATCCGGTATGCTTTCACGGCGGGGATTCCCAACGCAATCGCCTCTCGGACATGTCTGTCAATATGCCCCGTCCTGTCAATGTCTTCCACAAGTTTATCATCCGCGCAGAACGAAATATGAGTCAACCCATCTTTCAGTGCTTCGATGTCGCTGAATACACTCTCTATATTAGAGTTCATGCTTCCACTCATCACTGTCAACATCAAGCCGAGACGCAAGCGCTCAACCACATCTTCGGTCTTATGGGCGTTGTGGTCGTCCCCAATTCCTCCCACAGCGTATGCCCAAAGAGGTTCATTCTTGAGCAATGCTGTGTGTCCTGTAATACGTTTCCCGGCTTGCAAGGCTGCAGATTGCTTCTCTGCCGATGCCAGGTCGAGGGAGAAAGGGTTCGATTCTCCAAGCGTGGCTGCTTCGGGAAGCGCAACTCGGCGGGAAACCTCTGCCGTCTCAAGCTTGGCCCCTCCCAACTCGAGATCTGACCCGCTCCTAGGCACTCTGTGAGAAACTTGCCGGAAGATCCTCAGCGGCGTCGTGGTCTGCCCTGCTCCTGTCAACTTCCGGGATTGGTCACACACGAGGAAACTCACCCATGAAGTCCAATCCTCTCTCACCAAGCACCTGTAAAGCTTCAGTGTCTAAACAGTTAAGATTTTAAGCATTTCTCACATTAGCAATGCAATTTGCATCCGCCAAAACCGTAGTCGTTCCCCTCGGCACGCTCAACCTTGCCAATTCTCCTGATACCAGCTTCGTGTACTCGATATGTATATGGGCATCAATGAATTCAGGCACAACATGCTTTCCCTTCACATCAATCTCTTCCACTCCAGCAGTGGGCCGGAAGTGATCCCAAGGCGTGATAGCTGCAATATGTCGGCCGGAAATGACCACGTCACGTGGCAGGAACTCGCCGGTGAACGAAGACAAGACGGAGCCGTGGCGGAGGATGAGCGATGCTGGCTTGCTTCCATTCGCGACGAAGCGGAGGTGCATCAATTCTTCCGTGCTAATGGCTTCGTGGCTGCCAGTGGCGCTTGGCCGTTGTGATTTTCGAGTCATGGTTGCGGAAAGATAAGGAGGAACGAGAGCAAAAGGGCAGCTCAGTGCTTTATATGTTTGCCTCCTACCCCACTTCTGCGTTCGAGCCTGACTATAAGTACGGGGAGCGTTTGAAGTGTATTGTGTTTCACGTAATCATAATTCTCTGGCGAAACTGGAACTCAATTGGTTACACGTTCGGCCTTTGTTGTAGACAGTAAGTCAAGAACTCAATTTTAGGTTCTGATTTAGTTTGTGAGAATTACATGTATTTAATATCATGGCTATAAGACACACTTCATCTTGTCCAGATTTATTTTCTCTGCAATTCTCTTCATCAACGTTGACCCCTTTAACACCTTCCCACTTACATCACCAGATGCTAGTGACTTTCTGGCTACATCTAGATCGACTGATCTCGCTCCTTCGTTGCCACCTTCGGATCACTCTTGTACTCTTCCACCGCAGGTTGCCCTGCGTATACTTCTCCATCTTCCGACTCAGATTCTACTTTACCACTCAAATTAGTGCCATGTGTCGAGTTCGTAACCTTGGTGAAGACCACCCAGGCGAGAGGTGGAACGGCGATGAAGAACAGAATCAGATTGATCGCGCAGGCATAGTTGTACGGAACATCCTAGTTCGAGACTACGAATCCGAACGTTGAGCCGACAGATCCGATGCTGTTTAAGATTGCAGCCAGGAACGAAGTCTCGTTCAGATCATTCGAGAAACTGCCGACAAGCCAGAACATATACGTTGTAATTCTTATGTCAAAGTCAGCCAATTGAATTCTTCTATCATGAAAAAGTGAAGAAGAAAAACTCACAGTGAATCAGAAAGTCCCCAAAGTAAGAAGGTAGCAGCTCCGAGCCCATAATTTTCACTTGCTCAGTCAAGAGTCGGTAGGGTTTTGTTGTAGTGGACTTGGACGATCTGACCGAGGATCCAGCTCGTGCCAGTTACGGTTGTAACGATAAAGAATTCAATCTTTGCGCGGGTGGTATGTCGCCAGCGCGTGCTATCGAGCAACTGTCCCAGCGCCAAATCACCAAAAAAGCCTAAGAGATAGAATAAGAATGAATTTAGAGCGCGTGCGCGGACGGTGAAGTACGCGTAATTAAACTGCCATTGGAATGAGAGGAACCATTGTGCATATAGCACGTGTGGTAGCAGCGCCCAAATCACGGGCCGGGAGAAAATCTTCTTGAGGACCTTGAACTCCGAGATGAAAGATGGCTGCTTTCGGATGATAACTGCTCGGCCATCGGTTCGTTGGATGTCTTTGGCTTTTGGGAGGAGTAGTGCAAATGGAAAGCCGAGACTCATGATGGTCATGAGTGCGATGTATGTGGACTGGGTAACTCCTCCACGGTAGTCCCGCTCGACGTTGAGTGCAAGACTGATGATACCTCCAATCATTGCGCCAAGATTCTGAAAAGCAAACTTGATAGACACTACTCCACGTCAGAATTCTTCAATGAAGCAGCGAACCGTGCAAATTACTGGCTGTTCCCTTCCTATTCTCTTCCGAATATCCCAAGAGGACTGCTCCAGCCCCAATCCACAACAATGATCCAGATACACCAATAGAGACAGCTCCAGCAAGCAAGAGCCATGTTGTGTCGAATCTATCACTCATGTAAAGTCCAGCCGCGTAAGGTGTATAACCAAGGGTGCCCAGCTATTTTTGTCAGCAGTTGTTCATAGGTAGCAATAGCTTCCAAATGGAGTGACATTACCCACCAGCAGAGTATACTTTGGGGAGATACGATTTGCAATCGCGCCAGAAAAGATGCTGAATACTGCGATAACGCCAAAAACTATGGTGTTCGCAGCATTGGCGATCTCAGGCTTTGCACCTCCTCCAGCACCCAGACCATTGAGAGCCCTAAACATGCCCGGGCCTGTGAAAGCTGTGACGAAGACCAGCAATATTGCGTAGATTGTTGGTTTGCTCCATTTCACTGGATACTTCTCCTCGTGACATGATGATGATTGATATGTCTGGGACAACGAGAGTGGTGGAAAAGCAGTACGAAGTATGAAGAGAGCAGTTTTAGAGCCCAGGAGGAACTTGGAGGGGGAGATCTATTTTCCTTTAAGTCCACTTTCTAATTCCCATACCCGATGTCGAATCCATTCCATCAGAGAGAGGGCTGTATCAAGCTAGAGTGTTGGAGACCATCTTGGCGACTTCTTCTCGGCCTAGATCTTCTCGGCCTAGATGCGAATAGACTCCCCCCACGTAATTTATATGGCTGTCATTGGTCCAACTATCATCATCTCACTAACATACACGCGCAGGTATATTGTAGATGTAGTGCCCACTGCACTTACATGGACAAGGTAGCTAATCGATCAAAAGTAGGATATTACGGCGAGGTAATCCGCAAGGAATTGACCTAGCTTCCTCGACATTGTAGATACTGAAGACTTGAGAATTTTGAAGTCAGATGTATCCCAGAGAACATGTACTTTGTAACTCCTATACTTTAAATTTCAATGTAGAATCTTCTACAATCCAGAATCTTATGCTCTGGAGTTGACGACCCTCAACGAAATAGTCTCCGAAATTTGGGTGGCGCTGCTTGGACCTTGTATGTTGTGTAAAGTGGACCCAGTGGCGTGCTCACATTCAGACCCGCCAGTGAAGAAGAAATCGTGGCGGCGGATCCACCAGAGTTCTCAAGAAGAAGCTACAGTTGAGTTTGCATATTGTCGGAACTTGATAACCGATCCGCTTCCAAGCTCCGGATGGAGGATGTAAGCTTGGAGGCAACGCGCTGTTATTCAAAATTGAGCCGCACTATCGATTGCATAAACAGCACTCCATATGGCGTCATTGCGATACTCAACTCTCATCATATTATTCTTTGTCACAAACACGGAGCGCTCTCCACATAATGCTTAGAACAAATTTGGGAATGATGGTGTGATCTGGTATGCAAGGATACGGCAAGGTATTCAAATGATGTCCGTGTGAAGTGACTAACGAAGGTAGTGAACGCTTCATTCACATCACTTTCAATACCGAACTACTATTGAGCACTTCATTCCCAGTCTAGAATAATATTATTCGACTGAGTAAAGGTCAACCTCGAACCATGCCTCCAACTACCTCAGTCGACACAAAGTTACGAGTGGCCATCATTGGAGCGGGTCCGGCTGGACTAGGTGCTGCCATTGAATTCGGGAAACTACCGTTTGTAGACTGGATCCTCTACGAACAAGCAACAGCAATTCGTGAGATTGGAGCTGGGATCAGTGTTCAACCAACAATGGCGTTTATTAGAAGTGATGGGTGCAGCCAAAAATTTAATACCAGAAGATTATTATCAAACAGCTGATCATCATGCCGTTCAACATCGGTTAGTAGCTCTGCGACTCATGATATATCATGATATTGATCTCTAGAAAGAAATGGAAGAACGGGAGAATTGCTTGTATCTCTTGGCCAAGGAAGTGAGACCCATTCCTCCTTAGCATTATGCGAAAATAATTCTTACGCCTTTATCACAGACATACCTCCACAATATCTACATGCTCGCACTCAAAGATCGAAACTTCAGGATGCATTATTTAGAGAGATTGATGAGTCTCGTCTTCGATTAAAGAGCCGATTGATCAAAATTGAGCAACAGCCTTCGGGAAAATTACTTCTGAAATTCGAGGACGGCTTCACAGACCTCGTAGATCTTCTCGTGGGTGCAGACGGAGTCCGCTCAGTAAGTCGTATATATGCTCACTCGAAGAAACTATATGCTAATACTCTTTAGGTCGTCCGCAGTTTCGCGTTCCCAAGTCACAAGATTGGCTATACTGGGAAAACTGCATATCGCACAACTGTCACTCCAACCGACATAGCCACGGTTCCGGGCGTACCAGATGCTGTCACCTTTTGGCATGGTTCTCATTCGTGGCTGTACACCTGTGCACTTGGTGCCAACAAATATGAGGTCACAGCCATGACACGTGATTTAGCTGAACAGAGCGAGAAGGAGAAGGTTAGCTGGGGACAAGATGCTACTACACCGCAAATGGCGGATAATTTCAAGGCATGTGACACTGATTTTGCTGTAAATACATTTCTGATAGGTGTGAGTAGGATTTTTCACCGCTGGTCAAGGATATATTGGCTCTTGCAAAGGATGTCAAGCAGTATGCTCTGTTTGCTGGGCCGCGGCTGGAGAGTATAGTTGCGCGCGGCTCAGTAGCTCTTGTAGGTGATGCTTCACATCGTAAGTCACATCTATTTCAGTTGCCATAATTTGTATCCGTCACTAACTTGTTAATCTATATAGCACTTTCTGGAGCATTTGGTGAGTTGTTTTTGTAGAATTATTGCAGTATCTTATTTCTACCGACATGGTTGTGGTATCTTCGATATCTGACAGGGACTTATTTGAAGTGATCTAACTGGAGAGCTGCGACTGATATTATAATAGGAGCTGGTGCAGGTTTCGCTTTAGAAGACGTATATGCCCTCACTAAGAGTATCGCTTGGGCTCGGGAGCAAGGTCGCAGTTTGAAAGATGGTCTGGAGTTACTTGACAATGTTAGGGGACCTCACTATAACGATTGGTAACTTACCATTTCTTTTCGATTTTTAACTGTGTTGCTTGCAGAATTATCCGCTGACTTGGTAGCAGTATGACATTCTAGACTAGTTTGGCGAGACTGCGGCGTATCTGGAGACTAGGGAGTTTGCGTTCGATGAGGCAGCCGACATTTTGGTAGAGAGAAATTTGAGCGAAAGGCATACTTGGATATATGAATATGATGTACGTGCAAAGAAATGGTTCTCTTCGTAAAGATGCAACACGTTAACGTGAAATCAGATCCAGCAAGTATTCAAAGACGCTATTGAGGAAGAGAAATCAAAACACTTCGGCATAGAGAATTCGGATTTTCAAGGCGGTCTTTCGAGATTGTAAGACTTAGATCTAATACTGTTCGAGGTTTATTTTTTCATAGCCAAATAGAGATATGGTAGGCAGGGGAGAAAAGGCAGGTGAGGCATGCGGGGGGTACAGCTCTCGTATCAAGTTTATGAGGTTCCCCAATGAAGGTTCTTTAGGATATAGTGGTTAGAGGCAGACATTCACAGGTTTCACATGAGTAGTAAAGGCAAACTCAATTATTGAATGTTGGAGGCTAAGCTCTAATTTCATCCGTCCCTCAAGCATGGGACATGAGCATCTTTTCTAGTATCCCACTGTAAGGCTGATCTGATACCTATCTTCCCATCCCTGGTCACCCATTTAAGTAGTTCAATTCCGATTGAAGGATCATCGTCTAAGCTCATATATAACAACTTCATGCAAAAACTGACGAGATCCCTTAACTTAATGCTTCAGCTCACATTCGGTATATTGGAAGCCCAAGTCGTCACAAACGCATTCGGTGGATGAAATGCCAATGTCCTAAATGTCTCCACCAAGAGAATCAAACGAGATGCGATGTAAAATATCATAAAAACAAAACCCCAAGCTCGTGCGAATCTGACAATAAAACCGTGAATGGAACCGCTTCTTTTTCCGTAATTGAATATTAATATGAAAGGAAGACAAGATATTGGTAGTAGACATGTTATAAGGATACTTGAGACGCGCCTTATCTCTTGCTCGACAGAGGTTGGGAACTCAAATTCCAATCTGCAACATGAACTGCACCGAAGATCGAACCGCCCAGAGCTATACCGAGTAGATAGAATTGAATGGTCTCAATGTCGATAAGTCGTTTGGAATTCTGGCTCTCGGTGGGAGCTTCACCTCTTGGTGTGATACCGTGGGTATGATCATGGTTTGTAGAGCGATCCAGTCAGATCGCAGAGGAGCGTTCAGCTTAATACTTAATGGGCGCTGTGGACACTGGATACCCCGGGGCTTATAAAGTAAGAAGACGTATGTGATAACGGCACATAATGAGAATGCCGTCGTCATCAGCTCTAGTTGCGATACTGTCAAGTCCCTGAAGGAAAGAATATTCCTTCCAAGTAAAACGTAGGAATCGATAACATCTTGTACATCAACTTCAACATTTGGGCCTGAATCTGGATTTGCTGGATGTTGGCAATTTGCTCGCCTTGGGGATAGATCTTGAAATCGAATTCCATCTTCAATTCTAACATCTGGATCTTGTCGGCCATTTCCCTCTTCTTGCACTCTCGTGTCATCTAAAGCATCAGCGCTTGGTGGTTTTGGTGACTCCACCGTAACTATAACCCGAAAACTTCCCATCATCGCTAAGAAACCATGGCTTAGTCCCCACTCGACATTATCGTCGAGAGCATATTGCTCCATCTTTTGCTGTAACTTCCACACAGCCACAAAATCTCCTATGGTTTTTCCGAAAATTATTTCTGGTGCCAATATGTTGAACAGCTCCATTTGAGACTCGTCCAAAAAGACCCGATGCCCCATACAAAGTCCTGCCACAACTCTCTTGCTCCATCTTTCACGTCGTACCAGACTCTGGGAAGGAAGCCTTCATTGTTCTCACGAAAATCAATTCTGCGTCGACGTCGTTTCATGTTTCCGCGGAGGTTATTACGTCGCTCCGGAATTTTACGACGTTGAATAGTCCATGTGCATGCAATTATCGTGAAGAGACAACTCCAGAGGATATCAAGTGTGTCGCGGGTATCTGGGGAGGCCACGAAGTTGGCATGTTCGCTGGGAACATTGCAAATCGTGTCGAAGCGCGCGTAAGCTTGCGAGCCTGTCGCAAAAACAAGGAGTAGGATAGCCCGGAAGGCCATATTCTGGGTAGGGAGCTACGAGCTCGATGACGCGGTGGTCTCGGTGCTAACAATTGAGTGCCGAAAAGTTGTGCTCCAATCCTTAGTGTTTTGGTAAGACCAATACGAAGATATGCCTGTAAAATTACCGCCCGCTGCGTTAACGGTTTTGATTTGGCAAGCTTGGTTGGCGATGCATTCTCCAGCGCCTGGTGCGCCAATGGATGTACCCGACGCCACAAAATGTCTCACAGCCTCAGCTCAACAATCACCTTTCCAGCCGTAGCTTTGTTCAGCGAATAGCAAATCGCTCGTGTTTCATGGAATCTAGGACTTATCTTTCATCATCCAATCACATTTACAGTTTTCGCCCAGTACCAAAGGGAATCTCCACCCGCAATATCACTAATCTACCATTCTTCCCGAGTTTCAAGTCGCGCAGGGCCTCTTCCCAACATTCATGGCCGATCTTAACAAGCGGGAATAGCAAATTACGAGAATGAACCAGATCTACGCTGTATACCAGGGAGTACAATACCTCAGAAATTCATGGATGGCTGGTTCAGTCGGGGAGCGAGGGCAGTTCAAAACGAAGAACAGTGTGCTGAATTACTAATATACAACGAAGCAGTAAGTATGCAGGTTTACGACCTATCTTCAGGTCATGTTATACTCTCTCGAAGGTAAGTAAGCGAAGTCAGTCATGTCTGAGGATGTTAGAAGACGATGAATGTCATACCCATTGTGATTTTCTGAGTTCACGATGTGTATAGTCACACGAGGAAGATCGCCAGAGGGTGTACCACCAGGTGTATATCTACGAAGAAGCTGCTTTCGGCTTGAAAACGGGCCGAGGGATCTTTTGTTTAGCTCTAGCTGAAACAGCATGAGAATATATTTCACTGCTTAGGGACCATGTATGTAGCCGGAAATGCGGTTGCCCGAATACGAATATACCACAAAGGCCCGTTGGCTCCTATGGCTGGGTTTATCGCGTTCAATCAGACTGCTGAAGCTTAATTTAGACTTGTATTACTAATTTTTTACGCTCCCTTCATACTCTACTTATCAGAATTATTGCCTTACACGAGGTGCCTTCCTAGTTCATAGTTTACTCCAAGATATACCTTCACAAATTGAAGCCCGGCCCGGGAGCCTCAGCCATGCTTCGTGTCCAGGCATAATCTAATGTGCCGAGTTAGTTGTGTATATGCTGTAAGATAGTGAGGTAATCACACTATGAGTTAGATTGAAACCGTTTAAAATTATAGGGCTCTTAGTGGTTAGTGCGGCACTCGTGTAGAACTTGAGCAGCCTATATATAGGTTTGTGCTTTGAGTGGTGTATATATAGTAAGCCAACCACTTTTGTGCTCCGATTGGCTAAAACGCCACTAATCATAGCCACTTGGGTACTGCCCGCCTAGCAAGGGCGCCCTGCACGAACACGAGGTGGAGCTACGTCACATGGACATAACTTGGCGATGGCCACCTCTTTCTTTCGAAGATTCATCAGAACAATTTTTAACTTTTAAGTTTTCGATATTAAAGAACATTCAACGACCTTCAAGTCTTTTATAAGTTCTTCACAATGAAGCAGTCATCACCCGCCTTCATCGCCCTGCTCTTTCAAGCTGCATTGACTCTCTCCTCTCCAGCGATCGATCCAAAGACTCATAGAAGCGACCATCCTATTTTCATACTCCATAACATAACTTACTATTCCAGTACGGTTTATTCAACTCCAGCTCATTTGGCCGTGGCAGATGCTTCAATTCAATTCAACCTCACCAACACCGCGGTTAGCTACACGACAGAATGCAGCGCGTTTCTTGACGCCGACCCTGCGGTCTTCTACGGGAACCAGAACTTCAGTTGCAAGGTCCCGGCAAGTGTAGACCCTGAGGCGAGTACGAATTTCACTTATGCAGCGAATGGTGCCTTTGAAATTTATTCTACCTGGAGCCATGGTTCCTACGGAGATGAGAGGTGAGTTCCAATCATTCTTAAACACTACATTTGGATCTTGGAGCTTGGAGCTTGGAGCTTGGATGGTACTGATGATGTAAATTTGTGATTAGGACGACCTATTTGGGTGTTGGTAATGGGACGGCTACACTTGCTTGCAACTCGACATCTTGGACGAATACGAATTGGACTCTCGGGCAGATTTACTCGACGTATGATACTACGTGTAGCCCGGCCCAGCTTGAAATCACGCCCACTGTTAGTCACAGTAAGACAGAGAGGTAACAAGACTTACTGAGCGACGTGAGAGACCAGAGTGAGAGTTGTGGTCGGTGATTTCTCTGCTTGGTGCAAACAGTTGCAAAGCTGTGCAAGGATGGAGGTTGGATTTGGAGATGTTTATTATTATAATGTGAGCAGATTTATAGAAAGTATTACAGCATCCGCAATGAGTAAGCAGAAACTGAGCTTGCTCGGAAAACTTGAAGCGTTACCTGTGGGAATGAACAGCACGTCCTCCAGTTAGTGATGTGAGCTGCCGTGCGGAATCAAATATTCTCAGTCGAGAGTCGCATGAGCCTCTTCAGTATCGTTAGCCTAGTTTCACAGCACATTTCTCAATCCCACACACCACGTGAACTGCCATTGAAGATTCCGCAGTCGACACTAATTCCCCAAAAGCATCTGATGCGAGACGTTTGAGTTGGTCTTATGTGATAAGCAAATGAGAGGCTGAGCAGAGGTCATAATCAAGGATTGACGAGTGACATGTCTGACTGACGTTTGACGTACAAGGACTGCCCTGCTAAATATCAATCACAAGTGCTGATTCAGATGAGGCTCGATTTGATCTGGTTAGTTGGCATCTCGGAAGTCCTCCCGATCTCTGATTGAGATGTACCAATGATAATCCTTTATTCCCAACAATCCTCGTTCTTGCAGGTATGGCATGATAAGGTTTGTGTCAGGCGAGTGAAAAGGGGGTGGATTGTGGGCACGGCCCGGCCGGTGGTACGTGGAAATGCTAAGCGAGTGTTTGCAACGTCCAACACCATTCCAGATCTGAGCAAAGAAGGTTTCAAATGTTTGAGCACCAGTCTGTGCACCGTTCTCATCCACTTGCGCTCCAATGATGAAATGATAAGTAAGGAACGCATGAAGAAAGGATTGGCAGATGCCACCTCGAACGCCTGGAGACGAGACGCGCTCGCTGTTGGCTTGCAGGAACGATCTTTCATCTTCCCCGTTCTCACACATTTGCGTCCCCCCGTCAGCCTTTTCGCAGCTGCTTTCGGTCGTTTATAGCTAATGTATGATCTAATGTGGGTGGACATTGTTCCCCAGACGTCAATCCAAGCCCACTAATTGCAGATCATTCGTGATCTGAAGCATTTCGGGATCCAGCTGATCGGCAGATTGACTTCCAGCCGAGCACTTTGCGAGCAAAGTAATAAGAATAAAATAGATCCTAGCAAGCCCTAACCCGCTCTCCTGTGCCGCTAATGATCGACGCGGGGGTGGGGTGAAGAAGGAAAAGGTTGATCCGGACTTCCGAGGGGAATAAGTTGATCTTGAACGAGGCATATAATACCCTCTGGCTTCGCAGAATTTTGCGGACTCTTACTTCTCGATTTAGGTGGCGGCTTAAATCATACCACAGAGCTGACGGAATCTCTGCCACAATGGATTCTTCAACCATTCCCCCACCATCTCCAGTCTCTCCGATGTCCGAAAAGACCATTCAGGCAACACGGCCCAAGACGAGATCTAGTGGAAAGTCAAGAAGCTACGTTAGCTGCCGCACTTCAACAGGAATACCGAGAAACTCCTTTATTACGATATCGAGTCAAAGCATTACGGTTTTCGCAGACCTCAAGGATCTTCCAAGTCGAAACGGGAGCCAACTTAGTCGGTCCGGAGAACCTGATATTGCCCCAAATGCGGATACAACTGAGCTAGAAATCAAGAGGGAAAGCTATGCATCTATTGGTAGTATTGCCAGCTTCGGGTTTGACGTGGCAATTCCCGAACCCGTCCATAGTCATGGCGGCCAGTCGTCGGTGGAGGGGCAGATGAATCAGAAAGTTTTTATGAGGCAGGAATTTGTCCATCAAAGTTCGTTTCGATCAGTTTGGCGATCGAAAAGTGTCAGTAAGAACCAGCATGGCTTTTACGAACCATTGCCACAACCTCCAAGCAAGGGACTACTCAACTTTGCGACTGTGTTTCCAGCAGTTTCGCCAGATAAGCTGCCCGTTTATACTGACAAATCCCTGCCACCACCACCATATCATGCTTTTGGCCCCACGAAGAAAAAGGGAATAATGTACTTGATGGCTCTTGTATGTGTGTTGACACCATTGTCAACTTTCATTTATTTCCCAGTCTTGGGTAATATTTCCAGAGTAAGTATTCCTTCTCTAACGCGAGTCCGCCTAGCTAAAGGGTTTCTAGGTATTCCACCTAAGTTCAGAGTTCGTCGTGCTCACTATTGCTGTCCATATGGTAGTTCAAGGCATTGCACCGCTCTTTTGGATTCCCCTCGGAGATTGCTTTGGTCGACGGTTTACTCTAATTGCCACGTTAGCCATCTTCGTGGGCGCCAATGTTGGATTGCTTTTCTCAAATAGCTTTCTTTCTTTGATGCTTTTACGGGCTGCTCAAGCGTTTGGAAGTGCAGATCTGCCAATTATTGGTGAGGCTTCCTTATCCGGAAATCGGTAAATGTCAACTCGCTAATCTCAGTTGAAGGCGCTGCTATTATAGGAGATATCTCGACAGGCCAAGAGCGGGGTTCTCTCATCAGTATCTATGGATCAAGTGCGATCAAAATCTTTCACTTTATCTAAGTTGGGCTAACAACAAGCAGTACTCATGTTTGGTCACGTGGTCAGTCCTGTAATTGGGGGAATTCTGACTCACTTCTTCGGATTTCGCTCCATTTTCTGGTTCCAACTTGCTTATGGCGGACTTTCTCTCAGTCTTGTAGCGTTGTTACTTCCCGAAACACTGCGAACTATTGCCGGCAACGGAACTATTCGCTTGAAATTCTATCGACAACCGCTACTCGCATGTGTGAAGTCATCCCTGGATGCACGTTTCGAATCCAATCGGGAGACTATCGCACTGTCACCTACTATCAAATCTTTCTTCGAGCCACTTCGCTTGCTCTCACATATCAACGTTATTGGCTCCATTGTCTTTGGAGCCATTGCTTTCGCGACCGCGGTGGTAGTAATCTCTACCACGGCATTGTGCCTGGAAACATATTATCGTCTCTCCACACTCCTCATAGGCCTTGCCTTTCTTCCTAGTGGTGCAGGTACTCTTTTAGGTTTTCTAGCTATTAGCTATATCTTGGAGCGAGACTACAAGATTGTTGAAACTCGTTACAAGTTCGCAAATAATATTGAAGAAGACTCAAATATGTCTTTCAAGCACAACCTCGACTTCCCGATCGAGCGCGCCAGACTCAGAAATATCTGGTGGATCAGCTTGCTTTTTATCGGTGCAACAATCGGCTACGGATTCTCATTATCCAGCAAACACCTTGCAATCCCTCTGGTAATGCAATTCTTAGTCGCTTTTGGTGCGACGTGCATCTTGCTGGCAAACGGAGTTTTGATCTCTGATCTATGTCCTGAAAATTTGGCGTCTGTTACTGCTATAATTAATCTAGTTCGCTTCTGTATGGGTGCTTTGGCAGTCGGTGTTGTACAATTACTGTTTTATCGTCTTGACGCCGGGTTTGTGTTCTTAGTCTTTGCGATGGCCACGTTGGCGGTTACTCCAATATTGGTGTTACAGTGGATGTTCGGGCTAAAATGGAGGATTGCAAAGCTCCAAAAAGAAAGGGACTCAGATGGGAGATCGCTTTTCCATCGTTTTAGGGCTATTATTGAGTCTGATTTCGTCAAACTACTCTCGGTGGGTTGACGACCAGAGCAGGCGGGAAATACGAGACTTTGACGTTCAACCCACGTCTTGGCTGAATCAGGACAGTCTACTTCCCAACGAGGGATCAAGTTCATGAGCAAAATTCAATTCCTATTATTTGTGAAAGTACCTTCTTTTACTTGAACCATAACAGACTGAGCAGATGTCAAGCTCGGGGAATTTCCGAGCCTAAGTCGATATCAGATAGTATCTCTTGTACCTAATATCCCATTATCATCGGTAAATCCAATGTCACCCAAATAAGGAACATATTTTCGGCCGCGAACGTATTTCCGGAAGTTCTACCCATAATATAATAGGAAAATATCCGAGTTCAACTGCATGCCTTCCACTAGATCTTCCTCAATTTGGATAGAAAGGCAACAAACTATGTTTCTGCAACATGTAAAGTACCCTCCTAGTTGATATAGAATCTAATGAAGGGGATCTATCTTTTCGAGGGGTGTGGGGCATCAAAGCTCAAATACAGCCCCCTGTAGAGTCTTCTTATACCTTCCCAACAGTTCTTCCATCGCCGTCGAACTAACGAACAGAGTTTTGAGCCTAAGAGACTGCAAGCGTGGAATTGTGCTATAACCAAACAGAGCCGCTAGACGTAGATGAATTTACCTGCCATCTCCACTCATTGATGACGCAAGGCGTGCCGTGTGTTCGGCTTCAAGTGAAGATGGCATGCCGTAGCCACAAATTGTTGTTCTTGTCACGTGGAGCGTGTCATCTCTCCCGTCCCAGAGTTCCTTTGACAACCATTTCAAGTCCATTTAGTATTATCAAACGGAATTCAAAACAAGCATTATTTCATTTTCGCTTTATCACGGGCTTGATGGAGACTGATTGCAATATAGAACAGCACGCACCTGGTCTATATAGTGAGAAAAAGGGGGCTTAAGCGAGATTGACCACATCTCCAATCAACGTTGACTCTCCTTGCTTGAAACACAGACACACCCTCGAATAGGCCTAAGAATGGCACTAAGAAGGATACTAATTCAACCTCAATATGAATTTAGGGAGCAAAATTTAGTCATCCATGCTAACCTGCTTCACGACGGACATGAAAATCAATACTAACTTTCATTTTTCTTGCTTCGGTAAATTATAACAAAGGTGATGGTATTTAGAAGATTTAGAAAATATGATATCGACATTCGACATATTTCAGAACTTCTATTCTGTATATAACCCACAGGACTGAGAGCGCTCATTTCAAAGAGGGACCGGTTGAAACATCCTACTAGACCTGTAATACGCTTAGTGCCGCTCTCGAAGTTCACGCCGAGCCTGTTCAAGAAATCTAATATTGGGGTGTTTGTATATTCAAAACTCCATCAGTCATTCTTCAGGGTCACAAGTCGAATGATGCCCAATTACGACACATCGAAGCTTACAGTATTTTGACATCCGTATTGTTATTCTACTATGTACATGCTTCTCAGACAAATTTATTAAGTCTCTCCACTGCAAATGCAACACCAAGGCGAGCCAAAATCAATCTACATAATAGAAGCCAACATATTGTGATCGAAGAGTAGGTCCTCTGTATGGGGCAAGAGGCAATGAAATCTTCTTGCTGCTCTTGGGACGTGGTTCCTAAAGAACATTTTAGGTTGTTCTTTGAAATACCAGCTGATATGAGGCTTGACTTACGCGTTCCCGATCCGACTTCTGTCTCAATTTTACTTCCGTGAGCCACGTGATCTCCGGCATGCCCTTTTCAACCCTTCAGTCGTCAGGCCGCCGCCTATCACCGCTGATTGCCCTTGATTGTTGATATTGTTTTTCTCAATTCTGGACAACCATTTGTTCTTCAAATTCTCCACCATCATTTCTAGCGACCAATCTTCTCGTTTTGATCGCTCCAAGGTGAGCGTCTCCAGGCTGTCTAGTCGTGCCAGTTGATTCCAAATCTTGCCACAGCACAAGTATCTGCCAATGACCATGTGACGAACTTTCTCTTTGAAGTCGCCAATAATCCCAGACCCTTCGAACTGGCTGTGACCGCCAAAGAAGGACTTGACGGCTAGCTCGTTTTCCATGAAAAGAACATCTGTCTCGAAATTGAACTATATGGGCTGTTGACGAAGTTGCGGTCCGAACGCGAGCTGGTATACCTTCAGAGCCAGCTTGCGTAACTCAGAACAAAGCGTGGAGGATACATGGGACATTTTGAGCGTTGTGGGAGAGTCGATTGTTGCGGACGGGCCAACCCTTGTTGTCTCTGTTGGTAAAATCGCTGGAGGTAATTGTTATGGTTCGTCGCTTTGACAGAGCAAGGTTCCAGATTCATGAACCGCAGCTCAAGAGGTAGTTTCGAGAAGACTGTGAAATTCCGATGTTTCACATTAAATGCTTTATTTGCCATGCTGATGGGGTGTGATTAATGGTGAAGAACTGTGGAATTGAGCCCGGGAAAATGACGGAGATCTGTGGAAGATAACTTGTGGGTGAGGAATCCGAGTATCTTTCTTGTTAGACTAAATTGTGTGTAGAAAGCTCCGCGCTTGTATCTTAAGGTGGGTGGTGGATTTCGGTGACCTTGAAAGACGTGTTCCGAGCTGAGACGATGGATATGGACTGCAATTTATACGGTCCTAGATTCGAAAAAGCTTGGTTGAGATTTTAGAAATAGTGCTAAATTTATGGATGCTGCAGTATTGTGTTTCGAGACAATAACGTGTCACAATAGCAGGAATTCAACTATTCACTCAGCATACAATGCGATGGGAACACTACTCAAGACCTCAAACTATGGTTTTGCACAGTTCGCGACTGGTCTTCAAGTCGACATACCTAGTCTTATGTAGGTTGTGATATGACTTTAGGTCCCACACAATTACATGTACAGGCACTAGGCATGAAGATTTGAAATATCACGTGATTCCAGGAAGATAAATGACGAGCAGCCGTTGTGTCAAATTTTTTCAGATGTGACTATGAAGTTCCTGAGCGGCTCTTCAAGTAATACTAAAAATATCTTGTGCTGATTTTTGCCCTTATTGATCGACCATTTGATTCTCCACTTCACAGTTACCGACATCGCCACACCCAGCGTTCTGGACTTCAAGCATTGTCATCCAATCCAGAGCAAGAGTCGTGACGTCTGAAATACTTCGTCGGGTGAAATAAATTCGCCGACAGAATTTTTTAAACCGCGAGTCGCTTATCTATCTTGCGCATAAATAGAAGCTTTGGGGTTCATCTTCTTCCAAACTTCGCCATCCGGACGTATTGGCAAAAATCAACTTCATCACAACAAAGCGACCACATATTTTCAGCGAGGTCTAATCATGACTTCTCGTGACATCCTAGCTCAGTACATGCGCCAAAAGAATCAGTACAAGCTCCAAGAGGTAGCAGCAGCTTTGTCTTCCAGAGCCGAGGGTACGACGAGCACTTTGCGGCAGCCACACATCATCTCCAACAGAACCAGCGTCACTGAGACCGCCACGGACGGAATGTCGAACAGATTCGCAGATACCGCTATCGCTCCCCTGCCAACTATCTTCTCTACTGCATCGGTCGCGATAACTGCTTTCACACGCTTTCAAGAGCTGCCACCGGAGCTTCGTTTAATGGTTTGGGAGCATTCCGCTAAATCGAAACGCACTATCACCATCCGCCATAGCTTACCTCGTGGCCCTTGGGCTCGTCTCAAGGCAGCCCACAACGCGACAACTGTGCCAGGTATTCTCCACGTCTGTCAAGAATCTCGATTTATTGGTCGGAAGTTCTACAAGCTCTCCTGAAGCGCAATCTTCTACCTGAAACCCATCTATCTCAACTACGACCACGACGCTTTTTACTTCCCTACGTGCCAGGATCTTGAAACCATCTACGCTATGGGTAATAGCGGTCGTCTGAGATGTCTTGACGAGCTCGGAGGACTAGAGAAGAACCTGAAGACCACGATGGTTGGTGGCAGTGACACTGACTGCAATATAATTTTGAGTCCTCTCCCTGGTCGATTCTGGAGACTCAAATCATTCTATATCCCGAAGTCTATGTCTGGCAGCCGACTATAGAAGCTTGGCTTGAACGTCATTCGCGATGAATGGAAGGAGCAGAGCAAAGCTGAGAACGGCGGAGGAAAAATTCCGCAGACGAAATGGCTGTCTAGCGCTAGAAAGAATGCACTGGACAAGATATGGAGCGTAAAGTGATTCCTATTCTGCCATGAGATTGATTCTGACCTGAGTTGAATAGAAGCCATAATATCAAGAGCTCTTCTTCTCAGCATATAATGGAAGAGAGATGATACTAATTCTAGCCCTCGGATGTCTCTTAGCTTTCTCAGATCAGGACTCATTCATAGAAAGGCAGCTTCTTAAATTGCTCAGCGCACAATATACGAGATATTCTTGCTTTTTCTTCTGTAGAACACGAGGCATTGACTAGGATATGGGCCATTTCCTAGAGAAACTTTTCAGCGAAGGCATCTGAAAGCGAAACCAGAGAGAGCATCTGCGCAGTTCATGTAGATAATCTAAGCGGCAAGCAATGCATAATAAGTCTGACAATAATACTAGTTTTCCATCTCCAATGTGACCAAAAGTAAGCATTTTGCCTTCTTAAGAACCAAAAACAAGCAGTTTCCCTCTGTTGTAATAGAACAATGATAATTTTGATAGTCATGTGGGTTTTTTTTTATGCCATAATGAAGTGCTTAGATTTGTGAACAATAGAACAAGGGCCTTCCGTTTGTTTACTCTGTCTCGTGTCTGGGTTTTGTCTTAGGATAATTGCTATCCATACTACTTCGCACCCCAAAATTAAAAAAAACGAGGGTGAACACAGTTCAGAAATCAAACTTGTAGCAAGTACCAGTAAACCGATTAACCCCACGTCAAGAAGACAAGTGAAGCCATCATCAGCTCTGCTTTGGTCTGCAATCTACAATTTTTAAGGCTTCTGGCGAGAAAGTTAACAGATACTAGCTTGATAAACGATGTTCATGCAGCTAGGATTACACTTCGCTAAAAGCATAAGAACAGATGGTTATCACACGTCAATCCTAACATGGAAAACATCTGTTACGATTCGGAAAGGTGAGCAAGGCCGCTTTATAGGCATTACTGGGTGAGCTAAGGTGAGTGGAGTGGAGGCGAGGGTGGGCCGCAGGTGAGTACGAGTGAGTATGGATGAGCATGGGTGAGCCCAGGCGAGAGCAAGCAGGGGCCTGTTTCGATTCGGCTACAGTTACTGCTATCCCAGCCATAATTAGACAATGGTGCAAGGATTACTAAGGAGCCCAATTCGAACCCTGCTCCTGCTGCGGGGTACTGGAGCTGAGATGCTGCTGTACCACCTCAGATTTTGCCGCTGCAAGTACTTTAATAAGCTCGCCGCATGTCCGCAAACGTCATGCCTCCTATATGAATCCATCTCACTTTTGAGAGATCAACAACTAAATAAACCATGGCAAGTGGGAAGAGTATATTTTTCAGTTTGTCCACCCTGCTGGGTCTTGTGAATGCCCACCAAGCCTTCCCAGGGAGGATCTTGAACCGTGCCTCAGAGGTTGAACAAAGTTATGACTATGTCGTAGTTGGAGGAGGGCTGAGTGGGCTTGTTGTAGCAAATCGACTCTCTGAGAATCCTAGTAAGTGTCTCAATACACACTTGACGAATAGTGCCTGACTACTCAAGAAACGACAGTTCTCATCATTGAAGCTGGGGGGTTGTAAGTTATATATTGCACTAATCTACAAGAGTAATCAGAATTGATTCCGCTTAGCTCCGAGAATGAAGATTGGATCACAATCCCCCTCTTGTCAAGTGCCAATGTTCCCGCCTTGGGCAATGGGCCTAAAGGAACGAAGTATGACTGGAACATGACCGGCATTCCTCAACCAGAGCTTGGCAATCGTTCAATTCAAACCCCAGCGGGGAAGGTCATCGGTGGTGGAACGGTTTTAAATGGAATGGTCTTCAACCGCGGGTCTGAAGCAGACTATGACCGCTGGGCGGCCCTTGGGAACCCCGGATGGGACTTCGAGAATTTGTTGCCGTATTTTAAGAAAGCTGAGAATTTCACACCTCCTGATCCAAAAGCGGAAGAGGAAAGCTGGGACATCGAGTATGACCCCGCTTACCATGGTAAACATGGACATGTGCAATCAAGCTTTGCGCCTTTTGTTTGGCCCTCAACAAGTAAGTCCTTGCTCTAGATGTTGTGACAAATTTGACAAAGACTAAAAGGAAACTACATTAATTCAATGAAAGAACTGAATGTACCAATCATTGAAGATGCAATGGGAGGGAATGCTGCCGGTGCATATTGGTTCACTCAGTCGGTAAATCCAAAGAATGAAACTCGATCCACTGCTCAGGGATTTTATGACCCAAGCAGGCCCAACTTGCATCTCTTGATTGGCAACAGAGTCACAAAAATCGTAATAGATTCCGGAAAGGTCAAGGGCGTAGAGTTTTCAGCTGCAGAAAATGCTGCGAGGAGCACTGTCCAAGTTTCGAAGGAAGTCGTTCTGTCAGCTGGCACTTTGCACACGCCCCAATTACTCCAGCTCTCTGGTATCGGCGACAAAATACATCTTTCGAGCTTAGGAATTGAAACAGTCGTTGACCTTCCGGGTGTTGGATCGAATTACCATGACCATATACTGCTGTATACTGGCCAGATAGGCAAGTGATTCTTGATGCTTGATGGACCTGTTGCTGATCCGGTTGTGATAGTGAATATCGCACCTAACATCGGAAACTTTAGCAATCAAACATGGGCCTCAGAACAGCTTGCCTTGTACAAATCAAAAAAGGAAGGGCCGTACACCACTCTCGGAGGCAATTTTTTCGCCTTCCTCCCGGTCGGAACATTCTCGAATAAGGCTGCACTACTCTCAGCTGCCGTAGCTCAATCAAAGTCACAATACCTGTCATCAAATACCCCAGCTACAGTGCGAGCAGGTTACGAAACTCAATTCGCTCTTCTCGAAAAAGATATTACATCTTCATCGACGGCATATTTGGAATTCATCTTCGATGACACAGCAATACTTCCAGCTCTGCACCAACCCTTCAGCCGCGGTACTGTCTCCATTAAAAGTAGTTCTCCCTTCGACAGTCCAGTCATTGACCCACGTTATCTGAGCAATCCCCTTGATCTTGCTCTTTTTGTCGCAGGTTTCGAATATGCGCGGGCGATCAGAGAAACCAATGCCATGCAGACAATCAACGTGATCGAAACATATCCGGGAGCTTCAGTGATGACAAATCAACAAATTGAAGAGTTTGTGAGAGCCGGTGTGGATACTGAACATCATCATGCTGGGACGGCTTCTATGTTACCGCAAGAACTGGGTGGGGTAGTTGATCCCGAACTCAGGGTATATGGCGTAGAAGGCTTAAGGATTGTGGATGCAAGCATCGTACCCATGCTTCCAGCTGCTCACTTGCAAGCTACTTTGTATGGAATTGCTGAGAAGGTAGGTCCTAGACACTATGCACTGCTTATTGGCTGACTTCAGGCTAGGCAGCGGATTTGATCAAGAACAGTTACTCATGATATGATGCTTTGCTCTAGAAAATGAATGCGGAATACAGAACGCATAGTGGTAACGACTCGAGATTCAAAATTCGACTGCACGTGCTTTTAATCGGCTTTTCTGAGATGTGAGAAGCTGCTTGAGGATGAGGTTCACTCTAAAACAGGCTAGGATACTTTAGTCAAGGCCAAAATGAGACCCTAGCGCCTGGCTCGCTCATATTCTCCTGGCCTTGACTCTTGAACTTTCTTTCATTCGCAAGTTTACCTCGACTGAGGTATTTTTACGAGGCTAATGAGACAATGTTCACACGCTAAAGCCCTTTGAGCTTGAACAAACCATTGAGAAATCTTTTGGTCTGTTGTGTAATCAAATTGTTCGAGCTGAGTCTTTCGATTTTAATTAATTGTCGTCCACGTGG